>BPLQ01006342.1:0-600000 GCA_021605075.1 Caerostris darwini
TAGAATCTTATTAAGTCGTACGCAGAAACACAAAATGCACAAAGCTCAATAAAATTACATTCAACAGTGGACTCACTCTAATCCGACATCTGTGGGGCTGGATACCTGTTGGATTACAAAGAGTAATTTTCTATAATCAGACCCTAAAAATCAAACAATGCTGTCCTAGAATCTTATTAAGTCGTACGCAGAAACACAAAATGCACAAAGCTCAATAAAATTACATTCAACAGTGGACTCACAATCTGGACATCTGTTGGGGTAATTTTTCTATAATCAGACTAAAAATCAAACAATGCTGTTGGTCATTACAAAGAATCATTCAACAGACTCCTCTAATCCGACATCTGTGGGGCTGGATACCTGTTGGATTCACAAGACCCTAAAAAATCAAACAAGTCTGGAATCTACAGAGATTAAATGCGCAAAGCTCAAAAAAATTACATTCAACAGTGGACTCACTCTAATCCGACATCTATGGGGCTGGATACCTGTTGGATTACAAAGAGTATCTGGACTACAGAGAGTTCATAGAAAAATATATATAGCATTGTATTACATCGAAACTTGAATGACAACTAGGAAAAAAATATAATAAATATATATTTACACGATGCAAAGTAATATCGATATCCGACCTTTATTTCTGCAATTGTTGGACATAGACATATACTTCCAGCTACAAAAATCTTTCAAATGAGGTTAGCATTCATGATTTGTTATTTTTATATTTAAAAAATCAATATTGGAGAAATCACAAAATCTACTTTTTTATACAATCCCCCGACCCCTACACTTATATTTGGCATAACTTTAACTTATCCAAAGAAATGCAACACAAAAAGTTTCAAACTTCAATATTTTAACTTACAAAGTTTTTCAAAAAGTTCAAGTTTCTGTGATAAAGATTGACCGGATATATAATGTCAACGTTTGGGATTTTCTGGTCTTCATTGAGGGGTCGGTTATCAATTTAATTAAAACAATTAGAGATTGAAATCAGGGTAAAACACCTCTTTAAGGACGAAAAAGGACTTTCCGACCAGAAACAATAAGTGCATCGGTAGTAAAATGGACATTATCAATGCAAAAAATATACAACCGTCGCAGCGCCACCGGTGGCGAAACACGGAAGTTTAAAAATCAATGGTGCATGAGTTTTTGTTGTTAACTAATCCCCCTGGTGCATGAAAGCCTATACCAAGTCCAAAGGACCCAGTCGCAGGTGACTGATCCATGAATAAGGGTAATGTGCAGCTTCATTTTAGCGAGGAACCACGAGGGCGGAAGACTGACTAAACCTCAAGACAACGCTCTATGATCCTATTAGACCGGGACCTACGGTTTAAAATGGATTCCGAACCACTACAAACATCCATGGCACCGATGGGACTCGAACACGAAATCTGTGGTACCGAGCGCCAGAGACTGGCTACACCCTCGGCCATTCAGGGCCAATTGAATAAGTAACAGTATTGAATCTCAGAAGCGTTGTAGCATAGCTAGTGTAATGTTGTAACAACACCAAAGGATGATATGTCAGAGAGGTTAGCTCAGTTGCATAGACATGTTCCCTATAGGTAAAAATCCATGGGTGTCAAGTCCGGCGAACGTAGTAGCTACTCTACGCCACCAAATACGATTATCTGTTGAACAAATTCGCTAGCTAAATACGCACGGATATCTGCTGCTTTATGCGGAGGGGCCCATCATGTTACAACACATGGCAACTATCTCGGGAGGCAGTTGTTCGTACCATCTCCTTTAATATTTGTAGATAACGATCAGCCGTTAATTCCCATCGTAAAAGATAGGCCTAAGATTTGAGTTCCCCATATGCCGCACCACACATTCGCTGACCAGGGTACTTGATGTCGTGTTGTATGTCGGTTGTGGAGTTTTCCATAGCCTAGTAATGTCCATTGTAGGTTTTGACTACGCCATTCTGCGTGAACCGGGGTTCATCTAACCATAATATGTCACAAAGTAACAATGGAATGTGGTGCAAGGTGTTCAGTATAAAATAGCAGAAGCCAAATCTTCATGCATGGTCACCCAGCACCCATGCTTGCGCCAGCAGCGAACAGTATGAATGCGCACCATATACATGCAGCAACTGCCAGAAGTATATTAATGCGTGTATCCGCATGCTTTCCTATTTCCGCTGTGCTTAGATCTGGATTTACAAGGGGGTAATCCCAGCACATCTTCCTGAGTCACTGGAATGCCCAATCTTGTACAATTTTTTTAATTAAAGTGTGTACGGTCGAAAGATGGTTTGAAAAATTCAAATCAGATGACATAAAACTTCAAGACGAACCTAGAACCGGAAGACCAAAGGTGCTTGATGACGACGTTCTGTGGTCTTTAGAAGGTAATAAACCATTATTGAACAAGCTTGGCTCTGTCTATAAATGGTGTCGTTGTATTCCCCGTGAATAAAGCGAAAAAAATACAACAGATTGAATTTCTATTGCTTCTCCTTTGCTTACTCAACAATATGAGTCAATCTTGGATCGCCTGGGCTAGACAGTTCACCTCCTATCCTTGTAAATGTCAATTTGCAGCAAAGAAAAGAAAACTAATGCTTTGCATTTGGTATGATTGTCGAGGTTCTGCCCACTGGGAACTGTTGCAAACAGATCAAACTGTCACAGGAGATCTACATTATGATCAGCTAACCTGTGGCACGGTTTTAAGGCCAAAGGAGAATTGAAGTTTTTTCTCTTGGTTATGAATTTTTATCACATCCATCACACTCACCTGATCTGGCATCATCTGTCTACAATTTGTTACTCTCGATGCAAAATTTTCTTAAAAGAAAAAAATTTCAAAATTTTCAGAATCTTCAGAAAATTATTGATTTTCTGGTTTCAAAAGATAGGATTTTTTATACATACGGCATAAATGACCTTGTTGGTGGATGAAGAAAGGTCATAAAAAACAGTGATCAATATTTCATTAATTAATCTCATTTATGAACTTAAATGTATAAAATTGAAATTTCCTCCAAAAAAAAAAAAAATGGCATAACTTTCTTACCAACCTAATAGTTTAAATATTAAAACTTGAACCAATTTTATTCGAAAAAAGTTGAATTCTTTCCACTTAAAGAATTCAATTTTTAACTCTTTTAGAAGTGATTAGAAATCGATTTGTTTTGTAACCCAGAAAGGAAAAAAATTGTGTTGTCTTATTTAATTATTTTTAACTAATATTTGTGTTAAATACATCTTAATACTGGTCACTTCAGAATACTTCAAAAATGTGTGGCTATAAAACAAATTTTATTTTCAAAAGAATTTTTTCAAAATCATTTTTGAGAATTTCTTTGATATGTTACTTAGAAATCAGATTTCATTTTTGAAGCATAATGTGAGATACGAAATTATTATATTTTGGAAAGATTTGTATATATTTTATAAATTTAGGTAAAACTTTCATTGAAAAAATTCTCATGAAAATTCAATTCAATGAAATTCAATCAATTCTTTACCAATGAAAGTCACCAATATATAAATACAAATAGTATATCATGAGTTCTAAGAATCAATTTAATCACACAAACCAATCAAATTTTTAAATATTTAAAAAAAATAAATAAATTTATTTATTAGCTGGTTTATTCAATGAGTGTTATTTATGAATTTGTTAAACTGTAAATCTTCATATAGTTAACTTCTCAATTACAAAATAAATAAGTAAACAATAATAATAAAACAAAAAATGTAAGTTTGATTCAGAAAACATAACATGCATTTCCTTTTGTACCTTCAATGCCTAAGCACTGATTTTTTTAATATTTAATTTTTGAATTTCTGAGAAAAGGTAAGACAGTTTGATGCCTGTATTAAAAACTTCAATTGTTTATTAATTTAATGAATTAACCTTTGTCAAACAACCATTTCTAAATTCAAACAAAATTTATTATAAATTAATTTTTTATAATTATTTTCACTTATTATTTACTTTAACTAATATTTATAACTATCTCAAAATTTAGCAAATCTGATATTAAAATATCTTAAAAGTATTTGCCGATGTGAAATGCAATAAAAAAAAGAAAACTTGTATAATGGCATTAGATATATAATCCCAAACGTTATTTTTAAAAGATACTGAAAAATGAAAATTGTTTTTTTTTACTATTCTAAATATTGAAACATCTTTAGAAAATATTAAGTATTAAAAGAAATGTTCATAAAAATTAAAGATTAAAATGATGAGACAGTTAAGAGATATGTAATATTATACATATATATAATTCTAATTCCAATACATAGGGGTCAGTCTAAATCAGAAATGAAAAATTGTGTTTAACATAAGCTAAATCAATGTAAGCCAATCCAATTCTTACGATTAATTGCGTACATTGTGTAACAATGAAGTAGCACTTCATATATTGAAATATGGAAAACACATTTGAATCAGTGGCATATGAATTAGAAAAAGATTTTACATTCTTCCATTATCCAAACTCAATATACTTTTGTATAAAATTTATGGAGGAACCACCATTCAAATTCTACTTGCAGATAGTATAAATAGTTCAATGTAATTAATTGCCAGTAAAGTAATTACTGTTTACTATCATCTTTTCATCATCAGGAAGCAATATATTTAGAGCTTTGAAGAATAAAAAACAGAGGAAGAAAAGTTATCTTAATTACTGAATAACTAATGAACAAAATTCATATTGGCTTGAACATACTGATGAAGAATTGTATAAAAGCAAAATAAATACTAATGGAAATATATGAATTAAATGTATTACCTAAAATAACATTGAAAAGGAAGAAAATATCAGCTTTCGTTTTAAAAACTAGTACATTTTTGTAAACCTAGATTGTAAATACAGGATACATACATGCTAAAGGAAAAGAAGTATAACCTTTTAACTGAACACTGAAAAAGAGGATAAAACTATAAAAATATTATTATTATTAAAAAAAAGAATATATTACAATTAAAACTTAACAATTCCCTGAGGATTAGGACAGTAAAAACTTCAATTAATGATGCTAAAAAGGCACAAATGAAAAAGAAAAACCTAAAACAGAGTCAAATTACCGATTAGATCGATTGTAGAGTCGTGTTAAGACTTGCCCATCAAAACTCTTGTATTGGAACATTCCATCGCCCAAAATACCTCCTAAAATCAAAATGATATTATATTAAAGAAATACAGTGCAAATTAATTAAGTAAATTTAATTACATACAATATATTGATTTTAGATATGCATGCATTTACTTGAATTATACACTGACATCAGTTTTCAGATTTTTTGTACATTTCTTCTTATTCATATTCAAAATGTTTTGTGGAGATACAATATATACATTAGAAATAGGTAATAAAGCTCATTTTTAAGCAAGAAAAATAATTTTGAAAAATACATAAAAATAAATATTAAAAAAATCTAAAAAATTAGAATATCTTTTCATTTCAGAAACATAATAAAGAAACTTAAAATGAAATTTGTTATTTAAATGTAGGGCATGATATATAAACGATTATGAAGCAGAAGAAATGCACAGAATCTTATGAACTTCTGTGGGATGAATATAAATAAAGGATTATTGAGGAGCCAACACATAGCACTATCATACACAAACTGAAAACTATTCTGTTGGCGTAAATAAGGATGGTCAACTTCACAAAGTAACAATAAGCCAACTGCAGACTGTAAATAATGTGCACAGTTATCATCAGCTTCAAAAAGAAATATTATGTTACTAGGATATTTTAGAATAGATGGAGCATAATGTTTCATCAGTAATGCAATTGCAGAAACCAAGGTTGGAAGTGACTGGACAAATGAAAAATCTATCTATGAACAGTAAACTGCATGAATGTCAATCCATGATAAATACCTCTTCAGCATGGCACTTATGGACAATCAAATGTTTTCCATGTGTTAAAAGAGAAATGGAGTATTGCTATGTGTATGGAATAATCTACTTCAACATTTCAATACCACCTGCTATGCAAGGTACTAAATAAATGAATCCCTTTACCAATTTACATTCCACCTTGAACTACAATCATCCGAGTACAAACAATGGCATGCAGATTAAAGCAGAAATCATATTTTATAATTGTTTAACTTGGATCACAATGATGGTTAAATATTCATTCAATATTCGTTAAAGATTGGTATTCAGATCATAAGCCTATAGGCATTTAAAATTGTCATCTGTATGAATAATAAAAGTGTGTTGGTGTAGTGTCCTATTAATAGGCCATCATAGCTGCGACAAACTGAATATACTAGAGACTGTATACTCCCTTCAGGAGTTTCCTGGCTACATATTGCTGCAATATTTTAGATCTCCACAACAAATATATATAGCGAATTTGAACAAAAGTAGCCCAGAAGGTAATTTTCATGAAACAAAATAGAAAGTAAATTTCAAAGACAAGTTTTTTTTTTTTTTTTTTTTCCCCATTTCCTGCTATTTAGTTGCAAAATACTGGTAATGGTCTGCACCATTAGTATTTTATTTATAACATCTTAAGCTATATGTAAAATAATTTTTATTATTTTCTGCACATATTAATCCTGCATGTTGAAGCAACTTTCATAATTTTAAATGAACATGAATATTAGGAAGTTAATTTTTTGGATATGAATACCTCAATAATTATGATGAGATTGTATTAGTTACACATTTGTCTACTGAATTTAGGCTCATTTCCAATTATCATTTCTTATTTGATATGCATGCAAATTTTTCAAAAATTGTATTCTTAAAACATTCATGATTGTCATATAGAACAATTCAGTGAAATGAACATCTTGCAAATATTTACTCAAGCTGTACATGAGAGAATTGGAACAAATCCAAGCTTACTTTCAAAAAAATTATAAAATCAGAAAATGTCATGGAATATGAAATGTGTATTTATAAGCAAAATAATAAAAGAAAATAACCAAATATAAAAAAGACTTTAAAAAAATAATGATAATAATCCGAACATTCAATGAATCATAAATGAATAATAGCCACAAGCCACATGTAAATATGCATAGATAACATGAGATCACAATGTTGCCCCAAATGAGAAAATCACACATGAGAAGTTCTTGATACATAATTAAGTACATGAAGTATTGCTTCCTGAAAAGACATGTTCAGTACTCTCAAAAACCAACCTAAATGATAGCCAAAAACCCAGAATACATAACTCTACTCTTTTAGGTCCTTTACATCAGGATTAGTATGTCAACAAATAAAATAGTCATTTCTAGAAAACTTCATACACTTTTACTTTTATTTCAGCCAAAATCTTCTAACAATATTTTCAAATATAGAATAACACAAAATTTCAAAATCTTAGTAATTAATTAGATATCATTAAACATTGTGCAAAATCAAAAGGTATGACATAGTCTGGTGATTATAATTAAAGCAGTTTTTTTTTAAACTCAAAACAGTGACATGCCGAATGAAAAAACTATTTTTCTCTACCCCTATCTTAATTAAATTTTTATTAAAATTATTCTTATGATTATCTGTAATTAAACTTCCAACTTCCCAACATTTTTTTTTTTTTTTTTTTTCATTCTCTTTCAGCAGCTTTATTTTCTAATATAGTAATGTGGGATTTATTTGTCTGGTAATCACCAGATAGCGACACCTTACGGACGCTTGTCTTTGAAAGAGCTGTTTACAACATGGGGGTGTATTGAACTTTGAACTCTGACCCCACGAGAAGGGGCAAGATCCCCGTAGATGAAGAAAGGAGAGACGCTAGCTGAAAGAAGAACAGATGGGACGCTGCGTCAAGCAGCGAGAGAATGGACGGTGTTGTCCTTTAATTAATTGTTAATGTAAATATCATTGTAAAATATCATAATAAATGGCTTCATTTAAAGTAACGTCCCGTTACTGCGTTTTGCATGTCAAACACCCCTAGACACCCACTTCAAAAGTTCAGCTTTGTTTAGACTGGAGAAGAAGTCTAACAAAACTGTAGGTTCGGCCGGAATGCATCAGTTGAAACCCGTGTAACCCTACAGAAATTGGGGTTTCGGCTGGGATGAGTCCATTACAAGCGGCCCATTCTACATAAATTGGGGGTTCGGCCGGGATGCATCAGTTGAAACCGGTGTAACCCTACAGAAATTGGGGTTTCGGCTGGGATGCGTCTTTTCCAAGCGCCGAAATCTACAGTAATAATCAATTATATTATTTAAACAGTTAAAATATTTAATTGCTGAAATAATAATAAATATTTTAATATTTTATTGCATCTTGGCTAAAGATTTAGGTCCCATAATCACATGTTCTTGTAAACAACACACATTCTATTTGAAATTATTCATTCAAGCAATGAACAACTCTCAGTTTATGCACTAATTCATGAAAACAAAATTTCAAAAGCCACAAGGCTAAAAAAATTTAAGATATTATATTTGTAAACCAGAAAAAACATTAGATCCTTAAGCTGAAACCCTAGAATTTGTATAAATTTATAGCTCACAAAACCAATGAAATACAAAAAAAATAGAAATAAGATAAATAAACATTGTATTTATAAATGAATGCTTAGCACACACACATTATTCACTGAAAGAAAATAAAGCTACAACAAAATAATTATGGCTATTTCCATCATGGGCTATTTACAGACAGTAAAAAAAAGTAATTATTAGCAATTTTCTAATAATAATCAGTTTTATTATAATAATAAATTAATTAATAATTACTTTTATTATTATAATATTACTTTTGCTATAGTAGTTTTACTGTTACCTTTAATTAATTAGGTTACCATAATTTCTTGCCTACCATTCACAGATCATATACTAAAAAAATTTTAATTTTCGAGTGTGGATTATAGGCCACAACAAACAATCTGTGCAAATTTTTTTAATAGAAGTTTCCTAAAAAAAAAAAAAAAAAAAAATCTATAAAATCGCCACCTAAAAATACTTTTTCCAACAAAAATCGACAAAACTTTATGCAAGAGAAAAATAAATTAACTTTTGAACATAAAGAAGGAAAATATTTTACAGGACATATAAATAATTTACTGTGATGTCGATCAAGAATTTCATATCTCTAGCAAACATGAAGATTCAAATCATTGGAAAAATAATGTTTCCTTTGTGCTCATTATAGTTCTTAAATGTAAATCTTCTGATTTTCATCATTTAAATATATAACATATTTTTATAATTGCATCAGTAAAAATGTTTTTTAAAACTGAAAAAGATATTTTAATTTTATGCCTTGTTTCAGGCCAATAATTAAGCCTACAAGTTATGTAGCACCGCAGATTATAGACAAGAATTTACGATATTTTATTTATAAGAAATATTCCTTATCACATTCCTTAACTTGTTCAATTCTAGCGGTTTAAAAATCATTCCATCAAAATAAATCAGTAAAATAGAAACTACTCATGATTTCTACATCATGGTATTAAATGAAAATACAAAAATAATTATAGTTAAATTAATTAATAATTAAATAATAAAATTAAAATAAAATAATTAAATTAATTAATAAAATAGAATGTATTAAGAAATTATTAGAATGTATTAATAATATATACCTTCAAAAAGTGTACAAAGTTCCTTTTTTCCATCAGGACTTTTAGCGTTTTCAGCAGTATTTTTTAACTGAAACAAATTAATTTTGTTTAATTATTCTCTGAGAAAATAATGCTTAAAAATTCATTTATTTATGTTTTTAGTTTTTAAATAGGCATTACAAAAAGTATAATATATTTTAATTATATATGTATGTAATAACATAATTTTTTGTAACCATTTGATAATTTCCCAATTTACACATTCAAAATTCAGCTGACACATTCTACACCTATATTCTTGCATTTTCTCATAATGAAAGCTTCTTGCCTTTTTTGCAATTGCTGACTTAATATTTAATTCCCTGCATCTTTTAAAATAGTCAGCTTAAATGATTTTATTGATTTGTTATATTTCTCACTGACTAATGAGACACCCAAAATCTTCGGTTAACTTCAGATGTATTCATATTCTTGCTTCTCAAGCTGGATAATGATACTTTAAATTTCCTCCAATGTTAATAAAATTGTAAAACATCTCATGACTGTTCTTGAATTACCACTTCCTCTTGGCTTTCAACCTGCAGCTTGCTATAAATGCATATATATATATTACTTTTACATCATGACCTTTTCTTATAAATACATTTATAGGAAGTTTTTATATAAAATGTAAGGCACAACTAAAAAATTCCAAAAGAGAATAAGTAAGGGATGCTTCAGAAATCAATTTCTATAATAAAGCTATGTAAATAGTATTTGTTGTGCATAAATTTTTATGTGTTTCCTAATTAGTCCAAAAAATCAAGAAGAGAATGGACAATGCATTTTTCAGAAATCCTTTTATACAAATGTATAGGGGAAATCCGTATATAATGGTTATTAAACTTATAACATTTACAAAATTATTATTAAGATGATACAATACATCATTCTGCAAATTTTGAATTTCTCCATGAATGCAAAAAATAAGAAATCATATGTTAAATTATTTTTCAGATTTTAAAACATTTTCTACAAGACATAGTTAAAATTTTAATTCCTAAACCCTCTATGCTTTTCTTTTCTTAAAGTAGATATACTTTTAAATAGAATACAAACAAATAAAAATGTAAAAAAAATTTTGTTTGTTTTATTTTCTATACAAAATACTAAATAAAAAGGAAATAACACTTACTCAAAAACCATGAAGAAAACACTGAAATACTTGGTTTTTTTTAAGACTATACTGTATCATAGCAATTATCCAAAATAAAATTTATAAATAAATATAATATATTTAAAAATAAGTATACTTTCTTACCAAATAAGTAAATAAAACTTGACTTCGTACTAACTGCTCTCTAAGGGCACGTATTTCAGCATTTATCTGATCTCTAACTTCATCGGATTCAGGTACCTAAAAATACTGTAAATTAGTAACTTATCCACTGTAATAAATAAAAGACACAGAGAAAGATTTAAAATAAAAAAGATGAAATAAGAGTAAAGCTTACTAGAAGCTTCACAGAAGATAAAACACTTTTATCTCTTGGCTCATTGTCATCAGGAGACAAATCCTTAAAAAGTCAGGAAAATGAATCTTTAATTGTAGATTTACAGATGTAACAAAGTAACATACTTCAAAATTTAATATAATTGTTTGTTTGTTTTTTATCTGGAAGATCAACTTTCAAAGAATTGTTACAAACAACGCACAAACTAATACTTACTTTAGAAAGTAATTATCAATTTGACAGATATTAAATGTGCTATATTTTAATAATTTTTAACATATAACTCAAATTCAATTTCTCAATTCAATTCAATTTTTGAAAGTTCAAATTAAAAAAAATTTCAAATTTAATTTAATTTAATTTTCAAATTAAAAAAATCAAACTAATTTTAAAATACTATGTTAAAAATTCTTTTAAAATTTTTAAATGTTAAAGTCAGAAAATAAAAAAAATTCAAGAAATTAGCTCAGTATAACTTGTTTAAAAATTTTTTTAAAAAAAATATTCTTACAGGTTTTTAATATATGTTTGTCATTTTAAACAATATTATAATATTATAGAATCATAACATATAAATCATTAAAAAATTCAGAAAGAAAATGAACATCTGTTCATAAATGAAAAACTAAATTATCTGATATTTTATAAACTTTAAAAATACCTTGGTTTCAACTTCAATTCCAGCTAATTGTTTTTTGAACACTGTTGAACCTAAAAAAATAAATTCTATATTTTTTTATAAAGAAATAGAAAGTAAATTTTTTATCAAAGAATTTAAAATATCCAATCCTTATTTTGTTAAACAATTTAATTTTTTCTTATTGTTTGTACTTTAAAATTTTAAATAAAATTATCTTTGACTGAAATGCATATTCAACTACTTATAAATTTATCTACATGTTTTATAATAATAATAATAATAATAAAGAAAATACATCTTATAAATTTTATAAGATGTTACACAAACTAAAAAAAAGTATTTTTAATTGGAACTACATATCTAAAATAATAATAAAAATCAAGCTTGATTTTCTTAACCCCCATACAGGAAGAAAACTTTTATCTATATAATAGGTCTGAATTATAAGAACCCTCAAATTTCTAATACAATTTGCCCCATCTTTTCTGAAAAAGGATATAAATTTTTATAGAATGCTATGTAACTTAAACAAAGCAATAAAACTGTATTATTTATATTTGTTCTTCCTGTCTGCATATTAATTTTAATAACTATACAACAAAAAATTATCAGCTGCAAAAAATAATTTTAAGGGAGAAAAAATATTAGTATGTTTGATTGCATTAACCATCTTATTCAGGCATGAATAGTATTTTACTGTTTCTAAATATAAGCTATAATTAAAGATAATAAAATAATTAAAAATAAATTTTTTTTTTAATTTTTAAAATATTTTGTACTGTTTCATAAAATTTTCTGGTAGGCAAGATTATATAAAATCCTCATTGTTAATAAAATCTATAGTAAACCATTTATTATCACTTTGTTTAAATTAATATTATGGATAGCTTCACAACTTATTTTGAATCTAAAGAATTTTATAAATTTAAATTGAATGCTTACAGATCTCCCCAAAAAATGTTAATTCAAATGGGTTCATGACAGAACAAAACCAAAATTTTCATATAATCTGCAATACATTGTCATTAACTTGAACAAGAATAAAATTAACTTCAAGCATGAACTTAACTAGACTTTTTTTACTCTTCTAATACGTATTTTATTAATGAATGATGAACTTATACATATTTACATAAATAGCTATGGTGCTCATATTAATGGAAAGATAGTAATAGTTTCTTTTTAAATGAAAAAATAAATCAATTTTCATTAACTCAGTTTTCATTTTTAAACAAAGTGGCATCATTTTGAAAAACAATTCCTATTTGAATCACAACCAAATATAAGCTCCAAAATTAAAAGTTTCTATTTTTACATACAGAATGTTATTAAAAGAATTACTTATAGCACCACATTCTTAGATTATGAAATAAACAGCTACTATAATTGAATTATAACAATATAAAAAGAATTTTGAATTCCCAATTCTTGTCATAAATTCAATTAAACAAAATAATTTTTTACTGATATCATTTTTGAAGAATTAATCAAACAAATTGTATAGTTAATATACCTAAAATTTATATCAAAATATTTAATTCCTTGATTGACTTTCATTATTTATTTTGTTTAAATTTATAAATATTTATTCTACCAAACAAATAATTAATTCATTAATGTGAAAGAAATTAAAGCCAACAGTAAGACTGAAATATTATATTTTTTAATGATTATTAACTTACTTGGTGTTATTTCAATTGATTTCTGAACATCAGTTATAACTCTGTAAGATATAAAAATGCAATATTTATAATTCATTTTGAATTACTTCAGATGCAAGTATTCAAAAATAATATTAGAATAATCATAAAAGCTTGAATGATTTTTTTTACATAGCAATTTGTGCAAAGAAAAAAAATATTAATACCAGAAAACACACTGACCTGCCAGTCTGTTGGTGAACAACATCTTGGCGAGAGCAATGAGATACACAACTTCCCATAATTTTATAAGAATTTTTTCACAATTTAATAACTTTAAGATTAAATTAGTTGTCAGTTTTCTTGATTTTTTTTTTTTTTTTTCCCTTTTCTATTTTTACATCTTTTAGATAATTTTTTAAATCAGAAAATCAAATACAAATAAAATAATAAACCTTTATCTAATGAACAAATGAACATGCATTTTTAAATCATTTTCAGATTAAGTACTATTACAAATAATAATTTTCACATGATCATAAAATCAAGTATTAATATAACATTTTTTTATTTATTATTATTTTTTTTTAAGTTCAAAGTATTCTAGAATTATCTTAAAAAGGAAACTTGAAATTATTCATTATTTAAGTTTTGGTTGGCTTTTAAATTTTCTTCAGAAATATTGCAAAAACTTAATCAGAAAATTTAATTTTAAATTACAAAACACAGTAACTTAAAAGATGATGTCCTTTACAATTTTTATATTTTTTTAAATTCAATTTTAAAATAGTAGATCATTTTTAAAATTGGAGTTATACATTTAAACTTATATTTCTAAACAACAAACTTTTAAACTTAGGAAAAAGAACTTTCTAAACTTAAAAAAATAAATAAATAAAGAGATCTCCCCAATGATATCATAAGCAAAAGGCATTTCAACTACACAAAAATATTAGTTGCATTTATTTATTTATATATTCAAATAGGACAAGTAAAACAATGAACTAAGTTTCACTATTATAAATTAAAAATCCAAGAAAGCACGATTATGTTAATCTTTATAGAGAAAAATGAACATGCAAATATAAACAAATTATTACTCCACTTCTGTAAAGCATCCACTATTATAGAAAGGAAAATAATAAATTCATAACTTATCTAAGTTTCCGAAATTTGCTAGGATCAAACTAACAAATAAAATGCTTTCCTAGAATGTACGCACTATCAAATTAATAAACATTTCAAATAAAAATATATCTAGGAGAAGGGATGCGGTAAGGGATGAAACCGTATCTCTTCCACATCACAACATCCGAAGAGCAAAGCATCCGCATTCATAAAAATCAATATTGGCTCGATTCTGAAGTAAAGAGCTTAAATTCAGTGCCTTATTGTGAAGGGGCTCTGTGCACAAATTGTTCGTGTAAGAATCTTTCATGAATACAGAATAATTTTTAAAAAATAGAACCCACTTATTAACCTATTTTTATTAACATTTTGATAACTTTTCAACGTAAAAATAATTTTGAACTATATTTAATAAATTAATTAATAACTAGATAATCAGAAGTAGTCAAATTACTTTTGCCCGGTCCTACAAAAAATTTTAATATTTCTAATAAAAATTGCACAGTAACTTTAAGCAGAGAGGAAAACTATTGTATTAAATAAAAAAAAAAAATTTACTAATATAAAACTTCAAAAGAGCACAGAAAACTTACATGATTTCAACATTTCATCAATCTTACAACAATTAATATTATTTTAATGTTCCTCACCTTTAATAAATTAATCGTGGACAATTTTTAAACACAGACGACAATCAATTTCCGCTGTACAGCGCATGGAGGAAAAATACGACGCTTGAATTTCTTTAACAGTTATCCAATTTCGCTATATCGACTACTGAGTTAAATACTTCATTCTTTTATCTCAGTTCTAAATTATGTAATTTCTTTTCGCCAAATTTTAGCCAAACTTACTTTTGGCGACTTTGGGATGTACCTGCTAAAGCGAAACTAAAAGGAATAAAGAATGAAAGAGATCCTACAATTTTGAGGTCACTGAACTGGATACAGAATTTGCTAAATAGAAGAAAATCTCCTACGTTTCTTGCTTTTAAAATTGGGTCAATTGATATAAAATGACAAAATAAGTTGAAATGGACAGTCGAAATTTGTAATATTTTTAGATGGCAGAAAATACTAAGTGGCCACTGTTTTATTTTTATTTTGTTTTGATTAGTTTTTTTTTTTTTAATTAAATAGTCTTGTCACATTTTTTCCCAATTATAGTCTTATTTCTTTTTACAATTCAAAATTATTTCCTTTGCCTTTTTTTTTTTTTTTTTTTTTTTCGGCGTCTTTAAAATTCTTTTATTTATTTCTAAAAAGAACAAAGATTTTCTCTTCCTTGTAATTTTTTATTTTTCCCTAACAGAGATGTCTACTGAAAGTCACACACACACAAAAAAACCCCAAAATGTTTAGGTTTCAATGCTTTACATTTCTTAAAATTTTCATGTTGACATTATTTAATTAGGAATGGATTCTAATTGCGGCGTGTGTGTCTTAATAATTATGATCTTGTTTAGTGAGCTAAAATTTGATGTTTTAATGTGCTCTAAAGAGGAGACCATGTAAATGTGGATAGTTTGTTGAAAAATCTGTTTTGGCACTAGAATTAAGTGCTCTACAATTATTAAAAAATTATAACTCCTGCACTATTACAAGGATAAATTGAATATGTTAAGGAAAACTTTTATTTTCTTATTATTGTTTGAATCAATCGATATTTCTCGTGTAAACATTTATATTTGTGTGCACTGATGGAGTATATGTGCACTGATGAAATATGAAAAGAAAAAAGGGTTTTCCAAAAGGAAAAGGCTATATCCGAGGTGTATTAGAAGATTAAATCAACATTACTTCATCGTTGGTGAGAAGAATTTTAAGTCCTTCTTACGTAAAAGTAGAAAGTATTTTGAATAAAGTAAATGATGAGGACTACATTTCACATGTGAATGCTGATTTCGGTTATGAATTTTCTAATTTAACAGCTCAGAACTTTGATTATGGAAAGATTTTTTCAGAATAAGGATATATTAGAGTTATTCCCAATTCTTAAAAAAAAAGTTTGTAAGGAACTATTAAATTGTACTCTCATAAATGTAGAGATTCTTCTGAAAATTAATTTTTTCTCCTAAGATCTGCTTGCCTTACACAAGCCCACTATTTCCGCTTTAGCATTAGAATTATCTAAGAGATATTATATTAGTGAGACAGAAAATTTACTGACAATGAACAGGAAAATTTTTTTTCTTGTTGGTTTGCTAACAGATGGAGGGGGCAGTGGAGTATTCAAGGACAGCGATAGTAGCCTAAGGACAGTTGAAAGATGTTTAATTAAAATAAAGGGGCTGTAAAAGCACAAAGAAGGAAAAGAAGATAAGAAAATTCAGAAAACAATTTATACATGTTTCACCTGTTGTGTAATATTTGTCAAGTAAACACAGATAATGCAAATTATAACCGATTGGCAGTCAAGTCGTCCTACATGTCTTAACAAGCAAGTACTGGTATGCGAAGAGGTCAATGTCGGTGAGTCCAAATTACATCAGCAAGAAAATAACTTGTAATGACTTGTGAGAATACGATACTACAAATTGGTGTAATCCAAATGATGCTATCCAAAGTACGCATACCATTTGTTTACAAATTATGCAAAATTTTTATTAATTTAAAGTTATCAATCGCCATTCTTTAAATAAATTATTAAATAATTGATCTCAGCATCAATCATAATTACTCTCAACTAATAAACCCAATCAAACTCACGCCAGTTTCTATTCTCCTTTCAACTAACTGTTATTGCCCTTATCCCCCAGACAATACTTTCTTTACCTTTTCCCTGCCCCGTAAAAAAGAAAATCTCATGTTTCGGAATTTGCAAATAGAATGGAATGTGCCATAGAAGAACAATCAGATAGATGTGTAGAATATTAGAAATGCGAAATTAAATTATGTAATGGGCATCCAGAACAGCCTGGGTCAGAATGCAATTGATGTTAAATGTATTTCATATTTTTATATGTTTATCGTTAAGAAAAACTAATTGTTTACCTTCTTGTTTTTATTCTAATCGATTATGTTACAATATTTCTAAGTGGCATTGTCACTTTTAAGATTTAAACGTCGAAACAGAAAATATTAACTTTAAAATTTTGTATTCAGGTTTCTTATATGTTTTTCCAACTTTTCGCTTTAGTGAGAAGACAAAAAAAAAAAAAAGGAAATTTAAAAAACAACTGAAAAATAAAAAATTACATAATTTTTGGCTACTTTTGCATTTTTAGACTTCCAAGTGGAACCGGAATATTTTTTTTGATTACTCTATAATTTTGCTCTTATGTTTCTTATATATTTTTTCAACTTTTTCGCGCCACTGTGAAGAAAAATATCTGAAATTAAAACAGTTATTGAAAATTGAATGTTTGCATAATTTTCAACTAATTTCGCATATGTAGAAGCCAAAGTAAAGTCAGAATATATTGAATCATTAATCTGAAATGTTCTGCACATGATTCTGAAACCATTCAACAACTTTTCCTCGCCTGCGGTACAAGAATATCGAAAAATAAATTTTTATGCTCCCACCTAATATACACTGCGTGAAAAAAGTAGAAGGACATTAGATTATTTTTGATAAATGAATAATGACGCATTTTTTAAACAATTAATTTATTCACAACGTTTTTACATGCAGATACCTGTATCTAGACAAAACAAAAAAGTACACAATTAAAAAAAATGTATACTTAATAAAAAAATTGGTTTTGACGATCTCATGATCAGTGAAAAAAGTAGAAGGACACTTCTAAAAAAAAGGTGTACTATATAAATTAATATGGAATTCTTTTCCTGTTGGGTCGAATTACTTCGAAGATCCTATTTGGCATCGAACTGTATAAAGATTGAATTTTTGTTTGGCAAAAATTGTCCCATACAAACTTTAATGATTTCTGCAGCTCAGCTACAGATTTAAACTGCTTTCCACCCTCGTAAACACGACATACAATCATTGCCCATATGTTCTCTACAATGTCGAGATAAGGACTTTTAGCAGGCCAATGTAAAAATCGAACATTGTTTGCTGCAAACCAATCTTTAACACCATTTGCAGTGTGAAATGATGCTCCATCTTGCTGAAAAATCCAGTCGTCTCCTCCTAACTCTGTGCCATACGGGAGAAGATTTGAGTTTAGAGTCTGGATGTAATCTGTATGGTTCTGTCTACCATTTAGAAAGACTGAACTTGTCCTGCCTCCATAGCCAATTGCTAATCATACCATTAAACCACCTCCTCCCATCTGTCGAGTAGAATAAGTTTCTTCTTCAATACCAAGAAAGTGCAAATAGTACTGATAACCATCTGGACCATCCAAATTGAATTTTTTCTCATCGGAAAATATAACTGAGGTCCATTCTGAGCTCAGGACATGTGGTCTTTAGCCCACTGCAGTCGGTTCTTCATGTGTCCTTCATTCCACTTCGGATGGTGCTTCCGTTTTTTGAAGACGAACTTTTTGAGCGTTTTATGTAGTTATAGACAGTTCTTTTGGTTACATGTGTAATTCTTGATTGAAATTGCGCCTTGCCGACACTTCCACCAGTCTTTTTGAGTTCACGAATGATTTTCGTTGATCACGTTGGGTGAGTTTTTTTTTTTGGTCTTCCTGTCTTCTTTTTTCTTCTGTCACTTTCAGGGTTTCTTATGAAGTTCGAAACAGTATTAGGACTGATTCGTAGCTACCGTGCAATCTCTCTCACACCTTTGCCTTCATTTTTATAGGCAACTATTTGGCCCTTATGAAACTTACTTAAGGGTATTCCTCTGGGCATCCTAAAACCAACAAAAACTATGAATTTCTAGCTAAATATTTTATTCTTGTTAAAAAGGAATTAAAAGAGAAAAAAAACACTTACCTATAAACTGTCCAACAGCTTCTAAATAGATTTTTTGGATGTGTCCTTCTACTTTTTTCACACACCCAAAGTTATTAAGTATTGCATTCCTAAGTTAAAATGGTGGTAAGTAAAAAAATCTCATTTAACTTTCACTTAACGTAAATTAAAATTCTAACAAAACAACTCTCTACAAAAATCAGGTCAAAAGCAGTAAAATAAAAGCATATTGTACAAAAAAAATGACTGTCCTTCTACTTTTTTCCCACAGTGTATATATGTAAAAGAAATTCGATCTATCTACATCAATTTTCTCTCTCAATAAAGCAAATCATTTGTAGGCAAAGCTACACATCTTACAATGAATTTCTTAATTTTCATTTGTATTTATGTTTTTAAGGATTATTTTGATATTCATAATTACAAAATAATTTTAGCAGCTTTTTCCCAAAATGAAGGATTTGTTTTAGAAAGGCAAAAATTTTTACAATTAAAAAACGAGTGTAAGTTAGCCAATAATAATAATAAAAATATTTTTTCGGGGTATAATTTGCATCATATTTTGGTTCACCCTATCGAATCTTATCTTAAAGTCACGTTTGCTTTAAATACGCGATGTAAACTTTGTGAGCGTCATTTATCTCCCTGATTGGGCATTCTGAACTACATTTGAATCAAGAATGCCTTTAAAAAATAAGAAGAAGGAAGTACTAGAAGCTTTCTGAGTTTGAACAATAAGTGTAATAGGGCTGTGAGAAAGTCAATTTTCTTTTCGAGATATTGCAGAAAGACTTGGAAGGGATGTTATCCACTGTTTGCGATAGTGGTCACTAGAAGATACTGTGTCAAGAACTTCGGGGTCCAGCCGCACACGAGCCACTACTCAGAAGGGTGACCACAATATTTGCCGCACGGCTGTAAAGCATAGTACTGTATCTGCAACCGAAGTTCGAGTTTCTGCTGCCACCAGAGAGAGACAGCGAACGATAAGAAATTGATTATTAGAATAACAACTCCGAGTCAGACACTCTATAGTGTTCATGCCACTAACTCCAAATTTCCGCCATCTGAGACTTCAAGCTAGAACTCATTGGAAGGCAGAATGTATTTTTTAAGGATTAGAGCCGTTTCTGTCTTGGGGCCAGTGATGGCCGTATATTGGTTAGAAGGAGGCCAGGTTAGCGCTTGGAGCCCTTCTAACTCTGTCGTAGACACACTTGACGTACACTAGGAGTTATGATCCGTTGAACAATTTTCTATGATAACAGCAGCCCTCCATCATTATCCCACGCACCTTGACAGTAAATTTGTACGTCAGACTGGAAACTGAACCAGTTGTGCTGCAATTTTTAACACTGCCCCAGAGGCCGGTTTCTAGAAAAATTAAAACTTGTCACCATAGTGCTGATATCACTTAAAATACTCTACAGAATAAAGACATGTTGTGTTGGCCAGTGAGATTACTAGATATTTCTTCCATCGAGCACGTGTGGTGCCTTACTGGATGGCAAATCCTGCGTTCTCCACAACTAGCACAGACTATAGCTGATTTGACATATCAGGTTCAACAGGCATATAACTTTATATCTTACAAAAGCGCGTTTGAGTACTTACATTCAAAATCGTGAAAACTACAGTGGTTATTAACGTGCCATCATTTCATTGTTGAAATGGCTCTTCTCGCTCATACTACACACACAGACACACACACACACACACACACACACACATATATATATATATATATATATATATCTTTAGTAAGTGGGCTTATTTACAAAATAATTCACTTCTATGTTTGGGCTATAAATAGTTCCAATCCGCTTCTTTTGAAACCCAACAGTACTACTTTTTAATCTTCAGTTTTTGCAGCATTAAAGGAAACCAAAACATGACAGTGAGAATAGGAAATTGCTACACTGATTGAAATGGTAGGAGAAATTCCTTTATTCTTGCAATTCCGTCTCAGTCGAATAACAGAATGACCTGGAAAGCAAAATGTTCTAAAATTACTGAAAACATTGTTCAGTCGTCCATTTTCTGCGTTTGCTGTTTGTCTATTCACCGAAAATGACCCTAATCATTCAATCTGTCATTTACTATGTTTACTGCTTTCCTATTCGTAAAAATATTATCTATATCTTTCAGTCTTTCTGCTTTTCTATTTTTTAAAAACAATGTGTATCATTCAGTTGATCATTTGCTATTTTTACTGCTTGCCTATTAGTCAAAAATGATCTAGTCCTTTCAATCGGTAATTTATTAAGTTCATTGCTTGATTATGGTCGAAAATGATTGGATTATTCAGTTGGTCATTTCCTGCTTTTATTGCTTGCTCAGAAACAATTTATAACAATTTGAAATAGTGAAATCGCAGTTAAGGGGCAAATTTTTTCTCCCGTCTCCAACTTGGCCCCAAAATGAAACTCGAGTTCCTAACTGAAATGTGAGTCGTATCAGAGGTGAAGTCCGACTTCGCGAAGCCGCATATGAAGAAAAATAGGGGAAAGAAGAGTGTTTTTAGTGAAATGCAAAATGCTAATGAAATATTTAGAAGCCCAAAATGTGACACATAAAAGAAATTTAATATACTCATTTGTCTCGAAGCAAGATGAATAGACGCTGGATGATGAGATTTCTTGGGGGGTATACGCTATTCACGTCCCGTAAAAATGCTTTAAATAATTCCTTTGAAGGTATTTTTCCGTGAAACCTTTGCCACATAAATTATCAGATAACGATAAAATGTATCGATTATTTTTCAGGTCCCATTGAAGCAAAATTCATGCTTAATCTGAGACCAAGAGCCTTTAATTGTATTAGTCCTGTCTTCGGATTTTTAAAATAATTTCAATGATTAACTATCTTTTGAATAAACTCGTCATCCCCCAAGCAATTGTGTAAGTCTCAGTAATCAGGAATGATTGTCGACACGTCCATGATCCTACCCTTTGTAATACTGAACATTGTTACCTTCGTTCAATCATGCGCCAACATCTATTCGTTCCTCTTTCAATTGTTCTAACACTTAATGCCCTTCCACATTATTGCAACGATTGTACTTCAGTTTACTGAACTTACTCTTATCAATTTTAAGAATCACATCATGTCAACCCAGAACTATATTTTCTTGGAGGAATATATCCATGCTGTCACTGTATTTTCTTTGATGAATGCATCCATGCTGTGCATCTTGCACTTTATACTTTCTCATTAAACCGATACCTGATGTTAGATCATATTCTTCTACATCTGCTACAGTTACTACCAGGAGCGGAGAATTGCCCCAAAAATTTGCTCCTCAGACGAATTTTTTATGCTAACTCACAATTAATGAAAATTTTTGTTTTATAACTTGTAGCGACACCTATTAATGGAAAATGGAGTAAAAATTTAACTACTTCTACTTTCACTGTTAAGAAGGGAATTTTCCCGCTAGAATGAAAACAGAACGTAGTTGGCGTTAGAAATGGAACAAAGATGTTGAAATTGTAAAAATTGATTATCGTTTTATTTTGCCGTCTGGATTTTAATAACACTACTGCAACCTTTGCAAAGCCGCCACATACTTGGTGACCCGTGAATTATTTGCAAACCGTGAATTATTTACAAAATGACTAATGAATCGGCGAAAAAAGATGAAGTAGCGCGGGTAAGTGTCAAAATACCTCCATTTTGGGCAGAAAAACTAGAAATATGGTTTTTTCAAGTTGAAGCACAGTTTTCAATTTGTGGAATAACAGCCGAGGAGACAAAATTCAAGTACTTAGTTTCGCAATTAGAACCGAAATTTGTTGAAAGTTTGTGGGACATTATAAGTGATGATAATAGAACAAAATATACAGCTGCAAAAGAACGTTTGCTGAATACTTTTAAAGAAAGCGAAAATAAGCGTCTTCAGAGACTACTTACAGGACTTGACTTGGGAGATCTTAAACCCAGTCAACTTTTACAACAAATGAGAAACCTGGCTACTGATGGAATAACTGATAAGGTGCTAAAAACGTTATTTCTACAAAAAATGCCTGATTCTGTGCGAAATATTTTACTAGTTAGTGATGAAGGAATTGAAAAACTAGCATTAATGGCAGATCGTATTATTGAAATGCAACCAAAACAAGAACTTTACTGCTTAAGCAGTAATGTTTCCTCAGGATCAGATGCCATAACTGAGTTACGACAACAAATTGCATCTTTGGATAATAAACTTGAAAAACTGAGTGTCACAAGGAACTCTCGTTCCCAATCAAGAAATAGAGGTCGATACTCTTCTTCACATCGAAGTAAGTCTCGCAATCGCTATTATAATCCTTCTGGCAAATACTGTTATTACCATTTTCGTTTTCGAGAAAAATGTTTTCCTGATAAACGCAAAGCTCCATGTGCGTGGAAAAATAATCCTTCGGAAAACCAGAATCAGCAACAGAATTAGCGGCAGACTCTGCTGCTGAAAATACAAAACATTGCCGTCAATACCGTCTATTTGTCAAAGACAAAAAAACGGGTTTTCGCTTTCTCGTTGACAGTGGAGCGTAAGTTGTTTGAATTTGAGAAAGAAAAACGACCAAATGAAATGAAATTCAGATAGTGTCTCTTAACATTAGTAATAACCCAAAACAAGATTGGTAATCCGGAATATTTTTACTTTTTTATTAGTCCTACTTTTAAGATTTCATACCTTGAATGTTGTAAAGAGATCTGAATTCCATTTGCTAACAGAAATTTTACGTAGAAAATTTGCGTTTGAATGTAGTGATTCACAGAAAATATGAGAAAACATATAAAGATGAAAAAAATCCATTGTTTTTTAAACGTATTTCAAATCTTTTGTTCTTGATTAATATTGGAAAATGTCTCACTAGCAAACGTTAATAAAGAGTTTCGAAATATATATGAAAAGATAGTTTGGCTTGTATATTGTTTTGTATATAAAAAAAAGACAATATTTATCTGATTTTTAAAATTGACTGATAGAGATTCAGATGAAAAAAAAAAAAAAAAAAAAAATAACGATTGAAGTAAAGTTATATTCATATGACGTTTTACCAAGGAAATGAGCTGATATCTGAAATGAAAAAATCACATGAAAATCTCTACAAAAACACTTACAGTCAATCACCGTGCATTCTATTTAGTCATACTCTATTCTCAGAATGTGGCACAAACTCACATGGGAATGAGAGAATCCCGAATTAAGAAGGATAAGTAATTCACACTGTGTGCCATTCACACTGTGTCCATTGTGTTTCACTCTGCATCATCATATACACTCATCAGATTTATGGTTCATACAAGGCAGAATCATGTCGTTTCTACAAGTTGGACATATAACATTCTTTACAATCAAACCTTCAAACATATACTATTAATAACTTTCAACTTATCTAGATATTGCAATTAACGAAAGAAATCCCCATTGTATTACCCAGCTCGGAACCGTTAGTAATATTAAGATCTCTGGTTCCCAGAGTAAAATTCATTTTGACGAGATCTTTGAAGGATGTCGATTAGCATGCATGTAAAAGAGACAGCGACTAGTAGCGAGAGGCAATAAGACCACCTCTTGGTCCCCACTAGTGATCTATTCCGAACTCCTTGGATGGCCCAACATTTCATTACTGTCCGGGATGTTATACCACATCGTATCCAGAATAGAAATCGAAAACCCGAAGTCCAACGGAGAAAAGTGTTTCTAGAGCAGAAAACCCGAGTTACTCCATTTTATAACATATCGCTAAATTAGCTTGTTCTTTAAATTGCAATTTTGCCCATTAGGTCATTTCCTACGCCTGCAGTTTGTCTTTTCGTCGAAAATTATCCCGATCATTCGATCTGTCATTACCTATTCTTACTGCTTGTGATAAAAAAAAGATACGGATCTTTCGATCTGTCATTACCTATTCTTACTGCTTGTGATAAAAAAAAGATACGGATCTTTCGATCTGCCCTTGGTATTAGACTATTGGTCGAAAATGACCCAACGACACTCGGTCATTTCTAATGTTTATTGTTTGCCTTGTGGTAAAAATGAATGAAGAATGTTTTTTTTTTCCCGGATCTTTTATTTGCTCATCCTTCTAGATGGTCTGTTTTAAAAGATCCGTTCATTCAAACATGTCATTTACATTTTAATCTTCAGATCTGGCAACGTTCAGTCAATTAACAGTTTGTTAATGTTCTGTGAAAAAAAAGATTTGTAGCTGTCATTTTTAATTGAAGTCGCTATGTCCAAATTACTATCTATTAATAAAGCTTTAAATGATCTCAAACGAGAACAAAATATAATTAAGAAATTAAAAAAACTCGTGCAAGATGATTTGATGGCGTTACAGGTATAATGATTTTATTCATTGTAGTGAAATTACTACCAACCCTTCAATAATCTTTTGTATCTTTTTCCCGCCATTATGGTCTTCCCTACTTTTACCTATTATTTTCAGGATCAAGTAGCAATCATTGTTAATCTAACTGATAGATATTGTAATGGTTTTTTTCGATACTTACTTTCGTTTCCATTTGCTATACATTTTTTTAATATTTTTATTTTGTGATTGTTGCCGCGAATTTTGAAATATAGAATGTTCAAGTGATTCTGAAGTTGGAGAAATTTGAGTATTAGTTACTTATTACTTGAAATGTGGACCTTAATTGTGTTCAATTGATTTTCAGGAAATTTTCTTTTAAAGTATTTTATGTATTAATGATTTTTGGTAAAATCACAATTAAGGAGGCTTTGAGTTTTCGACAGATTTTTGTGGTCAACTACTGGCGCCTTACTTGCGCGCAAATATCAAAGTATTTTCGTTTAGCAAAATTTTAAAAACATTGAAAATGACTTATTAAAACAATTTGGTTTCCTAGTTTTAGCATTTTTTTTTTTTTTTTTTTTTACTGTTTGACTTAAACGACTTTGTTAATTATATTTCTTCATCTTAATTCGATAAAGCAACCAACAGATAAGCATACATTTGAAAGTCAGATTATAAGTCAATATATTTTTACATGAATAACATTCTTCATTTTATTAATTACTAGCTGATATCACTCTATGTAAGTCAGCTGTAGTAAAATGATGTACTTTTTACTTTGCTAAGTTAATTAAAAATATACCAGTAAAAGAGAAAGAAACCAGAGAAAATATACTCAAATATGAAATTTTATCACTCAAGACAATATAAAACAATGCAATCCGTTTAAACAAATTCAAGATTGGAGTTAATTCAGATATATATATATATATTATTATTATTATTTTTTTGTGAATTAAAATAACTTAAATAATGCAATTAAACGAGAGTGATAAGTAAAATCTACAAAATATAACATTAAACCAGCAATCATTTGGTTTTTAATGTAAATTGTTCTAGAATCCGCAGTAGAAAAAATCAATATTATTTTTGAATATTAAAAGAAAAACATTAAATAAACTTTACTCATGAATAAAATATTCTTGTAAGTTCTGTAGTGATATTTTTTAATTAAAAAAATATTTCTAATTAATCAAAACTATTTATAGATTGCCAGTAGAAATGAAGTACACAAATGATCAATTTATTCTGTTAGTAGATATAATGAAATTAGAATTTAAAATGAGAAAATTTGAAACATGCTAATAATAAAGAACACTCATAAAAACTTAACATTTTAATATAAAGAATTTTTAAAGCAGTTCTTAATCTTGTTATCTTAAATATTTATTAATGAAAAAAATCTAAAGAATAAAATATTAAAAAAATGTTAAAATTTAAGTCATGAATAAAAAAGATGTGAAAGAGAAAAGGTTAAAAGCTATCTCTCTCTTTTTGAGCTGAGGATGGTTTTTTAATTAAATAACTTTAAAGTGCAATCAAACAATGAAAAAATGTTTATTTAACTATAAGTAATAGTTTTGTATTATTATTTTTGATAATGCATCCTATAATAAATAAGAGAGAAAAATAATTTTTAAGTGTTATAGGTTTTAAATTTTAAAAAAATACGCACCTATAGACTCTTTTGCTTTGCATGTTTTAAAATGCTTGCAAGAATTTTGGTTGTGTAAGGACTCTATTTAATGATGATTAGAAAATATTTCATCACTCTTGTTATCTTAGGACATTAAAAAAAATTAATGAATATTTAATTATCGATATTTGCAAATGTCAAATTATATAAATAATATATCAATGTTTCTTTTATCAAGAAAAATTATAGTGTTAAAGTTTTTCTAATTAAAAGAAAAGATTGCAATTATTGTAATTCTTTTCTTTTCAATCATCTGATATATCTTTTTAGATGAACAAAATGCTATGTGAAATAGAAAGAAATTAAGACTTTTTAGTTTGTGTTTAAGTTTTAATTATTCATTTAACTATATATTTTGTTAAGGATTTATTATAAATAATTTCTATTGCATATTAGTTTTCATAATCATTTTGCATTATTGATTTGAAATCCTTTTAAAAATTAGTGTATTGCCCAATATTTTTCTGAATGTCTGTAATTATGGTGAAAATTTTTTAAAACTTACAATTAAACAATTTTATTGTCTTTTAAATTTATTATTTTATTATTAATATTTTAGCTCGAAGAGCACAAGCTTGTAGCTTTACAAATTAAGCTTGATGCAGATAACAATACTGCAGGTGTTAAAACTAAAGCAGGCACAAGCAACTTGCACCAAGGAAAAATCCTAGAATCTCCAAAAGCATGCAACTCAAAGCAAGATGATGCCTCAGAAGCAAGCAACTCAAAGCGAGCTGATGCCTCTGAAGCAAGCAACTCAAAGCGAGCTGTTGCCTCAAAAGCAAGCTACTTAAGGCGAGCTGTTGCCTCAAAAGCAAGCAACTCAAAGCGAGCTGTTGCCTCAGAAGCAAGCAACTCAAAGCGAGCTGTTGCCTCAGAAGCAAGCAACTCAAAGCGAGCTGTTGCCTCAGAAGCAAGCAACTCAAAGCCAGCTGTTGCCTCAGAAGCAAGCAACTCAAAGCCAGCTGTTGCCTCAAAAGCAAGCAACTCAAAGCCAGCTGTTGCCTCAAAAGCAAGCAACTCAAAGCAAGCTGTTGCCTCACGAGCAAACAACTCAAAGCAAGCTGTTGCCTCACGAGCAAACAACTCAAAGCAAGCTGTTGCCTCACGAGCAAGCAACTCAAAGCAAGCTGATGCCTCACGAGCAAGCAACTCAAAGCAAGCTGATGCCTCACGGGTAAGCAACTCAAAGCAAGCTGATGCCTCACGAGCAAGCAACTCAAAGCAAGCTGATGCCTCACGAGCAAGCAACTCAAAGCAAGCTGATGCCTCACGAGCAAGCAACTCAAAGCAAGCTGATGCTGCAGAAGCAAGCAACTCGCAGCAAGCAAGTATCTCGGATTCCACAGAAGCAAGCATGAATGTAGTGCCAAGCGAAATATTGACACAAGATATTCCTAAGTTCAAGACAAAAAAAATTAAGAAATATCTTGCAAAAATGAAAGCCCTGCAAAGTCAAATGGTTACTGAACAAATTAATGAGGTAATTAATGAAGGATAATTTTTGTAAATCTACTAAGAATTGTTTAAAAATTCTTTCCACAACAGAATTGGGTATCATTATCAAAGTTTAACATTTTAAAATATCTAAGAGATTATGCATAA
Source organism: Caerostris darwini (assembly GCA_021605075.1). Taxonomy (NCBI): domain Eukaryota; kingdom Metazoa; phylum Arthropoda; class Arachnida; order Araneae; family Araneidae; genus Caerostris; species Caerostris darwini. Next base: position 28,891 of record BPLQ01006342.1, read on the forward strand.
TTTCAAAACTTTATTGACTATTTGATTCAAAAGATTTATTTGGTAAAATTCTATTTTAGCTAACTATAAAAGTAGCAAATTCCAGACAGATGTAATGGCAGGCAAACAATTTGCTTCAACAAATTCCGATCAAACAAATATCTATTATCAGTTACAGATAAAATTATCAAATCCTGAACAATAGGGGGAAAAAAAATGCAAGAAGAAATTCATAATATTGAATATAAATTAAACAAGTTTGGTGACTTGATTAAATATGATCCTGTAGCTAAAATGCTAATGTTCTATGAAAAAAGCAACCAATAAGGTTTAACAATTATAACTTTTGCTGAAAAAATAATTTATATAATCAGCGTTTCTTTAGCTTGGGCGATTTTCTTCCTTTGTTGCCTGGTCTGCCCTGGGCTTTATGATGCAGACTCTCACTTAACTCCCACCAATCCACACTTATTTTTTTACTAAAATAACTTTCAGGTATAAATTATAGATGCTTCAACTGTACGACATAAATAATTATTCGGATCTTATTCTTGTATTCTATAACTTTAAAACTAAATATAACTCAAAATTTAATTTTTAAAAATTGAAATAAAAGAATTTTATTCACTTGCTATTTGTAGTACCTGCTGCTGCCCACAGGGAAAATGAAGAAACATAGAGCCCATAATGATAAATGAAGTTGCTATATTCTTCTGAAATATTTAAAAATATCATGCCACATTTTGTAAATCATTGATTTTTGGCAAAATTTTGGAGAAAAAAATAAGATTCAACTCAAACTTATTCAAAGATAAGGGAAAAAATAGTTTTCTTAAATCTAACAAATTTAAATTTCATAGAAGAATATTAATTTTATTGTTTTTTCCATATTACGTTTCATATGTGGAAATTAAGTTATGTTGATATGAAACTATGTGAGTATTATTACACCTTGAATATTGTTCTTGGGTATGAAATTTCTTAAAAGATTTGTTCATTAATTAATGGTTATTGAAATCCAGAAAGTACAAATTATCAGTATTTATTTTGAACTTATATTAACAATAAATTTTTTAAATTTTCATGTTTTTTTTCAGTAAGAAAATTATATTAAGTTAATAAAATATGTAATTAATACCTAAAAATAATGAAAATTAAAAATTTCTGAACTATTTGGATACTGATTAATTCTGCTGATAAAGTAAAATTTAATTTGATTTGATTTCAGGTTGAGAAGGAAAAAAATAAAGGTAAATGAATAAAATCACTTTTTACTGAAAACCTGAGATAATCATTAAACCAAGAGAAAGTCATTTTCAATATTCTGTAAACTATATAAAAACTAATTACGAAAATTAAAGTATGACTTTTTCCTATTATTTACTGATATTAGGCCATTGTGCTTTTTTTGTATTGTTTTTTTTTTATGAAATTTAAAGGGGGAAAAAAAATCTGTGAAACAAATACCTAAAAATGTCTTTTGCCAATCAAAATTGACAAAACTTAGTGTGAGAGAAAAGTTAAAAATCTTTTAAACATAAAGAAATAAACATAGTAGTTATGCATGATGAGAATCGAATTTGTACAAAATTAGACAAAATGTAATGTACATTTTACATCAGTGTGTAGATGGAGGCGATGAAAAATTATTGTAAGGAACTTATAGAAAATAATTAAAAAGGCTTTATACTAGGCCAAATCTCTGGTAAATAGGAAAATCACAAATTGTTGGGAAAAATAAACTGAAAAATTGTTTTGTTAATATGCCTAAAGTATAAAAACAGAATTTGATTAGTATATGGTATGAGAGAGAAACACTTACAGATTATACTAATTTTTAATTTTTTCTGGCTGAAATATATGCCTATGCATAGCAGGCAAGAAATTGCAGTCTTAAATTTTTTTTATAATAATTATCCTGCTAGAACTTGTTTTAAATTTCTTTTGTGAATATAAGATGGTCAAGTGAATCCAAATTATCTTTATAAAATAATTTCATATGCAGAAGCTTGAAAGCTTCCCCTTCCATTCAAATGTATAATTAGTAATTCGTCAATGTTAATTTTTCATACTACTGTGTCCAAAAAGTAAGAGAAGTTTTCAATTTAAATTTCCTGGGCATATGGTATTTCACTTTTTTTTCTCTCACTTTTTTAGGTTGTTGGCACTGTCCTTGACATCTGTGGGAAATTTTACGTTAAAATATTCATTAGTTCTTGAGTTACTCTTGGTTTTGTGAGATGCTAAAACTGATTCCGGCGATTTTTGAAATGTCTCTTCAATCGACACAAAACGTTGTCCCTAGAGTGGTCTTTTGAGTTTAGGGAATAATCAGAAGTAGCACGGTGCTAAATCAGGTGAATACGGTGGTTGTGGAATGATATGGGTTTCATTTTTGGTGAAAAAGTCACAAAGAATCAATGCAGTGTGAGCTGGCGCATTCAGTGTTTTTGGTACCAATCAAAATTTGACGCGTTTGAGGCCCAAAACATCTTTTAAAATGAAATTTTGAAATTCCAACATCATCAGCAAGGTCTCTAGTTGTAAATTGATGGTTTGCAAGCACCAAGTCTTTAATTTTTTTGACATGAGCTTCGTTGGTTGAGGTTGATGGTTGACCAGAGGGCTCTTCGTCTTCAACGTGTTCTCTGCCTTCTTTGAACTGTTTTTACCATTTCTAAACATTTCTTTCCATTAAAGGAATGCTCACCAAATGCCTTATGCAACTTTCTATATGTTTCTGCAAACAAAATTTAACGCAAGTTCTTGCTCAATTAATTCAGACATTTCAAAACTCGCCGTAATCAATTTTAGCATCTCGCAAAACCAAACATAACTCAAACAGTAATGAATATTTTGACATAAAATTTCACACAGAGGTCAAGGACAGCGCCAGCAACCTAAAAAAGAAAAAAAAAATTAATACTATATTCCCAGGAATTTTAAATTGAAAACTGGTCTTACTTTTAGGACACAGTAGTATTCTTGTTTCAATATTGAATTGCAGTGTTGTTAGATGTGCATAACATATATATAGTTGAGATCATTAATGTGTATTGCTGCTCTATAGAGCATTTTAGAATAAACATTTATCATTCACATTCATTTTCTATGCAAAAATGAATATGCATTTCTACTAAGCACAGCTAAAATGTGAAAATTTTTCATTCTATCTATGTAGCTAGCTATGCTGCTTTCTTAACAAAGTGTTATTTGTAATTGTTAAGTTATATTTTGTGCTTTACAGTTACATAATGTAGAAATTTAGAAGAGTGTAACAATTTTATCATTTTGGAAAATTCATATCTAACAAATCTTTTGTATGTTATTTTATTTATTTATTTATTTTTTTTTGTAAAATGTAAAGAAAAAAATATTGTCATAATAGTGGCTTCGTAACAAATCAGCTGACATAAGTGCCAGCTGAACTATCTTTTTATACTGCATGATCAGAAGTGAAATGGTTTTTAATAGAGGAAAAAAACAATATATATTGTGGATGTATGTAAGCTACGGATTTAAAGAGTAGAATGTGCATTACAACATCACAAAAATTTTATTATAAGTTTAAAAAAAGTTCATTCATTATTTTAACAGTTCAGTTACTTGATTTTTTAGTTTCAAAATGAGCAGTGTATTCTGCATTAATTATAAATGATAGGTTTTAGGAAAAAATTTCATACTTATAAGAATTAGTACTCATTTTTTTTTTAATGAGGATGTCTTGTATGTTTCTTTTACTCCTGTTACATTTGTTTTATAACATACTAAAAATATTATTGATAAAACAATAAAGCTTTTTTCTTACAAAGTAAATATAATTTAAAAGAATTTTATGAAATATAATTGAATTCATTTAGTTTTAAATTATTCATTAAAATATTTTTTTAATTCATTATGTACTGTGAAACATGTCTGTTGTTTGATTATTAAAATGTGTATTTTAATTTTAGTCCTCTAATCCTGGTCCAAGCAATCAACCCAGTATTCTAGAGAAAGAATTGGTGCCATTAAACTGAGGTATCAATATAATTCAATATATATTTATTCAACTAACATATATAATTTTTAAACTATGTAATCATGAATATTTTTAACTAGTTATTAAATGTAAGAAAAGACTTCTTCTATTACAGTAATATGGTTGTTTAAAAATAAAAAAATGTAATAATATTTATTTTTGAAATTATATTTTATTAGAAATAAAAGTTTACATAAAATAAAGAGTACTATAAATACAAATTAATTGAATACTCTCCATTTCTGTAACCCAAGTATGTTTTAGAGAATGAACCTTGAAAATCAGTAAGTTATGTTATAAAGTTGAATTATTAAATAAAGTATTAAGCATCTTAAAAGGGAACATAAGTTTTTGCCTCCTATTTATCATTGATGAGGATTTATATTTGTATTATATCTTTTATTTAGTAATAAGTCCTTTCCAATGTGCAACATTAGTATGAAGTGAGTATCAATGTACAGTATTGACAGTAACAGTCCCTCAATGTACAGTATTGACAGTAACAGGCCGGTGGTGGTGGTGGTATTATGCTTTGGGGGGGCGTCTCTGGGACCCGTGGTTGTGGTATAGCAGACCATGAATGCTACAAGGTATCTGAACATCATTGCGGACCAGTTGCACCCTTACTTGGCCTCTGTTTTTCCAGCTGGAAATGGAATGTTCCTACAGGACAACGCCCCTTGTCACAAGGCTAAAATTGTGTTGGAGTGGTTCCAGGAACATGATGCTCAATTCCAGTTAATGTCCTGGCCGCCTAACTCACCGGATCGCAATCCGATAGAACACATTTGGGATGTCCTGGGACGGCAGCTCAGAGTTCAAAGACCACCAATTCGCAATATCTCGGATTTGCGTCAGCGTTGCTTAAACATCTGGTACAATCTGTCTTCGGCCATCTACCAAGGACTTGTGGCATCCATGCCAAGGCTGGTTGAAGCTGTGTTGCGCGCCAAAGGTGGGCCAACTCGTTATTGACAGGTGGTCATAATGTTTTGGCTCTTGAGTGTGTGTGTGTGTGTGTAATCAGAAATCAAATTATTTATTATTTATTTATTTTAAACAATATATATAAAATAAATAACAAATTTATATTTTAAATTAAAATTCAGTGTGATTGCATTTCTTAGTAATATCGGAAAAATCTGTATTGGTATTCTCTGCGCAATTTGAAGATCTGGTTTGAACTGTCATTTATTTCTGTACTTGGTTTTAATTGTTGTCATTGCAGAAAGGGCTACTTCACACAAATATGTAGAACCAAATGGTACTTGCACTCATACACTAGGAAGTAATCGTGAGCCTACGTCTTTGGCATACCCCCAAGTATTTCATTGCATATCTCCTGGAGTACACTTCCCACACTTGGGAGACCGATGGTTTAGGCAAACAGGATTGTCAAATTTCTTCTAGGATAAACGTCCCAAAGTCATCATTCATTATGCAAAGCATATAAGCATAAGCATATAATTGTAAGCCATTTTAATCAAGTACAATATATGTAATTCAAATATTTGCTGTTACCTGTAAGGTTCCATTAAAAAGTAATATTTCATCCTACTAACAAAAAGACTTTTCATCGATTTTAAAGAAAAAAGTTCATCATTAACGGTACATATAAATTTGTTCAATTCTGAACCTTTGCCTATTAAATCTTTCTTTATTAAAACCAATTTAAAAATCAGAAATAACTGAGGTATGAATTTGAAAACAAAATCAAGGGAGCAAGTAATCCTATTTATCTATTCTAAAGCTTAACAATGTATTAAATAAGCCATTCGCCTGTAGTTTATTTCGTACATATCGTCTTACAAACTTCAATTTGGATTCTTGAACTTCTATCTCAGGATTTCCAATTAAATGGAAACTGTTTCCTGTGCTATCATATTTCCGCGAAGCTTTATGATTACTTTTAAATCATTTTTCATTCTTTGACATGTTTGAATTTGCAGAATAATTGAAAATTTATATTAATTAAGTAGATTGTTTAATTTTTTTTCATGCTGTCTTTTAAAATATTGATATCTTAAAAATTAATTATTATTTTGTGAGTGTTGGTTTAATAAAAAAGGAATTTTCATAAATTTTAATTATTAGGTAAATACCATTGATTATTTCTTCTAAATCACAGTTTACTTTGGTTAAATTAATTAAGGAGAAATATCAGTTTAAAATGTAATCCTGTTCTCTCAAAACAAAAAAACACTTGGAAAAATATGCTCACATAACATTCAGCTCAAAATTTCCCCATTAACAAATAATTAAAAAATAGCGTCTAATATATTCTTTCACAAGTCCAACACTGGTTTTGTGATATTTAATATCAAGTGATCATTATAGCAATAAAATGAAAATATAAAATCACTTTAAAGAAACATGGAATTATAAGAAATTTACAATATGATGATAAACATTGTAGAAACTTTCCCCCCCCCCTGAATATCAATATATTTTTTTGTTCAATAAGAATATAACAAAATCTCTAATTGAATCATTTGGTTTTCCATGTACGTTGCTTTATTAATGAATATTACAAAAAATCAGTCTGACTACATTAAATAAATTTTACTCTACCTAAAATACCATAATTTTACTCTTTTTAGCTTAAAATATCATGTAAAGCATTAATACAAATGACATTTGAATTTTTTTAAAATTTAAGTACTGTTTGTATCCATTTTTAATTGATTAAAATTGACAACAGAAGCAATCTAACAATGAAATAAAATTCGAATATAATATTGTATTGAATAATATTGCCTCAGGTGTATTTGGGAGCCATTTAATAAAAATAAAGCGGCAGTGAAAGTATAAAGAAAGAAGAGAAGAATTTAGAAAACCTTTCATCTATTGTGTAAAAGCCTACAATTTATTCTGGATTATAGGTTATAATGCCAAATTTTTTAATTGCATTTTTAGTGGAACTTTGCATTAGTGTTGTCACAAATTTCTTTATAAAAAATAAAGAACCACTGCAAATGGCTAATTCTTGTGATTTAAGAATACTACTGACAAAAAAAAGTTGAGGATTAATCCTTCATTGCAGCATCCCGGGTTCATTTTTCTCATTGGGATCATTTGTGATGTTCATAATTTGTATTTTCATATATCCTCCATTATTGTAATTTTCTTTATGTGAAATCTAGGTTGATTTTAATAAAATTTATAATTACGAGTTTCAATCATATTTACAACATTTTTATTATGCTTTAAGAAGTAGGTTGATATATATATACATAAAAGAACATATTTTTAAACATGTTTCTGTTACTTTGTATAAATAAGGTAATTTTCAAGGGGGGTGCTGAGTCTGAAAGTGGGGCGTTAAGAGACTACTTATTTAATATCATACTGTGAAATTTAATTGCAATTAAATCCAAAGATATAGAGCCGTATTTTAAACAATTCTTTGAACTAAAGGTGAAAAGTTCTTTACATAAATGAATTGGATTATTATAGATCTATACAGCATGTGTCAAATTAGTTTTTCTGTTTACACTTATAAATTTATAACTGTTTACATCTGGATATTTTTTAGATGATTATGACTTAAGTGTGTAACATAGTGATGTGCAAAATGTTACAATGGCAAACATAATGAAAGTTTTTCAAAGATTTGCAGGCATAAAATTGCTATTCTTTATAATTTAAAATTAATTCTTTCTAATTTTATATATATATTCAGAAAATAAAAGTTCACTCTTTTATTTAGATTCACATCTGTTCAAGGCAGCATTTCACATTCTTCACTTAATAGATTCATTCTGGTTTTCTGTATCCGTATTTTTTATAGATCTGTCTACTCTTTGTTTAGAGTCTATTCAGTTCTTATTGTTTTGTTTTCTTAGGTGGTACAGCAAATTTATCAATAAAAATCAGTGTGAAGTTCAATGAACCCTTTCTCCCAACCTCACGTTGGGACAGGATAAGCACTACTATGGCTATAAAAATTTGAACATCTGGAGATGGGGAAGTGGAGAACTAACAGTACAATAGCAAAAAAAAAAAAAAAAAAAGCATCAACCATGAAAAATTCTCTAACTGCGAAAACTACAATAAATTGGCATAAAACCTAATTTATCAAAAATTGATATAATTTATTGATTCATTGATATTTAAATTTATTTTTTTTTTTTTTTTATTTATTTTTATTTTTTAGCTTATCTAGACTTTGTATTAGAAGTATACCAATTTTGGAGATAGAATATATATATAGATTTATCTCCGCTTTATGAATGACAATTGCTGGAAATGTTTAAATTGTTTAAGTTACAAACAATAGTTACTTCGTACTTAAACATTTTATTTATTTTCTATTATAGCTGTAATATTGAGATTTCTCTTATTTACTGTGTTCTATCATTAATTAATTTATTTTTATTTTAGAATGAGGTTGGTGAATTGGATCTGGCATATGTATATTTCCATGTTTTGGCATTCATGTGTAATTAAAAAGAATCATCTGTTTTATATAAATAAAGTTCATTTATAAACATTTTGTATTTACTTATACAAAACTTGAATTTTGAATTACAGTGATGCTTCGATGTAAATCCAAGTTGGTGTAGAAAATTAATTTTGTTTGAAATATGACTTGCACTGGTTAAAATCTTTTCCAAATCATTAGATATTAAAAGTACCACCAGAATGCAGGTGACATTAGCATTGTCTGGAATAACTAGATATTGTCACATTTCATGAACATCCTGAGGAGAGGGCAGAAGCAAAATTCTGGACAGATGTTTAAAGTGTCAAATCTGGTGATCTACCAGATCTTAGTAGGTATAAAAAGAAATTAACTTTGTTAATTTTTCATTTATGTATTTTATCTAACTAATTTGTTATTAAATAGTAATTAAATTAGTTTTTATAATCCTTGTAATATGCAATTATCATAAAAAAATTTCCAAGAGAAAGGATTAATCATTTTTCTTTTGTTTCTTATGAAAAAAATTTGGTCTATGACCTGTTTTGTCAAGTCCAAGGATCTGGAATAGATTAAATATATATACAGAGGTACAACTGTATTTATATTCATTTCAAAGGGTTTTTTTCTCAATGCGCTCTCTTCTGTGTTAGTTTTTGTACACATTGTCTAAAAATACATATTTTTTGACTACTTTTTTTATTGTGGAAATAATATTTTTTCAGATTTTTTTCCTGTATTGCATCTTTTCAACTGATCTTGAGTAAGAATGCAACAGTTTTAATTGTAATGTCATAGAAATACATTAATTAGAATTCTAATAATTTAAAATAAAATGTATTTTCAAGCCCCCTTGATATTTTCAAAATATTAAATTGTCTGTTTTACAAATTGAATATATTCATTAATTTATATAATATAAGAGCATATGAAATTTGTATCAATTATATATATATATATGTCAAACGAGTAGATAGCTTTTCACCCAAAACAACAACTATCTGTAATATGGTTGTATAGCACCATCTGTGCACCCAGTACTGATTTGGTTCAAATACATAAAAGAAAACATTAAAACTTATAAGTATTGCTCAAAAAATATAATTTGTAAAAAAAATTGTAAATTAAAATCTAATCTTTTCTTTTTACCAACTTATCAGTTTCAATATTTATGTCAACTTCACTATTTGGATTAATATTTAATAAAACTAAACCAGGAAAAACATTGATTCATCAACAAATTTAGTCACCATAATAAAAGTGACTGATAAAAAAACATTGAAATATTAAATATTTGACAAAAAGCAATTGGGCCTAAATGGGAAGTAGATATAAGTTTGAACACGTGCACACATTTCACTTTTGGGTTTGGAGTGGCTCAAACCCACTAGCCATCCCCTGAGTGCTTGTCAGATAGGATCTCGTAAAGAAATCATCACATTAAGAATCGTTGAGCAAAGTTTTTATTATTATTTTCACTATTCTTGAATCTTTTCGAATGAATTTGCAAACAAAACAAAATGAAAGATATTTCAAATGTCAAACAATCATATATTTGAATTTTGTGACTTCATGAAAAATGTTGACTTAAATATTGTAGTTATGATATGGTTTCTTTGTCTTATCTGAGGATTTTGTTACCAATTTTATCGTTCGTGATAGGTAATTTTATGTTGCAATTTATTTCACAATTTAATTTTTTTTTTTATAATAAGACTGACACATTTACATTAAATTCTGGGGCGTCTTTCAAATGTTATTCTGCCCTTTCATTGCCGAAAATGGCTGTATGACCGCGTGAAGATGCAATTATATTTTGTTAAGAGGATATGTTAAAAGAGCCTCTTGAGTTTTAACGATAATGCAATGTTTTTCAGTGATTCTACTAGAGAATTACCGTGCTCTTTTATTCATTTTGATACACATTTGATGCGGCAATGAAAACAATACTTTTGTTAGAATTCTTTATTAATGGTAATGTATTTTATGTATGGCGTAAGCAGAATCAAATATGTTATTTATTTTACTACCGTCAGTATAATAAACTATTGTGAAGTCTGTAGAATTATTGTTTTAATTGATAATGCAAATTGGAATTCTTTTAGATGGTTGTGTGGTAATGTTATTGAAATACCAATAATAATTATTATTAATAAATAATAATTAACTAAACTAAAAATAATAAAACATTTGGTAATAATTTGTTCTCAATTCATATGTTGATTGTAATTCAATCAATTATAGGCAAGATTAATGAAGATTTTCAGTATTGATATTTGTGGGAAAGAATGAATTGCATAAGAAAATTAAAATAGCTGGTAAAAAGAATCACATTTTATACAAAAAAAAGGTGATGAAGAAAAACACTCCCTCTTAAATATAAACGTTAAGTGTAGCGGGGAAAAAAAAAAAAGAGTTAAAACATTTGATCTACACATAAAATGTAATATCAATGTATTTATTAGGTTTTGCATCTACTACCAGTGCCTGGTGAGAGTTTCTACCCACAGAACAAGCAAATGCGTAGCAGCAACCCCTAAAAGTTCTGGAAAGCAGTGCCTTCCCTTTATCACCCTTTGGTGGGTTGTTCGCGGTATACATAAGTGGGACTCGAGGCCAAACGTCGTATAACAACAGTAAAAAAGGTGCTTACCACAAGAAAAAACTAGCATTATTGCAATGCTTATTCAAATCTTTCGTAAATTAAATTATATTCAGTACTTTAAGAAATTATAGAGTGTACATTAGTTCCGTCATCTGATCTTATTAAATGCAAAATATATATTCATATAATTGCTAAGTTATTTTATATCAATAACAAATTAAATAAAAGAAATTTATATAAATATAGCAGCTTGGTGCATTAGTGGGACGAGAGACCCACCGATGTACAACAAAAAATGAATGAAATTAAAGTATAAAAATCATATTTTCAACAGTGTTCTACAAAAATATTGTCGCCAGAAGAATCAAAATTTTAAATATTTTTAAATTTAAAACTAATTTAAGGTAACCAATGACATTCAGAGCCGAAATCTTGCAATAATGATTTATGAAAATGCTTATTAGGTGAGTTGCTTTTAAATTATAGGCAATATTAGGTTGTTTAATGTTTTTTAGATTATAAAGCATTGATAAATTTGAACATCAAAATATATACATTAATGTTTTTTTTAAATTTGGCAAACATTGACAAAAAAAAGTGTTTTTTTTAACTTTACGTAAATATTGACTGAAAAAATATGTAAAGCCTATCACATTTATCTAAAATATAGACATATATATATATGTATTGAACTAAAGAATGATTCTATTCTAAAGTAAAGCTGAGAGATAGCCAATCGAATCATTTAGAACTAAAATACAAGAAAAAAAGTAATGCTATTTATAAAAATGCCAATAACTCATCTCTAAATGAATATATTTAAAACATTTTAGTTGAATGCAGACATAACATCATAGCATATAGTTAAAACTTAATTAGATTGTGAACATTATTATAACAGTTATGATATAGCGGTATAGTAAAAAATACAGTTCTTCAGAAATTGAATTTAAAGTTTAATGTATGAATTCAGTATTCAAATTACTCGTGATTAAACAACTGTATCTTGACTTCTAAACAGTGTTGGGGATTCAGAGTCGGGAGTCAAGCATTTTTGAATGAGTCAGGAGTCGGTCTAAAAATCCAACTATCGACTCTTTTATAAAAAAATACTTTATTATTCCAAAATTCTAGGAAATTATGTTAAAATTAAATGTTAATGAGGAAATTCATTTGTATCCTTCCATAATACAACCAGGAGCAAAGGCAGTGACTGCTTTACCAGCCAGCTATCTTGGAAAAACAATTAAAGAAGATTTATAGAAGTTATTCTATAATTAAGAACATAAAAACATTTCATCTATTACAAATAGAGCACATTTGTACTTAAAATGTGCAATTTTCTTTTGCTTGTCTTAAGCTATTCAATAATACTTCGACACCTTTTTATTGGCTGCTATTTTTATAGGATCTATGTATTTTTTGCAAGGAAATTTAGAATACAAGAATGTCTTTTAAGTCAGGGCAATTACTGCACCTTTAAAGTTGTAAAAATACTTTGTTATGAAAAAACTGTCTCTATAGATATATGAGTTCAATAAAAGTCATTGGATTTATTTTGTAATTATCTAAATTTATTTGTAAAGATCATAGCACATGATGTTACAGGAAAGAGTCGGGAATCCGGAGTTAGGAGTCGGTATAAAAAATCCATCACAGGAGTGGGATATTTTTGGATCGCTGCTCCTAATGACTAGAAACTTTTTTTGAAAGCTAAAGGTGTTGTCTCTAAAATAAAACAATAAATATATGTTCGATTTTTTTTTCCCCCGCGAAAGTCGTGATTTAAAGTGGCAGTTTACCTTAATAGTATTCCTTGCTAATTAGAAATTAATTATTAGTAATTTTATTATAATTGAAGTTTCTATTCATTAAAATGTTTTTCTTTTCCTTTTTATTTTTTCCTTTTTCTGTAGCATCCACCATGTGCCATTGCAATTTGGAACGAATAGAGAGGCAGAAGCGATAGGGACTTTTGATGCCGTACCGTTTCAGGACTTTTCGATCGCTATCGCTCGTCGAGTTCACTTAGTTTTTAAATCCCAAGCGTATCAAATATCTCTATAGATCCTAGCTCCAAAAATGAGGTATAAAAAAATCTATAAGTAACAGAATTGTGATTTCTTTAATAGTAGAGATCTTTCCTGCTCGGATAAGACTTTTACGCTGTGTTGGTTAATGAAAAGGACGAAGTTTTATAAAAAAAAAAAAAAAAAGAACAAATCTGTCAAACAATGCCTTTATTTAATGCAATTGTTGAACTATTTCGATAGATGTGTAATAAATTCGTGGAAAGGTTATTTCCCCCACTTTTGGAACAGCCCCATTCGTTGACACCTGCAGTTGGTGCCCCACAGGTTGCAGCGGCACGACGAGTTGTAGCAGCAATCGGTGGGCCGATGGTCGCAACTCATGCCGCGCTTCAAGCAGCTCCTCCTGAAACAATACACTATGTCACAAAGCAGTGATTGAAAAATTAATTCTGTATTAGTTTTATAAAATAATGTACAATAGTTTGTGAAACACCTGAAGCATGTTTGAATAATTTAGACAGAAACAGTGAAAATATAATATTAAGATCCTCCAAATAGGATAAGAATCGTTATGAAAAAGAAAAGTATTTTTATTGTATTCTCCAAATTAAATTTTACTTTGCTAACAGCCAAAGAGTCTATCAGAGGAAATTTTATTATGAGGAAAGATTTAAGTGTTCGTTCCCAACTGCGATTCATTCAAAGTGGTAGACAAATGTGTTCTTTAAAAATATAATTTATTGTTAACTGCATGGGTGTTTTACCCGTTTTTCTTACATGACCATTCCTCCATGAAGGGTCCTGAAAAGATGCTTCTCGACTAAAGCTGAATCTATTACTAAACTGCCATATGAATGATTTGAGACATCAAGCCAAGTACCCAGCATTAAAACAAAGCCCAATTCAAATACATAAAAGTGTGACTTGGAAATTCTATGAGTTGTATAAAATAAAATGTTGATTAAGATTGTACCATCTCTTGTTGTTGAGAATAATAAATTTTTCTGAATTAGCTTCTTATGAATAGACAAAGGAATTGTTTTATGCATTAATTTCTAAAAACAAAGCTTATATTGAGTTTCAAAATGACATGCCATTGGATTTATAATTTCTAAAATATGAAAGAAAATTAACTGCTTCTAAGAAAATAATAATATTGCTCCTAGATTACTTCCAATTGCACTATGTTAAACTTTCAGAGTCATGAAACCCCTACAGAATTCATTTTAAGCTGGATGCATAACAAACAAATGAAGACTATTTTTCCGCCTTACCAATCCAAATTTTCAGTTAGGTAAAGAAGGGGCTGATGAGCAGAACAGAGTACAGGAGAACAGACTTCTGACTCTATACGTCTTGAGTTTTTAAATCTAAATTCCTACCGGGGACTAGAAATCTCATCGTGTAGAGCGCTAACCTCTCAGAAACCTATTTTCCAATTCAACATTCAGCGCTTTTCATTTTAATTTCTCAATGCAAGATTTCTTCGAAAGACACCCATAGAAAATCCGGATTTGAACAGAGGCGACAGTAAAGTCTGCATCAGCGAAAAAACTATCATGGACATGGATATCATGATCATCAACATAAACATCATACATATCATGAAATTTTGTTGTTTTTTAATTCTAGTTCCAAAATTATATTCCTTGATCTACTAAGGATATCGAAATAATTGTTTTATCAGAAAGAAAACTAAATAAAATTCACAATGAAGACTAAGGCAAAGAAATTTTCAGAACTCTGATTAAGAATGTTATTTCTGTAAAGAAGATGGTAAAGGATAAGATTCGGAAATTATTATTTGAGAAACAGAAATTAAGATTTGAGGAAATAAATAACCGCAAAAGGGGAGAAGTATAAACGCAGAAATGGGGGGGGATGAGATTCAAATGAAACTTCTATTAGAAAAAAATTAAAATTAAGAATATAAAAAAGGACAAATAAAATAATTCTACTAAATCCTTTTCATCAGGAATGTGGTTATATTGGTATATTTTCCTGAATTTAATTCAAACTGATTATCTATGCTAATTTTTGAATGTCATGTAAAAAAGAATAAAATTGAACAGGGCATTAATTGAGTATCTCGCCATTAGATTTACAATCATACAATATATAGGTATGCGTGTTCTTCCAGTTTTTTGTAATTTTTTTACTTTTTCTGATATTTATATATCTCTGTTTTGAGGGAGTGACTTAGGGACACATGAAATAGATTTGTTTTACTGTTAAAATTGTTCTTTACTAAGTCAAATCTCTTTTGTTCTCTTCTTATCAGTTTGAAAATACAGCCCCATTCTAGTTGAGGAAATGGAGAAATCAGTATTTTGTGTAGCCGCAACATGCCTCGCTAATGAACGAAAGAAGCTTTGAATGAGTTCTTGGGATATGCCAGTCCATGCTGCTTCCACACGTTGGCAAATTTGATCTGGTGTCGCAGCGATTGGTGTATGCTGGGCCATTCGTAGGCAACAGATCGGAGAACGTTCAGGCCAAAGCACCAATGCAATGTAGCAGGAGAAGAATTGTTGAACATTGCGTTCCATGTGCAGTCTTACATTGTCCTATTGAAATATGACGCAGGCAACCCTTAAAAGTAAAGCAAGACTACAGTCTCCAAAAGCTCACAAATATAATGCTGACTGACGAAGCATATTAAAAAATTTTGTTGGGGTGCAGGAATAAAACTTAATACTAGCTCAAAGCATAATGGCAGGTGAAGGACCTTGTATGGCGATGTATAATGCAATAGTTATTTAACGTTGTCACCAAACTCGATTCGACTATCGTAGTGAAGTAGGCAGAATCGTGATTCATCTGAAAAGACAATGACGTGCCATTAATTTGTCCATGTCCAGCATTCATCACACCATTACAGACGCGAACGCCTGTGATCTAGAATTAAAAGATAATCGCAGTAATGGACACCTTGCTGAAATTTCCCTGCGCTGTAAATGACATTTAGTGATATGTGCTGCCACAAATTGTTGAACAATATACCTGTTTTCACTTGTGGTGAGATGACGAGGCTGATGCAATCGTTCCCATAGGTCAGTCACCCTTTCAGTATCCATAAATTGCTTATCTGCATTAAACTCGGAAGCATGCTTGCTTAACGCTCGTATTCTTCTATGAGGCATACTGAAGCTCCCCCAAAACAAAATTCCAGTACTTAAGAGTATACTTCTGGTCTCTCTTTATATATTGCTTGTAGTTGGTTCTGGATGTGACTACGAGATGTCTGCATAGAAATGCTAATCATTCGTATGTCCTGTCGATATGCATGACGCAAAATTCATGCCTTTTAGATACTTCATAGCGTTTCATTTTGGATAGCTAGCAGTGTATATGTGTGTGTGTGTGTTTTTCACACAAGTATATTTGTTGATCACAAATAAGTTTGCACATTTTTTTGCATTGTCTAACAACAACAACGCAACTTTATTGAGTTCATTGTTAAAATGAAAGGTTTTTAATAGTCCCGTAAAATGCTTAAAGTATATATCTTCAGCTAGAAAGTTCCGGTTCAAGTTCTATGCTTTTATCTGTCATCAAAATCAGAAAGTTTTTTCTTTTTAAATTACCTACAGTCGGACTTTTTAGAATAATAATCGTCTATGGAGAATAAGGCTGTAAGTAAAGCAACCTTGGACCCTGGTCTGTGTATTCCTGAGGAAGTGTGTAATTTGTGAAGAACCAACAGTAAATTGCAAAGAAAAAAAAATACTGTTAAAGCGAAACTTATCATCTTATACATGCAATTTTTATGCTACTTGCAGAAAATGCATTCTGGATTAAACACATTGCAGTTATTTAGCAATATATACACAAATTTCGTATCGATTATTTCAACTTTTGTATTATTCTTTTTGAGTTGTCGCTATTTTTCCTTAATTTTCGAAAACTCGTATACATCTATTTTATTATTATTTTTTTAAATGTCAAATGTTTTGAAAGAACTCAATTATCTTCTGAAGATAAATATACATTTCAGTTTTTATCAAAGTACACTTAAATAAACATTTTTTATGAATGCCAGCGTTTATTCCTCAAATATTCCAGCAGACAAAAAAGATGCGTAGGTATATATTTAGAACAAAATTTTTAAATTGAAAATGCACCAAGAGAGAAAGAAAATCAATCTTATTTATCTCCCTAATAAAGTAAAAAAAAAATAATAAAATAAGTATGGGTAAGTGCATTTCACAAATTATGAGAATGAGAGAAATATCTAAAAAGTAGTGATTATATAGGAAATCCTATAACAACATACGTGTAAGAAATAAAAAGAAAAAACAGTTTCCAATATTGTATCAATAAATAATATTCTTGATGGCAAAGGTATTGAAATTCGAATTTATAACTCGAACTTAATCGTTTTATTTGAGTACTAATCTCTATGCAAAGAAGGCGTTTATTACCTTTTACTCATATCAAATTTATTTGTGTGTTTGATAATATATATATAAATGTAGGATTTGTTTGTGTGGTAATCAGCAGGTGGCGACGCATCACGGTTGCTTGTCTTTGACAGAGCCTGTTTGCAGTGTGGGGGAGTATTCAACTTTGAACTCTGACCCCACGAGAAGGGGACAGGTCCCCGTAGATGAAGAAAGAAGAAGAGAACGACTGGCGGTCAACCATAGAGGAGCGAGATATGGCAGGCTGCGTCAAGCAGCGAGAGAATATGATTATGATGTATTAATTGTTAATGAAATATCGCTGTACATATAATCGTGCTTAATTAAATGGTAGTTGTTGAGAGAAAAACAACGTTTCGTTAATGTGTTTTGAAATACACCCCTAGACAACCCACTCCGGCCATTATACCATTGTTAGACTGGTAGAGAAGTCTACAAAAACTGTGGACTCGACCGGGATTAATCTATTGGAAGCTGTACATAAATGAAGTTCAATAACGAAATTTTTCGTCATTCCATTCAATCATGATTAAATACAATAGAAATATACATCCAAATAGTACTTACTTTTTAGCATAATACATCAAACGTGCCATATCTGAATAGTCATTCAATATTGCACTATCTGTAAAAAGATCAACATTATACTTACATTAAAAATAATAATCATTCTACACTTGCAATTATGAGAATTGCCTCACTCGGAAGGAATTCTCATCTAATTTCTAGTGATATAAATGATTACCAGAACAAAATAAGTTTTTCATAAAGCCGCCGAGTGTCAAATAGACTTTGGATATGTTTCTATCCAAGTCTACAATTCCTTGGCTGAAGAATTGTAATAGACTAGTTTATGAGTGTCCATATGTGTTCAGTAGATGTCACGCCCGGCGAAAGAATAAATCTACTGCGGAAATTGTCGGCCAAAATGTTGAATTGTTGGAACACAGCGTTTAGAGAATGCTAAAGGACTCTACTCCTGACTGTATCATTTTATCATTTTTATTTTTTTTTCATTTTCTTTTCTTTTATTTAGTTTAAATTTTTAATTTTAAATTATTATTTTTTTTTGGGGGCATCGTCAACGGACTCTTAATTGTACCGATAGCTTTTGCTTTTTCAATCTCCTGTTTTAATTGTTCTCAAACAGGACGTTCTAAAGAAAGGACGTTTCTTTCTTTAACTTAAAGTAATCATGTGTTTATTTTTCTCTTTTATTTAAATGTGACAAAAATGTATAATGTAACTAACATTTTACATCAAAATTTATATAAAAGGGAACAACTAATTTTAATAACATTATAATACATGTTATCTTAATAATATCATACACTGAAGTGACAAAAGTCATGGGATACCTCTTAATATCGTGTCGGCCCTCCTTTCGCCCGGCGAAGTGCAGCAACTCGACGTGGCATGGACTCAACAAGTCGTTGGAAGTCTTCTGCAGGAATATTGAGCCATGCTGTCTCGATAGACGTCCATAATTGTGAAAGCGTTGATGGTGCAGGATTTTGGGCACGAACAGACCTCTCGATGATGTCCCATAAATGCTCCATGGGATTCATGTCGGGTGATCTAGGTGGCCAGATCATTCGTTGGAATTGTCCAGAATGTTCTTCAAACCAATCGCGAACAGTTGTGGCCCGGTGACATGGCGCATTGTCATCCATAAAAATCCCATCGTTGTTTGGGTACATGAAGTCCATGAATGGCTACAAGTGATCTCCAAGTAGCTGCACAAAAGCATTTCCAGTCAATGTTCGGTCCAGTCGCACCAGAGGACCAAGTCCATGCCATGAAAAAACAGCTCACACCATTACGGAGCCACCACCAGCTTGAACAGTGCCTTGCTGACAGTTTGGGTCCATGGCTTCGTGGGGTCTGCGCCACACTCGAACCCTACCATCAGCTCTTACCAACTGAAATCGTGACTCATCGGACCAGGCCACGATTTTCCATTCATCTAGGGACCAACCGATATGCTCACGTGCCCACGAGAGTCGCTGCAAGCGATGTCTTTCTGTCAGTAAAGGCACTCGAGTCGATCTTCTGCTGGAATAGCCCAAGAAAGCCAAATTTCTCCGCACAGTTCTAACAGACAAGTCCCTTGTACGTCCCACATTGATTTCTGCGGTTATTTGACGCAGTGTTGCTTGTCTGTTAGAATTTACAACTCTTTGCAGACGTCGCCGGTCTCGGTCGTTAAGTGCAGGCGGTCGACCACTGCGCTGTCCATGGTGGGATGTTATGCCTGAAATTTCATACTCTCGGCACACTCTTGACACAGTGGATCTGGGAATGTTGAATTCCCTAACGATTTCCGAAATGGCATGACCCATGCGTCTAGCTCCAACTACCATTCCGCGTTCAAAGTCTGTTAATTTCCGTCGTGCGGTCATCATCACGTCAAAACCTCTTCACATGAATAACTTGAACAGAAATGAAAGCTCTGCGCATTTATACCTGTTCTACGCGATGCTACTGCCCTCTGAAAATTTGCATATTGCTATCCCATGACTTTTGTCACTTCAGTGTATATTCTCTTAAAAGTTATGCTTTTCATTATTTAACATCATGCTAATATTATTATTTAGTAAATATATTGATAAAAATTTACATTTGGGGGAAATAAATCTGTAATAGTCATAACGAAATATTTGATTTTTTTTTTCGAAAAAGCAAACGTAAAGTTAAAATTGCAAACAATGGTTATTCTGACAGCTTTAAAACTAAAATTTCAATTCGTCACCCCCAAAACACCTCTTAGAAAACCTTTTCAAAACGATTAGATCAATATTGATTTTCTGGCCAGAAATCAGGGTGTTTGGCCACTGTTGGAAAAGATGGTGGCTACTTGAATGAGATAAAATGCCTAATGCTGTCACAATTCTGATTGCTTTTGAACATGATGCAAATACTACTCACCGGCATCTGAGGTTATTCTGACAGCTTTAAAACTAAAATTTCAATTCGTCACCCCCAAAACACCTCTTAGAAAACATTTTCAAAACGATTAGATCAATGTTGATTTTCTTGGCCAGAAATCAGGGTGTTTGGCCACTGCGCGTTGTTGGAAAAGATGGTGGCTGCTTGAATGAGATAAAATGCCGTCACAATTCTGATTGCTTTTGAACATGATGCAAATACTACTCACCGGCATCTGAGGTAGCCATGTAAGATGAGGCAAACAGAGTGTGGGTCAGGATGGTGAAGCTGATGAGGAAAATCAAAAACATGATTTTGGTAGCTGATCTATAATTTAAAAAAAATTGCAGTCAATACATCTTGTCAATAAAAACAAAAATTGTTCTTTTGGAAAGAGTTGTTTCATTTTTTAGATGTAAAACAGTACATTTAAAGTAAGCTACAAGAACATTCATCTGCCTTAGAAGTCTTGTAAATGTAACCGATTTAAGAGGGACAAATACAGTGCAATAAAACTTCAAAACCCATTTTATTTTAAATATTACAGTTGAGGCTATAAAAATTTCAATTAATAAACTCAAAATGCTGGAGCAGGAAACAATTGATTTTCAAAAGGTCTGTTTCAAGTCGCATAGATGTATCCGGCCTCTAATTCTAAAAAATTCAAAAACATAGAAATTCATTTAAAAACCGCAATTCTAAAAAGTTATAATACAGGATGATTATAATTAAAGTTCCACTTTCAAAATGCTGTAAAAAAAGAACCACTCGTCACAATGAGTTCAAATTTGAACCGAAGATACTCGAAGAAGGGGGAAACGGTACAGCATCAAAAAAGTTCCAAAGTGTATTAATAGATGGGGTTGTAAGCGGCATAAAGAAAGTGAATTCGGCTAACAGTGATATTTTGAATCGAAAGGACAACGTATTTGGCAGGAGTTGCACATAAAACCAACTGTAGTGTTCAATGTACTTGATTGTTGCGGTTTTTTGATGGAAAAAATGACTTCCGATTCATTCAACAGTTGTGGGAAAATTGGATGGGAAAAATCGGTGGAACTTTTTTTGGAGGCCATACCGTTTCTCCCTTCCTCAAGTGTCTTCAGTTCAAATTTGAACTCATTGTGACGAGTGGTTCTTTTTTTACAGTATTTTGAAAGTGGGATTTTAATTGTGATCATCCTGTATTTTTGCTGCTCTTAAAATTCTTTTAAGGCTCCATTATATTGAATTGGATAATATACTACTTTAATTTCTAACAGTTTTATTCGGTTTGAAGATACAATTTCAATGAGTTTCTATTTGTTGTTGCTTCTTTTATTCAGGAAATTACTTCACGAACCTCTTAAGTGTTTTCAGAGATTTAAATCAGACAACTGTAATAGAGTTGAGTATTTTCCATCATCGTTTAGGGGGTATAGCTTTATATTCACAGTCACATGTTTCAGATTCGTTGAAACAAACAAATTTGTATTTGAATTATAATTTATCGGTTTTATAAAATTTTCTTTTAAAAATTAATCATTTTACAATGAATATGTTGTTGTTCTAATGCAGCTGACAATACAGAGACAGTTAATCTTTATGCCATAAGCAAGGGCTACAGTACCGCTGTTACTCATTTATCACTACCCAGGGGCACGTGTAGCTTCAAGATAAGAGTACCATTACCCCCACAACTCCCTACGATCCTAATAGACTGGACCTACGGTTTAAAGCGTATTCCGAACCACTATTCGATTATAAAGTGTGAAATGCCAGTTATACATACAAAACCAGTTATAAATACCATCACTAATACAGAATCGTTTTGAACTGTATCAAGAAATTAAGTTGAACTCATTCGGAGTCGGACTCTCTCCATATAATTTTCTTCCACATGTAAAGATCTATATTAATGACACAATTTCATTCTTTATATAATTACGTCCATTTTATATATTATTCCGAAGTATTCGATGAACTATTTCCCAGAAAACTATTTAGATTTGAAAATATGTTTTCTGTTTGTTTCAACAGACTTCGCTCGTACACATCTAGTGAATTGTCTTCCTTCTTAGTGATTCTGCATTTTCTTATTGATATCTCATTTTATATAGTGCATTTATTACATTTTGTATAATAGGGAAATTATAGATATATATCACTGAAAATACTTTCATCCATGTTTCACTTAGATTAAGTTTTTTTATGTACTCTATTTTAAATTCCATTTTTCTTTTCATATTTTTCGGAGAATTCAGGCAAGAAATGCATGGGTGTTAAAAAATTTCCTATTTTTTTATAAAGAAATCAAAGCAGTTATGATGGTTATTCTAAAAAGGTTAAATTCCAAACAAGGACACTCTACCACAGGGAATTTATCATGATACTTAGAATTTGTTTTGAAAATTTTTTTAAGAACTTCTATTCGCACAACTACCCCATGGTGGCCGTCTGCCCACTTTCAGATTTCGAAACGAGAGATGTTTTCTTTTTAAGGGGTAGTATTATCAGCCCTACGCCCAACGGTCATTTTTAGACCAGTTTAGTTTGGTTTGTCGCTTTACGGTCATCTTGTGCACAAGATGACCGTACAATATACAACCGTAGATGACCGTACATTGGCTAAACAGACCGGAACAGAAGGCTAAACAGACCGGGACCTAGAGTTTAATGTGGATTCCGAACCACTCACCACCGCCAGGTCAAGCACGTCACCGCCAGGATTCGAACCTGGAACCTGTGGTACCAAAGGCCAGAGAGCTAGCCAATTGGCCATCAGGCCGCCATTTTTAGACCGGGACCTATGATTTAAAGTAGATTCCGAACCATTAGAAACATTCACGGCACCGCCGGGACTCGAACACGAAACCTATGGAACCACCCTACTGAGAGCCAGAGAAAAACTTCTATTATATATACAAAAAGAATAACCAGAAGTTAAATTAAGTCTTAATATTTCTTTATATAATAAAATCTTGTTTTGCAAGAACAGGGAGATCGTTTTCTAGAAGAGGTATTCATAGGTGCATTACATTAAAAACTTTGTCAATTATATGATGTGATTTCTTAACTTAATAACTTATTATCATCAAGTGATTAATTTATTATAGAGTGACGCCTAGGTATTTTGTTTCGACATTTCATTGTAAGGTCAATACAAATAGTGTCATATTATATTGGTGAGTGTTCGTTCGGTTTTTATGAATAGAATCGTTTTAATATTATTTGTATTGATTATTATTCTCTACAGGGAATCAAAAAGTCCAACAGAACCCAAAAGTGTAAAAGACTTTTCAGGATAATGATCGGATGATTTGCATGAGACAATATTGAAGAGTTATCGGCGAAAAGATAGTCATTTATTTCAGGATTGCAAAGAAAATCCTAACTGAAAATATTATAAACAATGGGATTTCGTACATTGCCTTGAGACATTTCTACTTGTAGACTTCTGTATTCAGAAAGTGTATTATGTAATCTGTGTCTAAATTATCACTTGATTAAAATTCTTTTGAAATAATAATGATTTAATGGGGAACTGGAAACTGCTAACTGGAAATTTTTCTATTACGGATTCCGAGATATTTGGTACAATAGATTTAACCTTATAGTTGCGACCTCCAACCCCTTTCATGAAAATTTCTGTTTACAATGGCATATTCTTAATAAGAAACTTTTATAAAAATTGCACAATAAAAATGAATTTAAAAATTAAAAGTGAAAATTAAAAAGATAAACATAAAAAGATGAGTAATTATAAAAAAAGAAAAATGTATAGAGAAAGAAGCTAACCCCAGACGAAGGCGATTGGTTTTGGTTGGTGGAACTAAAGATTTGCAATTTGTCAGCTTTGGATTCAGAATTTACGTATTTTGGAACTAATTCGTGTACATTTTATTTTTATCGTCAACGGAGAAGAAAAGTGAAATAAATTTTTGGCATGACATAAAGAGAATTTGGGATAAAATTACCATTGAGATTGGTGCTAGAGCTATCAGTAGTAATAATATTTACTTGAGAGAGAGCAACCACATTACTAACTCACTTTTTTTCAGGATATTTGTAGGTAAATGAATATGCATATATGTACATATCTAACTCCGTGTTTCCCCTCATAAGTACATTAGCGTACACATAAAATGCGTAAATTCCTGCATTATCATTTATGTACATAATACACCCGTCATATATACAAATATATGAATGTACAGTCGTTCTCCAAAAAACTTAATAATTTTTATAATCATCACTAGATCTTCGCAAAATTGCTATCACTGGAAATGACTGGAAGTGAGCTAACTTTTGGTGTAAAGTAGTTGATTAATAAAATAAATTAACAACTTTTGATTAAAAATTAATTAAGAAATTTTAATTTGCTGTTAATTCGAGATTTCTCTGTAACAGAATCAGAGATCACTGTATATTGAATACTATACACACCAGTTTTTGTTACAAAATTTCCATTCATTCCAGAGTTATAAGAAATTCATTCATTAACTGAATATTTTGTAACCGCTATATTTGATTGTGTTTAACCCACATCAAGATTACGAGTTTGAACCATCATGTAACTTTTATCAATGTCTTCGAGAAGGTTACAAATACTTTCAGTTATACTACAGCAAATGCATAGAAATAAACCAAAAACATCAGAATAGTTGCATTACACTGTCTATTAAGCTTGTGACAAATCTTAACGTAATTGTTAATTTAGTAGAATGAGCGGTGAACTCCAATTGGCGAAACGGAACCGTTATTTTTCTCAGGGGTACTCGAGTCTAGATGGAGTTAGGAGTTAACACCTGGTTATTCCGTTTCGGATTGAGTTAAGAGTTATTTAATAGAGCACTAGATGACGTTAGGAATAGCACGAATTTGGACTGCGTTATTTCCTTGCACTTGTGGCTGCGTTACTCCATATAAATTAAGCATATTTAAACTAAAAGCATTCCTTTTAAACTCCATTTATATTAAAAATTGGCTTGTGAGTTATTATTTATTTATTTATTATTATTTTTAATTACTTTTTAATTAATTTAAAATAATAATATATAAATAATAACTATTTTAATAAATAATGAATAAATAACATACTAATATAATACTAATTATTACTATTATACTAATATTTTTTATTAATAATGAATAAATAACTAATACTACTAACTATTTTTAATTAATTTTTTATTTTTTAATTGTTTTTACATGATTAGATTATACATATATAATACTGTACAGTGAATATTTTGCAAATGAGATTGAAAAAAAAAAAAAAAAAAGCATGATTAAAAAATATGATAGGTTGCGATGATACCATATGGTATATATAGGATGTGATATTATATAATACATATATTTTTTTCTTAAATATTATTCATCCATTTAATCAAATTTTTTTATCAGCAAAACTTGTGAAAATATGTTAATTAAGTATTTTAATTAATATGTTAATTAAGTATGTTAATTAAAATCGAGCAATGACAGTTCATCTTTATTTGTAATATATTAAGAAATACTAAAAGAGGTGTTAAATTTAATGATTAAAATTAGTCGTTAATTTATATTAGCTTTAATGATTAACTCCGTTAAAGAAAATTAACAGTTTTTCCTATCTCTACTGTCTATCTGTAATCCAGTGGTATTTTAATGCATTCTTTCCCATGTAAAGATGTTAAAGATCGTTTAAGGTTAAGGAGAGTAATATTAATTATGAAAGAGAAGGATAATACTAATTTCGTTTCGATAAAAATAAATTTTTATGAATGATGAGAAAATTATAGTGTAATTAAAATTAATTAATTCATTACATTTTAATTAAAAATTGTTTCCCCATTCTTTCCCATGTAAAGATGTTAAAGATCGTTTAAGGTTAAAGAGAGTAATATTAATTATGAAAGAGAAGGATAATACTAATTTCATTTCGATAAAAATAAATTTTTATGAATGATGAGAAAATTATAGTGTAATTAAAATTAATTCATTCATTACATTTTAATTAAAAATTGTTTCCCCATTCTTTCCCATGTAAAGATGTTAAAGATCGTTTAAGGTTAAAGAGAGTAATATTAATTATGAAAGAGAAGGATAATACTAATTTCATTTCGATAAAAATAAATTTTTATGAATGATGAGAAAATTATAGTGTAATTAAAATTAATTCATTCATTACATTTTAATTAAAAATTGTTTCCCCATTCTTAATTATTAAAATTTATATTTATTGCGGTTCTTTTAATAGTTATTAATTTTTAGAATGATACATTTATTTTGAAAGAATAATGCTTTGATTTTTTATACATATTTTTACTAGACATTGGTTTTCACCTTTTTATTGTGAATGTTCGAAAGTGAAAAGACCCTTTTATGAACCGTTTCCGATTTATTGAGGAAACAAAATATGTTTCTCCTTCATTCTAAAAGTAGATTTTGTAAAATATAAATGTCAACCGAGACAGCGGCTTGTGTGCACGAGACAGCTGTCGCAAATTCAGACGCGAAGATTGCCAAAGAAAGCGTCACCCAGACACTTTCAGATGACACTAACATGTCTTTAAAATCTCGCTTTCACACTTGGATTGGATTCAAAGTGCCATATTTTATATCAAACTACAAATGCTGGAAGTAGTAATCGTTTCAAGATTTCCGATCAAGAAGTAAATTGCAAATATCGATCTCAAACATAAAAATAACCATTGAAAGGAAATAATAGAAAAAGAATGGATCAAATAGGTGGTATGAAATAATAGACAAAGCTAATGTGGGACTGCTATATGAAGGAAAGTGTGTTTTAACCTTACAAAAATAATAAGTTTTCTTCTTTAAATTCATTTAGACCTAAAAAATTTTTTTACTTTTATTATACAGTTGAACTTACGATAAAATATATATTTAATTGAACTAAATTACAAGAGTAGGACACTTGCTAATCTTCTAAGACGATTTCAAGTCACACAAAAGTATTCTATCCTCTTGTCTCATGCAAATTTCTGAACTAATATGCACTCTGTCAAGAAATGATAGTAAAGTCTTTCATTCAAAAGAATGTCACGATTATTTAAAAACCTAGTTAAGGCGTTTCAGGTCAAAAACCCAGTGGCAAAAATTCTTTATAAATTTAAAATCGATGAACATCTTAATGTTATACAAATTCCAGATCTAGCAAAAAAAAAAAAAAAAAAAACGGTAATTGGTAAGAAATTTAATGAGTAATGGTAGAATCACCGCGAAGAAAATTCAATTAATATATCAAAGAAAAAATGTCTGCTCAATAAGTCAGAATAATTCTTTTCATGGCTAAATAACTGAAATAATACTTGCTAATAAATAGAAAAAAATTGAAGCATTGAAATAATTCAACGAAGACTTCTGAAGGATATATATAATATGTGAATTATTAAAGAAATACCCTCGCTCAGTAGATTTTGTATAAAAGAAAAAAATAGATGATGATATGAATGACATTACCCTTAATTATGATCTTTCATCCAGATCCTCTGATATTTACTCAGAATCCCACGAGCTTCCTATAGTTGTTGCACAGAACGAATAATATGAGGAGTACGTTGTCCTGACGCGAAACGAAAGTGATGTTTTGCACCTTATTCCAATTTTGGGATTTTAAAATTCTTCCATACATCTTGACACCATTGTTTGGTGATGGAATAGGTTTGGATTCCATGAAAGTGGTGAGGATAACGATGAATTAGCTGTAGTATAAATTTTGTTTCATTTGAACTTCCGAGTGAAAACTTTAGGGGATTTTAAATATGCTCGATGGAATTCAGGCCTAGAGATCAAGCCATTACCTACGCTGAATAGTCATTCTGCAAAAGATAATCTTTCATGAGAGTTGACGTCTTGTAGGAAGAAATTTCGCCTGTTGCATTGGGTGAAGGATGAAGTATATCATGTCTGTAGACTTTAGAAGTAACAGTTTCCTATGGAAAAACCCCCGGGCTATCCGAAAAGATACTACCAGACGGCTAATATTTACCTCCTACGAATGAATCTATTTCATTGATGTTTGATGGAACGGGTTCCAGATTCTTTCCAAATCAGGCAACGTCAGCTATCATTTTGCAAGCTAATCCTGAACTCATTTGGGAAGAGAACAGACCTCCTTTGATCTACTTTCCAGTGATCTTGTAAAACATCAAACACTTCTAATTGTGAGGGGAGCGACACGCAAATGCTTCATTGTTTTGGGGCAGACCATCTTCACGAAGCCTTCTGATCGCAGTAGATGTTGGCACCATCCTTCCGGCAGTATTAGCAAATTTAAGATGTTGTATTTCTTGGCTGTACTTAGGTGAAATCGTTGTATGTCGAATTTGTGATTTGGTATTGTTGTCAAACATATAAACTCCAAGAGGACACGCATTTAACCTTTTGGCTTTCTCTGTTTGATTTGGGAAGTGGCTCTAATTTTTTAAGGGACCTTTGTCACAGTTCTTTGCGGAAGTAATGCCTCAAAGTCGCTGTAAGGGAATTAACTCTTCTACACTTATCTTATTAATGCAGTGAAACTTACAATATTTCTCTCCCACAAGCATTACAAGGCTACTTGCATATGATGCATTCTGATTATAACACTACTAATTTAAATCTATATGTGTTTGTCTCAACAGTTTTATTTATCAACTATTCAAATTTGATATAAATTGGCTCTTTTTAAACGAGTTATTACTATTTTTGTCCTTAATTTATGGGAGCCGCTGTACAAAAATTTGGTTATCCTCATGTCAATTTTAAGCAACTATTGCTAGGTATCTCAAGTTAAATGAAGTTAATTAATTGAAGCAAGTAGGAATGTAGTGCAAAAAGGTTTTTATTCACCGGTCATCTTTTAAATATTTAAATACAAATTAAATTCGATACTAAAAAAACCAGGCAAAGACAAGTAATACCTAATATAAATGAAATAAATGAATGAGATTATAAAATAACTCAAATGCCTTTACTTAAAACCAAGAATATTTGAAATAAGTGTTATTCGTTTCAGAGGTGGGACATTTTAACCTCAGGCCATTCGTAAAAAAAATGGCAGATATATAACAGATTTAGCGTTATCCAGTGTGTATCCAGATGATTTTACACCCCATTTTGCCCCAACAGTTTGAAATGAACACTTCCAATAGTTCATGCTCTTTTCCTTTATCCCCGATATAAACACGGAAGCTCTTGATTGGACATCGATTGTCTGGTTTTGAACTATGCTCTCTTAGTTCGGGGTCCTAACGCAATATTTACTCCAACTTGGATTAAAATCCAGGTCATGAAAGTAAATTTAGTATTTTTCTTGTAGGAACTAAGTTTTGGGCGAAAACACCACTCTTAAACCAAAATATTTTATATCATACAAAATAATAAGTAAGAGTGCAGTTTTACGATATCAAATAAAACCCAGAAACTATTCCTTATTAATAGCATTAGAAACCATAAACTTTTCTGGATTGCATCTAATTTTGGGTTAATAGGAACGGTTTTGTTTCATAAAGGCATTGATCCCAATAATCTTGTAAGAAATATCTGAATCTATACTTTATCACTTTGAATAATTATTATATATTTATATTCCGTTATAGAATGTTTGGACCTATACTTAAAACAAAGATGCAAAATCCTTCAATATCAAGCAGAAACCCTTCAAAACAAATCTTTCAAAAGAATTTTGTGCCAAAATTGCTGATCCTAAAAATCTGTTGTCTCTGCCGTGAAGAAGGGAGGATTGTAACATCGAGAGAGAAAGAACTTATGTTTAATAAGCTCAAAAATACTATTAAATTCTCAATTATTTAAAATAAAAAATTTCTTTGCTTAATTTTTATATTTTTATCAAATTTTATTTTAATGTTGAAAGATTTATCCACTGATGTAGAATTAAAAAAATTAAATTGAATTTATGCAGAAATACGTTAAAATATTCCTAATATTTGAAATTTTTTTTACTATAGATATATACTACTACTACTACTACTACTAAATTATCTACAACTCTAATATTTCTACTAAATTATTTACAACTCTACTACCTCTTCTAAATTATCTTAAAATAATCTACTCAGAACTCTTTAAGACATTTAGCGTATAGAAAGATGATAAATATTCATTTTTACTTTTTGATATCTCAAATACAAGATAGCATTCAATGTCCAGAAAATTTCTTGCATAAGACTCTGTGACGATGTATTCTATATTACGAATGTAATTAATCATATATATATATATCAGTAGTAGAGTAGTAGATAATTTAGTAGTAATAATAGAAATCATGTAATTTAGTAGAAGTAGTAGAGTAATAACATAATAGTAGTAGTAATTTAGATGGATCGCATTCAAACGCAATCAATATGCACGATCGCTAGATGGACGGGATTCTTCGTTTCTCTTTCCATTCTTCCCATTTCTCCATTCTTTCATTTCTTTTTCAAATGCTAAATGTGTTAAATTGATGAAATGAATAAAGTGCTAGATATACGTATGGAATAAGAGAGAAATCATTAAAAAACGAATGTTCTAAAACGGAGCTTATTACTACTTACAAGCTGTCATGAACGCAATTCGAGGTTTTTCAAAACCCCTAAAAATCTGAAAAGAAATACGATAGTATGTATATATTTGGTAGAATATGCATTCATAAATCAAACATCTCCTCCAATCTGTTTACTGAGGCGAAACATTTAATAGAACCTCAAAGCAAGATTACGAGTAATCTTTAAATCGAGTTTGTCCCGAACCCTCCCTAACAAGATGTCCAACAAAAAGTATTACATGTCGACGAGTGAATTCATTACCGGATAAATCAGGAGTGCACGGACATGTGAAAACTGCGGATCGCATTTATTGATTGTAGCTTGTCATACGCACACAAAAATTATGTAGCACATATTTATTTCATTTATTTATATTTACAAAATAAAGGATATAGTAGAATAAAAAATAAATGAAGCATTTGATACGTGATATTATATTATGCGAATAAATGTTTTATAATTTGGTTAAATTTTTGTTGTAACCAAAAAGTTTTGAGTCAAATGATTTCTGTTTATTGATTCTTTCTTTCTTTTTTTTTTTTTTTTTTTTTTTTTCATTTCTATAAATGTTTATTTACAAATATATGTTGATCCAAACAGGCTTGAGCATTTTAATATATTTTCTAGCAAAAATGACTTCTACTTGATTGAGAGTAGTTTTAGAATAGAACTTGTTTTTTTTAAATAAATATTGTAGAGATAGAAAAAAGATAGGTAATGATTAGCACGTTATTGTAAAGTTTCTGATCTTCTAGTTTACGATTAAATTAGACAGCATTCAATAAAATACTTTTTAATGTATAAAAGTCTACATTTTTATTAATCATAAGATGGGAAGTGTACTTTACTGAGAGAATCTATTTTATTGAGAGCATTTCTATGTTTAAATCTTTCATGAAATTCTTCCCAAAACATATGATGGCTGGCCATCGTCTGTGCATTCCTAGAATGAAATGGCTAGTCTAATTCCTGCTTAAGTATCTCGCAGGAATTAATTAAATCTAATTCCTGCTTTAAATATCCCGTGCCAACAAATATGATTGTTGGTCAATTTTCTCTTTTAAAAGTATTGTTAGGGTAATTTATATCTTTCAACAATACAGAAAAGAATTTTATCATTATTACATTTTAATCAGATAAAACTTTCCTATGTATAGCTTATTTTAAAATTCTTTTACCAAGTGCTTTCGATATGACTAGAGTCATCATGATCTGTATGAATTATTCTGCAATAGAAATTCCAAATGCAAGTCATATTTAATAGAATTTACCTTCTAGATATATAACATGCAGATTTAAGTGACTATATTCATTTTGAAACCTATTAGATATTGTTAGAAACTTGATATATTTTCCGCGTTGGTGTAAAATAAAATCGTCAATTTAAATTTTACTGCTAATTTTTTTTTTTTAAATCCTGTGTAACTTTTTGGTGTACCTTGAATTTTCTCGTGCCCATTAGTTATGTTATTTGTGCCCATTGCTTGTTATTGCTTGTTAAAATCTCGAAAACGATTCGATTTCTGAGAAGCATAAATTGCACTATTTAAAAATTTTCTGTACACAATTTTACTGTTTTTCATAATTTCTCATGTATACTTTATATTGGTGGTATAGCTTTTAGAGAGCAAGCGTAAAACTTAACAAACAATTTATTTTAAAATTCAATATCTTAAATTTTGAATTCATCTTAATTAACCAGAAAGATCGAAAGATCAAGCATCGAAACAACAGTTAATGAGTAAAGAAAACATTTATGCTTTTAAATTTGGGTGTTATTTTCTTAGAAATTAATAATATTCTTTTAAATATCTTGAGAAAATATGATACAAAAATAATGGATTCTTTATAAACTGTAAAATTCATATTTTTGTTAGAAATATGTCAATTTTAATTTCAATTTGAAAAATCTATGCATATTATTTCTGAGGTTTTAAAATAAAATTAATGTGCAATAAGATTCAACTATTATTAAAATAAAATGAAAATTGTCATTTTCACTTTCAATATCGAAAAGGAATAGAAGCAGCTTTTTTATGATCAGAAAAAAGGAATTTTTCTTGTACACTCTCATTAACTAAATATTTCCAAATGAACAGATTTATATATGGAAAATATGTTTTCTCAAAATTTTTGAACAAATTTCTTTGAATTGAAAAAAAAAAAAAAAAAACGAACAAAATTGATCTTGTTCTCTCACCAAACTTTTCCAATAAAATTATACGACCGTGGAAAATATTTGAACATTGTTTATTTTAATAATTTTATTCTGAATGAATTAAATTAAAAACAAGTTTTGTAAAAGGAGTATTTCATTCGTATTTATTCAATAAGTAAAACTTAATGTGCATATTGTCATTTATCTTAAATTTAATATGTAAATATCAAGTTGCAAATACCATTATTAGCAATTAGTTGAAGGGGAAAAGTATTTGAACAACCAATTATCAAAGTTTAAAATTTAATAATAAATACTAAAAGAGAAATTAATTACATTTGCTCTTACTTGTTTTAACCGTGTAATTAATTTTGCATCCCTATAATGTTGCAGTATGTCAGAAAATTTTTCATGCCGTATTTTGTCACAAACATAGAAATAGAAAAAGGCATAACATGCCAAATAGAATAGTGAAAGAATAGAATTTGTAATTTTTTATTGCTGAGACACAATTTCTTATTGTTCTAGATGTAAAGTAACAATAAGAAAATACAAATATTAAAATTCTCAAAAAATAAAGGAGTGTAAAAAAATGTACATAATTGAAAATAATTTAAGGTAATAATTCAACATTACAAAATAATATAGAATATAAAAATGCACTGTCCACTGGCAAAAGTAAATTGTCTGTTTGGATCATATAATTACATATCCATATGGAGAACAAATAAAAATCCTTTATATTTTAAAATATCTTTTCATTAACAGTACTTCTGTAGGAGCATCTTGGATGTTAGAGGTGTATGGCCTGGATTGGTACTTGTAATTTAGTTTTAACTGAGAAGATTTTGAATGCGAAAACATTGCAAAATAATCTGTTCGAAAATGTACAGAAATTGAAAGTTTAAAAGAATTCTTTTTTTTAACAAGATAATGATCAACAACATTTGATATTGTTTCAAAAGAATTCCTATGACAATCCACATTTTCGTGATCCAAACCCCATTGAATGTTTGTTTTAGCTTTTAGGTCAAGAAAAATGATAACATACAGTTTGGTTCATAAAACAAAAATGAATTTCAATTTATACTTTTACAAGAATGGAAAATAATTTACCCCAACTTTAACAAAAAGACATTTGAATTAATACGAAGAAGTTTGGATTCGGAACTTTTCCCATAATACTCAATTTTGTTTTATGAATTTTTTTAATGCATTTAAGGATTTCAAATTTAAAACAAATATTCCTCCTCCCCTTTAATACTTGCATATATGGTATTGAATTGTTATTTAGAATAAAAAGCTAATTATTGCCAGTTTATTAAGTAAAATATTCGATTTGGAAAATTTTCAAACAGTTTAATACATTTATAATAAAATTACTTTTTTCCTTCACTGTAAGTGAACTTTGAAAGATTAGAATCAGCGAGTTATTTTATTGAATTTCATGATAAGGAAAAAAAAAAAGAAACTTACCTCCGGAAATAGCGTCTTAAAGGTGTTGAAAGTTGGGAGCAAAGAATGACACTTTTTGGGACCCTGTTGCTCTTCTCTTTTATATTACCCGACGGCCTCCTTCCAGGCATGCGCGTATCGATTAGGCAGAACTTCCCTTCAAACTTTTAGATCACTTTTGTTCGCTTACAAATTGCCATCAATAAGAACATCAAACTGGATGTTTGGCAGAAAATGTACCAGACTGTATCAAAACAAGTCACCCCAAATTACTTTCTGGGCACCATTCAGTTCGTTTCTAAAATCAAAATGTTAAAACAACTGCTTCTCTTGAGACTCAACAAATATTCTCGTTTATACATATTCATTTGTTTTTTAAATAGGAAATTCACCTTCTTTATTCATCGCTTTAATAAAATGTTTAATGAAAGTAACAAACTTATGAGGAGAGGAGGTAGATATGTGTTTGCCTCATTAATTAATTCCTGGATGTATGTATTCTTCAGGATTGGATATTTTTTTTCCAATCTTTCTTACGGGAGTGCTTATTTCTTACTCTTTTGTCCGAACCCCGTAGAAAGTATCTGGATTAGTATAAAATTGTTGCCCCCCGGTTAGCAAAGAACTGCTTATTCTAACTCGGTTGTCCCATTCATATCATAATGGATTATTATAAGTTTGCTGGATTATTACAGGTTTGGAAATCCGATTTCACCTTTTGCAAAACAAATTAGTCATTTTTCAAATCAAATTAATCTTTTTGAAAATCAAATTATAATTTTTACAAACCAAATTCCCTTTTTTACAAATGAAATTAATCTTTTACTAATCAAATTAATCTTTTTGCAAAGCAAATTAATTCTCAAAATTAGGGTTTTATTCACATGTTAGTACATTTACATATGGATATTTATGAAGATGTCTAAATACTCATTTCTCAGTGAGTAGTGATGTACTGATATGGCTAAAGATGTATGGTTAAACATACATACGTTAATCTGTATTTTTTTTCAGTAAGCATAATTAAATTATGCGTGTGCACCCTCAGCAACAACTACATATTTACTTACGTATGTATGCAAATTCATTTGTGTGCGTCTATATGTGTGATCGTCAATCAGTGTAGGAATATACACTGAAGTGAAAAAAGTCATGGGATAGCAATATGCAAATTTTCAGATGGCAGTAGCATCGCGTAGAACAGGTATAAATGCGCAGTGCTTTCATTTCTGTTCAAGTTAATCATGTGAAGAGGTTTTGACGTGATGATGACCGCACGACGGGAATTAACAGACTTTGAACGCGGAATGTTAGTTGGAGCTAGACGCATGGGTCATGCCATTTCGGAAATCGTTAGGGAATTCAACATTCCCAGATCCACTGTGTCAAGAGTGTGCCGAGAGTATGAAATTTCAGGCATAACATCCCACCATGGACAGCGCATTGGTCGACCGCCTGCACTTAACGACCGAGACCGGCGACGTCTGCAAAGAGTCGTAAATTCTAACAGACAAGCAACACTGCGTCAAATAACAGCAGAAATCAATGTGGGACGTACAAGGGACTTGTCTGTTAAAACTGTGCAGAGAAATTTGGCTTTCTTGGGCTATTCCAGCAGAAGACCAACTCGAGTGCCTTTACTGACAGAACGACATCGCTTGCAGCGACTCTCGTGGGCACGTGAGCATATCGGTTGGTCCATAGATGAATGGAAAACCGTGGCCTGGTCCGATGAGTCACGATTTCAGTTGGTAAGAGCTGATGGTAGGGTTCGAGTGAGGCGCAGACCCCACGAAGCCATGGACCCAAACTGTCAGCAAGGCGCTGTTCAAGCTGGTGGTGGCTCCGTAATGGTGTGGGCTGTTTTTTCATGGCATGGACTTGGTCCTCTGGTGCGACTGGAGCGAACATTGACTGGAAATGCTTATGTGCAGCTACTTGGAGATCACTTGCAGCCATTCATGGACTTCATGTACCCAAACAACGATGGGATTTTTATGGATGACAATGCGCCATGTCACCGGGCCACAACTGTTCGCGATTGGTTTGAAGAACATTCTGGACAATTCCAACGAATGATCTGGCCACCTAGATCGCCCGACATGAATCCCATGGAGCATTTATGGGACATCATCGAGAGGTCTGTTCGTGCCCAAAATCCTGCACCATCAACGCTTTCACAATTATGGACGTCTATCGAGACAGCATGGCTCAATATTCCTGCAGAAGACTTCCAACGACTTGTTGAGTCCATGCCACGTCGAGTTGCTGCACTTCGCCGGGCGAAAGGAGGGCCGACACGATATTAAGAGGTATCCCATGACTTTTGTCGCTTCAGTGTGTGCTAGCGAGTATTCCTATGTATATGTATGTGCCTGTATACGTTGTTGTTACCATCCCCTTTGAACAGGAATGCCTATACCAAGTCCAAAATCCCTACCGCAAAAGAGACATCATTCTGCTCAATCGACAGCTGATTTAAAGAGACGCCAATACAATCAAGGAGATTAGCAGGAGAAGAGAGAAGGGAACAAGCACAGGAGGAATCCCCTCTATGAATTTCATGCATCAAAGATGCCCCTTTGTAAATCTGGTGAGATCTAGTTCTCTTACTCTGAAGAGACATGCCTGGATACTCAGCTGCGCACCAATGGTGAACAGCCAAGCCGAATTCATTTTAATTTTGCAAAGGGAATGTTTTTTTGAATGACATAAATCGATGGAATTGGGGGCAGGGAGATCACAACCTTTTCTTGCAAAGTCATGCGCGGACCAAGCTGAAGAAGTTTGGATATAATATTCTGACAGGTCTTAGCCATGATTTTTGGCCAATTTTTAAGATATTGAATAGAGCTTCTAATGTCCGTTAGGATACATATAATGTCCCTAACTGAACAAAGAGCGTAATCGAGAGCTTCGCTGATTGTAATAAGTTCCGATCTAAAGATTAAGCAATGGTCACGGTTTCTGATACTGCATCTAATATCTCCATTAGACATATTAATATAGATATCACTCGCTGCTCTACTCGTATTCGGCTTTCTTCCGCATGTATACCAGTGTGTAAGTATGTGTAAGTATGTGTAAGTTTATGCGTATATATATATATATATATATATATATATATATATAAATACGAATGTAAATATGTGAGTATTTAATTGTACGTGTGAATGCGTGTATATATGTGCATATGTATGTTTATTTGTGATTAATATGGAAGTTTGTGCGTGAGATTGTATATGCATATATTTGTATGTATGTTTGTGCTCGTGTATCAGTGTATATGCACGTTTATGTATGTTCCTGCTCGTGTATGTAACTGCGTTTGTGTTTGTTTGTGTGTGATATGTATCTGTTCTCGTGTAGGTTCATGTGTGTGTGTGTATGTATGTTTATATGTTAGGAGGAATAGAATGTAATGTCCTTTTTTCACATTAAGTTCAAACAAATACATTTTTAACATGTTTTTATTTTTAATTTAATGATGTAAGCAACCTAGATATCACCAACATTTGGCCAACAACCCAAATTTTTAATGCCATATCAATAAAAATCAATTGGTTTTTCAACAAAAAAATCTGGAGATGGCATTTTGTTTATCATCCAAATTTTAAACTACTAAAATATTTTATATTGATAAGTAAGATTTTTTTAACAATAAATATTAATTTTACTCAACGGTTAATATTTCTCCTGACATCAAAATTTTTTATCAGTATAGAATTAATAAGTTTTAATTATTCAGTGCTCGTATGTTTCACTCTTAGACCACCGAGCTCCAAGGAACACTTTTGACATTTTTTCAGAAGAAAAGAGGTTGAATTCTCCTCCTCTATGGCAAAAATTGCTAATTAAATATTAGTCTTCATTTTTTGTTTAGTTATATGTTGGTGGGCCAAGCGTTCCACTTATTTATGTCACAGACAACACATTGGTGGGCAATGAAAAGAGGATATTTCATGTCGTATGGGAGAAAACCCAGAAAACTCCCGTTAGGCAACTTGCGAAACATATGCACGTGTTATCATAATTGCTGTCGAGTCTCTTCGTTTCTGAAGCAACGATTACCAAGGACGCCAGGCAACAGCTTTCAATATAAACTCTCTTGAAAGTCAGAAGCGTACATTACAACTAGACTATCAAAATACCTGACTGGTATTTTGACACAAAATTAAAGGAATATTTATCTTCAAAGTATGGAATTCTTTTGAAATGAAAAATGCAATGATGGAGAAGGTGAGCGCGTTATTCTTCTATCTTTGTATTCTTTACGAAAACAATGACTTCAATGGATGGCTGGCAACAATATAAGCTCTCCTGCAAGTTAGAAGCGTACATTACCACTAGATCACGAGTCGGGCTATCAACATACCTGACTAGTATTTGGACACCAATTGAAAGGAATTTTTATTGAACTTCAAAGTATGGGGTTCTTTTGAAATGAAAACTATGGATGATGGAAAAGGTGATCTCAAAAACGTTATTCTTCTTCCTTTGTTTTTTTATGAAAACAATGACTGCAATGGATGGATGGCAACAATATAAGCTCTCCTGCAAGTTAGAAGCGTACATTACCACTAGATCACGAGTCGGGCTATCAACATACCTGACTAGTATTTGGACACCAATTGAAAGGAATTTTTATTGAACTTCAAAGTATGGGGTTCTTTTGAAATGAAAACTATGGATGATGGAAAAGGTGATCTCAAAAACGTTATTCTTCTTCCTTTGTTTTTTATAAAAAAAATAACTGCAATGGATGGCTGGCAACAATATAAGCTCTCCTGCAAGTTAGAAGCGTACATTACCACTAGATCACGAGTCGGGCTATCAACATACCTGACTAGTATTTGGACACCAATTGAAAGAAATTTTTATTGAACTTCAAAATATGGGGTTCTTTTGAAATAAAAACTATGGATGATGGAAA
This sequence comes from Caerostris darwini, assembly GCA_021605075.1. Taxonomy (NCBI): domain Eukaryota; kingdom Metazoa; phylum Arthropoda; class Arachnida; order Araneae; family Araneidae; genus Caerostris; species Caerostris darwini. Next base: position 68,367 of record BPLQ01006342.1, read on the forward strand.
AGGTGATCTCAAAAACGTTATTCTTCTTCCTTTGTTTTTTTATGAAAACAATGACTGCAATGGATGGCTGGCAACAATATAAGCTCTCCTGCAAGTTAGAAGCGTACATTACCACTAGATCACGAGTCGGGCTATCAACATACCTGACTAGTATTTGGACACCAATTGAAAGGAATTTTTATTGAACTTCAAAATATGGGGTTCTTTTGAAATGAAAACTATGGATGATGGAAAAGGTGATCTCTAAAACGTTATTCTTCTTCCTTTGTTTTTTATGAAAACAATGACTGCAATGGATGGCTGGCAACAATATAAGCTCTCCTGCAAGTTAGAAGCGTACATTACCACTAGATCACGAGTCGGGCTATTAACATACCTGACTAGTATTTAGACACCAATTGAAAGGAATTTTTATTGAACTTCAAAATATGGGGTTCTTTTGAAATGAAAACTATGGATGATGGAAAAGGTGATCTCAAAAACGTTATTCTTCTTCCTTTTTTTTTATGAAAACAATGACTGCAATGGATGGATGGCAACAATATAAGCTCTCCTGCATGTTAGAAGCGTACATTACCACTAGATCACGAGTCGAGCTATCAACATACCTGACTAGTATTTGGACACCAATTGAAAGGAATTTTTATTGAACTTCAAAATATGGGGTTCTTTTGAAATGAAAACTATGGATGATGGAAAAGGTGATCTCAAAAACGTTATTCTTCTTCCTTTTGTTTTTATGAAAACAATGACTGCAATGGATGGATGGCAACAATATAAGCTCTCCTGCAAGTTAGAAGCGACATTACCACTAGATCACGAGTCGGGCTATCAACATACCTGACTAGTATTTGGACACCAATTGAAAGGAATTTTTATTGAACTTCAAAATATGGGGTTCTTTTGAAATGAAAACTATGGATGATGGAAAAGGTGATCTCAAAAACGTTATTCTTCTTCCTTTTTTTTTTATGAAAACAATGACTGCAATGGATGGATGGCAACAATATAAGCTCTCCTGCAAGTTAGAAGCGTACATTACCACTAGATCACGAGTCGGGCTATCAACATACCTGACTAGTATTTGGACACCAATTGAAAGGAATTTTTATTGAACTTCAAAATATGGGGTTCTTTTGAAATGAAAACTATGGATGATGGAAAAGGTGATCTCAAAAACGTTATTCTTCTTCCTTTGTTTTTTATGAAAACAATGACTGCAATGGATGGCTGGCAACAATATAAGCTCACCTGCAAGTTAGAAGCGTACATTACCACTAGATCACGAGTCGGGCTATCAACATACCTGACTAGTATTTGGACACCAATTGAAAGGAATTTTGATTGAACTTCAAAATATGGGGTTCTTTTGAAATGAAAACTATGGATGATGGAAAAGGTGATCTCAAAAACGTTATTCTTCTTCCTTTGTTTTTTTATGAAAACAATGACTGCAATGGATGGCTGGCAACAATATAAGCTCTCCTGCAAGTTAGAAGCGTACATTACCACTAGATCACGAGTCGGGCTATCAACATACCTAACTGGTATTTTGACACAAATTGAGGGCATGGTTGATATTAATCTTTAAAAAACTAGGGTCTTTTAGTATGAGAAATATCATTATGAAAGAGGTGACCACAGAAATATTATCCGTATACCCTTGTCAAGAGAGTAATAACAAAAAAAAATGTTGACGATGAAGAAAAGTAAGAAGGAATTGACTTAATTCTTCCTCATCTCTGAAAAATTCTCAATTTCTGTAATTTTATCTATAGCAAATACAATTTCATGTTGGTTACAATCATCATCAGTGGCGCAACAGCCCCGTTGTGGGTCAAGGCCGTCTGCTTACTGGCAGAGTTTGAGACAGGAGATGCTATTTCTTTTACGGGATAGGGTTGTCAAGGCTAAGCCCAACAGCCATATTAGACCGGGACCTACGGTTTAAAGTGGATTCCGAGCCACTACAGACATCCAACCATAAATTTGGGCACCGCCGCTACTCGAACCCAAATCAGTGGCACCGACAGTCAGAGTGCTAGTCACTCGGCCATCAGGCCCTATTGATTACAATAGTATAATAAATAATTTTGTGAAAGAAAAATTTAAATTTCTAAGCTTTTTTTTTTTTTTTTTTTTTTTGAATCGTGATCTATTTAACGTAGCGAGAATTTAGTATTTTCTCCGAACAGTCTTAAAATCAACATCTTCTTATGTTTAGTTTTTATAGCATAGTCATTAACATATTTAATTTTGAATGGAAAGTTCTTATGTAATTTCAGTACTTTTTATACATATTTTGTATTTTTAAAGAGATTTATTCACTATTTTTATTTACTGTTATCTTATATCAATTAAATAAAGATCGAGGAAAAATATTCATTAAACTGCTTGTTGTTTAATTTCTGTTAGCTTATACTAATTCTTTACTCGATTCTTCAAATTTAAAAAAAGTTTTTTATTTACATATTATTTATTATAATATGTAAATAAAAATCCCAAATAAAAATTTCATATTTATTTGATTTTTTTTAGATTTACTATATCTATTATTTATTTATAATATTAAAGAAATTTTGTATAACTAATGATGTTTTTTCTATTTTAATGATATTATACACTAATGATATATCACTTCAGTGACAAAAGTCATGGGATAGCAATATGCAAATTTTCAGATGGCAGTAACATCGCGTAGAACAGGTGTAAATGCGCAGTGCTTTCGCAGAGCTTTCATTTCTGTTCAAGTTATTCATGTGAAGAGGTTTTGACGTGATGATGACCGCACGACGGGAATTAACAGACTTTGAACGCGGAATGTTAGTTGGAGATAGACGCATGGGTCATGCCATTTCGGAAATCGTTACGGAATTCAACATTCCCAGATCCACTGTGTCAAGAGTGTGCCGAGAGTATGAAATTTCAGGCATAACATCCCACCATAAACAGCGCAGGGGTCGACCGCCTGCACTTAACGACCGAGACCGGCGACGTCTGCAAAGAGTCGTAAATTCTAACAGACAAGCAACACTGCGTCAAATAACCGCAGAAATCAATGTGGGACGTACAAGGGACTTGTCTGTTAAAACTGTGCAGAGAAATTTGGCTTTCTTGGGCTATGCCAGCAGAAGACCGACTCGAGTGCCTTTACTGACAGAACGACATCGCTTGCAGCGACTCTCGTGGGCACGTGAGCATATCGGTTGGTCCCTAGATGAATGGAAAACCGTGGCCTGGTCCGATGAGTCACGATTTCAGTTGGTAAGAGCTGATGGTAGGGTTCGAGTGTGGCGCAGACCCCACGAAGCCATGGACCCAAACTGTCAGCAAGGCACTGTTCAAGCTGGTGGCGGCTCCGTAATGGTGTGGGCTGTTTTTTCATGGCATGGACTTGTCCTCTGGTGCGACTGGACCGAACATTGACAGGAAATGCTTATGTTCAGCTACTTGGAGATCACTTGCAGCCATTCATGGACTTCATGTACCTAAACAACGATGGGATTTTTATGGATGACAATGCGCCATGTCACCGGGCCACAACTGTTCGCGATTGGTTTGAAGAACATTCTGGACAATTCCAACGAATGATCTGGCCACCTAGATCGCCCGACATGAATCCCATGGAGCATTTATGGGACATCATCGAGAGATCTGTTCGTGCCCAAAATCCTGCACCATCAACGCTTTCACAATTATGGACGTCTATCTAGACAGCATGGCTCAATATTCCTGCAGAAGACTTCCAACGACTTGTTGAGTCCATGCCACGTCGAGTTGCTGTACTTCGCCGGGCGAAAGGAGGGCCGACACGATATTAAGAGGTATCCCATGGCTTTTGTCACTTCAGTGTAGTACTCCATCATGTATATGGACATGTGTTGATTCAAAAGAATTTAAATATTGCAGTAAATATCTTGCCAGTTGATAGCTTTTACCACACATAATTTTTAACACACCTTCCATGATCATCTTTCTTGATAAATAACTGAAAGATCAGCTTTAAGCTCTTCAACATATCCACAAAATATTGTTTTACGAATTAAAAATTAAATTTTCATCAAATTTAAAATGTCATTTTACTTTTCATTATGAATGAAAAATTAGTAAATATCCAAGTCAGAGGATTCGAACAGAGCGGCATAATAGGGGATAAAAGTATTTTTGGTTAGGGCTGAGGTTCAATCCGCTGGCGCCTTTTTTGTAGACACTATTTCAAACAAACGAGGAGACTCAATGGCGTTTGTGAGGTTCAGCATCTTGCCTCGTTAGTCGGACTACCTGGTGATAGTTTTCCATGTTTTCTCCCATATGATATGCAATTATGGAGTAGTTCCCTCTAAAAGTCCACCCGGAAGACAGTGATCTCCTTCTTCAGCGATACGGAGCCATGTCAGATTTCTACTTACGGGTACTCCATCACAACAGAAACTGTCCCTCGTCTTTCCAACCTTCCATGAGAACATACGGTTCATGAACTTGGTCTAGATGTTGCTGTCGACCAAGTGAGATAAAAAACAACAAACAGTAGTTTTTGGAAGGCTTTTATTTATTATGAATATAATTTTAATTTTTAATAAATAACATTTTAAATAACAAGCTATTGAAAGAAAAGTGTGATAAAAAAAAATTCCTAAACTATCAAATTTTTTACTTCAAAATTGCTTTGCGCCGCGTATATCTGACTAGCATCCTTACTAAACAATCTATTCATCCGTTTCCGTTTTTTAAACAGGTGTTAACCCTTCCACATCTGTGGTGTGATGTACTTAAGTGCTAACATGACTTAAGTATGAACTTTTCACAATATTTAAAAATTTTCAATACGCATGATTAAAGGAATGAGAATTTGAATATACAACAGTATTAAGATAAAATGTAATTTATTTTTTAATAACTTACCACCAAGAATCGAAGTAATAAGTTTTGTAGGACAAAAAGAAAATGGCAAAATGTTTACATGTGTCTATGTACTCTAGCAGTTTAGGTATCAAGTTTAAAATTTATGTAAAACGATGATACACAAGCTTAAAATTGTAAAACATGCAATTATTATAAAAATTACGAACAAATCGTAAAAGTAGGCTGGTATGTGTCAAGAACCCAACGATCCTCCTAAGTCAAAGGATCCTTCTTCGTAGCTTTCTTCTTTGTGCGCAGGACTAAAGTAAATTGAATTATATACTTCACTCTAAACCCAATCTATTTTTGAAGATTTTGTTATGAATATGGTAATTTCCATAACAAAATCTTCAAAAAATCCACTTTAAACTGTAGGTCCCAGTTTAACATGACTGTAGAGCAATTGGGCATAGGGCCGACAACTCTACCCCGTAAAAAGAAGACATATCATATTTCGAAATCTGCCATGGGGCTGTTGCGCCAATCATGATGATGGTAATTTCGAGTGTTACATGAAATTTACGAAACGTACAATACTCCAAAAGTGTTTTTTAAATGTAAAAAATTTTTAAAAACTGAATTAATTATTTTTTACTGAAAATTTTTTATTACGCACAATTACTATTAGTAATTAATTTTGACAGTATAAATTTCCTATTATTTCCATTATATCAGAAAATTTTTTTCTTTAGTTGTAACAAATTGTTTAAGGTTTTAAAATTGATGAATCCTGCTATGACTGAAATATTTCCACTTTGTACACGCTGTCATCCATATTGAGAATAAGCCCTTCGCTGTTAAGTCTTGGCCCGAATGATCGCCTCATCGAAACTTGAAGGGTTATATAATTAGAAAGGGACAGCCGAGTTTAATTTTGTAAGGGAGCTAATTAGTTTGCTGACATAGTTCAAGTGGAGAGAAGAATTAATTAAAAAAACTGCTTAAAAATCCAAGATTTAATTAAATTTATTTAGTAAACTCATGAATGAAGTTACTTGCACTTTTTACTAAGTTGACTCTTTTTTTTTCTGACATTCAAACCCTAATTAAGCAGATTAGATTTTGTTTGGGAAAAAATTTAATGATTAAGAAGCATGCATCGAATCTTTAGATTTGGGAGACATTTTACTTGACGTCTTAACCGCTTCAGGACAAAAGTTTCCAAGTTTATTTTTTTTAACATCTTTTATTAGATATTTTATTTAATACTTTGGACTTTGCAACAAAATATTTTAGACAATCGTATACAATCCAACTTGTTTTTGTGCTGTCTTTTTTTATGATTTATTTATGGGGTATATAAAAACAATTGTCCATCAAAAATATAATAAAAATAGAAAGTATGAATTGATGTGTTTTTTTCTTAGTAGTACGCCAAAGTATATTTTTCCTATATTCTAATGTAAAATTTAGTATATAAAATATAATATACAAAGTAGATTTATTCATCATATCTAGATGTATTACATATATATGTGGTCCTTATCCACTACACATAAACAGATTTGAAGGTACAAATTATTTCAAGTCATATATAAATTCAAATTTTCTTCTAATTAGTGCCTATCCTAAATTCATTTTTATATTAGCTTCAATTTTATTAGAAAAAAATTTCTAAATTTTTATATTTGTTATATTTAGTCATATACAGGTATCCATAAAAAACAAGAAACACATGAAAAAAAACCCCTTTAAATGTAAAAATAAGCAAATCAATTATTTTTAAAGTTAGGATAATTATTAAAATTCCTTAATTTCTTGCCTAAAATCCACAGAATATACGTTACAAAAATCTTAGCATTTTGAGGCTCAAGCCACTGCATAAAATCTGTGGGTCTGGGTTTTTTTTCAGAAGTTTAATGAAATTCAGTTAGGACATAAATTTTACAACAAAATAATGCTTTTGAGCAAAAAAAAAAAAAGTAGTACTTCTTATGAGATGGAAAATAAACAGTCTTCTAAGAAGAAAGAAAGAAATATAATTGTTGCGAATCCGTTGATTATATGTGAAAGACCTTAGAAATTTTGGATCTGTGAGGGTTTTTTTTCCAGAAATTTTATAAAAATCCTTTTTAAAGAATTGCCACCTATAAATGCTTTTGAAGAAAAAATGAATAGAAATTCGTGTGAGAGGAAAATAAACAATCTTCTAAGCATAGAAAAAAAAGCATCACAGTTATGAATCTGCAGATTCTGTGTTATAAGACCTTAGTATTTCGGAAAATTGGGTGCTGCGTAGAAATCTGTGGTCTTTTTTTTTCAGAAGTTTCATAAAAATCCGTTTTAAAGGCATAATTCCTGCAATAAAATAATGCTTTTGACCAAAAAGAAAAACAAAAATTAACAGAACTTCATGTGAGAAGAAAATAAAAAATCTTCTAAGTATAAAGAAAAAAAATATATCAGTTGTGAATCAGCAAATTATATGTCATAGAACCCAGAAATTTTGGATCTGTGGGCTTTTATTTTTCGAGATTTTTCCTAAAAATCAGTTTTAAAGAACTGCTTAATACTTTTGAGGGAAAAAAAATGAACAGAAATTGTTGTGATAGGAAAATAAATAATCTTCTAAGCATACATGAAAGAAACATAGCAGTCAGCAAATTATGTGTTAAATATCTTAAAATTACAGGATAAGGTGCTGCATAGAAATTTGTGGGCTTTTCAGAAGTTTCATAAAATTCAGTTTTAAAGAATTCTAAAATTAACTCAATTTTAAAATTAAAGAAATATTTTAAATTAAAATAAATTTAATTAATTAAAATTAATTTAATTTTAGTTTTTGCTTATAGCCCACTGCGTACAATATACGAGCCTTTTCTTTCAAAAGTTTGATAAAAATTAGTATTAAGGAACTGCCATCTAAAAATGCTTTTGGATAAAATGTTGACATTTTGTATGAGAAGAAAATAAACTATTTTCTATTCATAAAGAAAAAAAAACCAGTTGTGAATGGAAGGGAGAAAGGCTTCTACAAAAGTATACAAAATGCTACGTGTATCTTATATCAATGAGTGCTGTTGGATGGAAAAGGCATAGAATAAAACCACACATATGAATAAAAGGGCTTTTTTAAAGGTCAAATTAAAAATTAACTGTGATGCTGTAGTACCAAAAAGGCTCTTTAAAACTGAAAACGCTTTGCTACATTAATGCTATGGGTATAAAATCAGAAAATTTGGGGCGAATTCCCCCATGGATTATGTGCTACTGCTGATTTTTTTTTTATTTTGTCTTACTGAAAATGACGCCTGTGGATTATTTACAGGAAAATAGAGTAGTATTTATTTATGCAGCGTTATCAAAGCAATAATCTTTTTAAAAATTGCTGTGAGATATTTAGTACAGCACATTTGGGAATTCGGGAAAGTAAAAGAATTTGCATAATTACATTTAATGTTTGACATTGTGCGATATTTAAGAAATTGACACTTCTAAGCTAATCACAGTAGAAATTGATTTAAAAAAACAGGTTATTCATAAACCCTCGCTCACTTCATAAATACTTAAATTACAAATCACATTACGAGAGCCACATTACGAGATGAATGTGAAGTAACATGCCATCTGGATGCAAACACGCAAAGTATCCAAGATCAAAGTTGGATCTGATTTGATTTCATATGACGCTGTTAAATCAAAGGACAGCTAGATGTCCGTTAGATCTTGTTTTGGAACAGAAATGGTACATGTCCTCTAGAAAATACTCAGTTTCACAGGTGAGCTACTGTTATTTATGTAACACTATGTCTTCTCAAAAATAAAAGAATACAAAAGTTTTGGAAATAGACATTGGCTCAGGATTCTAAACGTTCAGTAGCTGGAATGACATAACTAAATTTCATATCATCATCATCATCAGTGGCACAGCAGCCCCTTAGTGGGCCAAGGCCGTCTGCCTGCTGGCAGATTTCAAGACATGAGAAGTTTGCTGGCAAATTTCAAGACATGAGAGACATGAGGTAGGGTTGTCAGCCCTAGGCCCTACGTTCAACTCTACAAACTCTATGATACTGCCGGGACTCGAACCTGAAACCTGTGTCACAGAGTGCCAGAGCTCTTAAATTTCATATGCATGATGTAAAAAAAAGATATCTTAATTCTGATCCAATGCAAAAGCAAATACTACTGTGTCCAAAAAGTAAGACCAGTATTCAATTTAAATTTCCCGAGCATATGGTATTTCAATTTTATTTTCTTTTTTAGGTTGTTGGCACTGTCCTTGACATCTGTGTGAAATTTGACGTCAAAATATTCATTAATGCTTGAGTTACTCTTGGTTTCGTGAGGTGCTACAACTGATTCCGGCGATTTTTTAAATGTCTCTTCAATCGACTCAAAACGATGCCCCCGGAGTGGTCTTTTGAGTTTAGTGAATAGCCAGAAGTAGCACGATGCTAAATTAGGTGAGTACGGTGGTTGTGGAACGATATGGGTTTAATTTTTGGCGAAAAAGTCACGAAGAATCAATGCAGTGTGAGCTGGCGCATTCAGTGTTTTCGGTACCAATCGAGATTTGACGCGTTTGAGGCCCAAAATGGAATTAAAATATTGAGTACAAAAAAGACGTACTTCAGATTCAATGTCCTTTCTTTCAGAATAATTCTCGATTTCAACTGAAATTTGTGAATGGGATATTGTCTTTGGCTTGTTACACAAAACATTTTACGCATACAATTTTAAATAATCTAAATATGATTAGTTGTGAACTAATTTAGGAACACTTTTAAGTTTTTTATTTGTAATATTTTACTTTGCATTTCATACAGGATTGAATTCTATTTCGGATAGTGATCAGGTCAATGCATAAAAAAAATCTATAGATTTTAAATACGTCTGATTTTTATCGCTCGATTAAATAAAGCATGAAAACTATGGAAAGTAATTTATTGAAGACTTTTATCAATAACTTTAATGTTAATAATGAATAACTTTGATGCTAGAAAACATATTAAATACTTAGTCTTAGAGCTTACTTAATGTAGATGTGGTGAAGTAAAATGACGGCGTCTAGAGAAATTTAAAATGAAGAGCAGGCTGTTTGTTTCCACTAACTTCAATGCTCACTATATGCAGTAATTTAGTGCAACTATTTAGATTCAAATAAACTATCCACAGCTACACTTGTTTCATTCTCTCTCACAGAGTTCTGTCACATTTCAAACTTCGTTTTCCGAGTTTGAGAGGTTTATATATATATCCGTTATTTACAGGGCAATGAAGTTCAATTTGATACATTTACAATAGGAATCACTCATATCTGACGAATATCTGGCGCCATATCCCCCTGTTGTTAATATTCCCTTTCCCCCCTTTCCCTTCAACAAATAGTCCATACGGCTTGGTCTAGATCAGGGGTCTCCAAACTTTTCAGCCGGCGGGCCACATTGTTCACTCCAGTAAGTACCGCGGGCCAAAACCGTTTTAATTTTTTTGCCATTATCTATAATTTCTAGACTAGTCGCCGAGTACGTGCTCTGCGCGAGCCTACTCTTGCTAAATTCGCTGGTTCAATTAAGTACTACAATTACTATTGTGTGTATCGATACGACCATGACACTTGACGACATCTAATGGTCAAAAGCGAAAATACGTACATAATACTCTTTATCGCTAACAGATGGCGCTAGTAGTACTTTCGAAACCGCAGTAACAATTAAACATTCGTAACCTCATTGGTTGGAGAAGGCTCTGGTGTATTCCAATTACTTCGAGTTCGCAGTAATTGGAGTGTAAAAGGCTAACAGAGCGACCCCGATTCAGTCTACCTAGGGAAGATGAAAGAAGCGGAACTGTATCTATTGTGAAGTAAATTAGTGCCTAACCCCGTTTAAAAGACCGATCTGACCCACGTCCATACGTAATTGTATTTTGATTTAACTTGTAATTTTTTTGTGTGTGATTTACTAGTATGGAAAAGAAGCGAAAAATAGACAGTGAATGCAGAATATTCAAAGATCAATGGAACTTTCAATATTTCGTGATTGAGTCCAATAATAAGGTGCTATGATTGATTTGCAGTGAAACCATAGCCGTTCTCAAAGAATATAACATTAAACGCCATTATGAAACGAAGCATTTTCAAAATTACTCAAAATATACAGGAAGTTTGCGGATAGAAAAATTTGAAGCTTTGAAACGCGGATTGAAATTGCAGCAATCTTTGCTTACGAAAGTCAATATTGAACAAGAGGCTGCAACTCGTGCCAGCTTTCGTGTGGCTCTTGAAATCTCAAAATGTAGAAAGCCATTCACCGATGGAGAAATGATCAAAGAATGCGTAATTACAGTAGCCGAAGAAATGTGCTCCGAAAAGGTAACTTTATTTAAAACTGTCAGTTTGTCAGCAAACACCGTGGATCGGAGGGTGCAAGACATCGCAGAAAATATATCATCTCAACTGTCTGACAAAAATGAACATCTTGAGTGGTTTTCTCTGGCCTTGGATGAGTCAACGGATGTGTCAGATACGGCTCAGGTGTTGATTTTTATTCGAGGAGTAAATAAAAGCTATGAAGTGTATGAAAAACTTCTTGATATTGATAGTATTCACGGCACGACTACTGGGCAAGATATTTTTAAAGGAGTTGACAATGTCATTAATAAAAAGAACCTACGATGGAAAAACTTTAAATCTATTACAACTGATGGAGGCAAAAACATGTGTGGTAAAAATAAAGGAGTGGTTGCACTTGTGTCAAAGGCAGTAGAAAATGATGGTGGTTCAAAACCAGTAGTCTTGAATTGTATCATTCATCAACAGTCCTTGTGCGAAAAATGTTTGGATATGTCTGAAGTTCTAAAACTAGTCATATCAGTTGTTAATTTCATTAGATCCACTGGGCTGAAACACAGACAATTCCGCGAGTTTATTGAAGATATGGGAGAAAATGATTTACCGTATCACACTGCCGTACGCTGGCTTAGTTGCGGAAAAGTCCTGCAGCGCTTTTTTGAACTTCGAGCTCAAATCAAATTTTTTTTTTAATGAAAAGCATCGCCCTCTTACTGAATTACAAAATAGCGAATCGCTATGGAAGTTAGCATTCTATGTCGATTTGACAAAACATATAAACGAACTAAATTTGAGATTGCAAGGAGAAAACCAGCTTCTCCCTGATCTATACACTAATATCAAATCGTTTCGGCAGAAAATAATATTGTTTCAATCACAATTACGTAAAAAATGCTTTTTGAAACATGTGAAATATTCAACCGCACTACTGAGACGTAATTCCCGTCGATTTTGCAGTCGAAGTTTTGAGTGCTTTGAAGATAAATTTTGATACTCGTTTCTCAGACTTCGATGACATTGCAAATGAAATTAAGATTTTTCAAAATCCTTTTGATACTGACATTGAAACCCTAGCCCCGGAACTCAAAATGGAAATTATAGATTTACAGTGCAGTGATATAATTAAGAACAGATATCAAAACTCATCTTTGTTGGAATTTTATAAGAGTCTTCCACTGATACAATTTGATAATTTACATAAATTTGCTCGTGGGCTGTTTTCTGTTTTTGGTACTACTTACTTGTGTGAGAAAGCATTCTCCAAAATGAAGTACACAAAGAATGTTTACAGATCTAAGTTAACCGATGAGCATCTTAAATCTCTTTTAATAATTGGTACAAGTAAAATTGATCCACAACTACAAACTATTGTCAGTGAAAAATTACAATTACATAAATCTCATTAGTATTTTTTTTTTTCAAGTGGATACCCCGCGTTTTCATTCGCGTTCATTTAGCTTTTCCGTTCCTGAGGGATTTTCAGGATAAAAATCATGTTTGATTCAGGATATATATATTCCAAACATCGATATACATACATATGCGATACTCTTTACATCAACATAACTACCGAGGGCAACCGCGGGATATTCACTAGTTTATAATGTTAGTGGGATTCATTTAAATTATTTGTTATGCTTAAGTTAAATTTTCTGCATATTATGTTTGTCATTAAGCTTTATCTAGCAAGTAAATAAAATCTAGTTATTATCATTCTGTGTTTTTTTATCCAACTTATTACAGCAACAAGATGCTATTCGCTGTCGCGGGCCGGATTGAAGACACTGGCGGGCCGGATTTGGCCCGCGGGCCGTAGTTTGGAGACCCTTGGTCTAGATGACTGCCATGTGGAATAAATAATAACACCAACCAACAGCAATCGCTTTTCGCCGTTGTTCCTCAATGGCATCTTTCCGTCGTTGTTCTTCAACTGCCGATTTTTTTTACTGTCGTTCCTGTAAAATTGTGTTCAACAACTCGTCACTCATCGAAGTCATCACTTTTAAGAATCGCATTATTATAATCTATAACTCTAAACTTGGATTGTACAGTTAATGTTCACACAAATTTTTCAGGTCTTCTTTAAGACTTTTTGCCAAACAAGGCATTTAAAATTTTTTAAATTTAAAATTTAAAACACGAAATAAGAATAATAGAGCTTCACTCATAATTGGACATTAGCTTAAGAACTAAAATATAAAAACAGTTCAGGAATAGTTTCTAGGGAAACTTTTCAAGAATGAATTAAAAAAATAATAATAAAATTGCGTTTCCAGTGGCATAAAATATTTATATCACACATACATAGTTGAAAGAATAAAACAAATCTAAGGATTCACAAAGAAAGAATTATATAATTCTAGAAAAAGGTTATATATATATATATATATATATATATATATATATATATATATATATATATATATATATACATATACATACTGCATATTCCGGCCTATAAGGGTCACCTATTTTGAAGTCATTTATTCTAAGGATTTTTCTAGGCGTTGGACAATGGTATACTTCCCGAACTACAGCCATAAAAAAAAGTTCAAATCGGCTCCAAGGTACAGGAATTTCCCATACAATTCCAGTCTTCGTTTCCTCCCTTTCGTGTGACGTATGAGGCGGACGATTTATCTTGGAACAAATCAGAACGTGCATAAGATTTTTATGCTCTCTGTAGCATATTCAATAAAGTTCATAGTATCCCTTTTAGCAGGAAATATGGCTCCTGCGAAACAAAGCAAACACAGTGCTGGTTTCAAAATCAAAGCGATTCAATTTGTAAAAGAAAATGGAAATCGTGCTGCAGCAAAGATGTTTGATGTCAGTGAAAGCTCCGTACGTGAGTGGAAGAAAAATGAAATGGCAATCCTTAATATGCCAAGAAATAAATGTGCTTTGTTTAAAGAAGTAACGAAATGACCTATCCTAAAAGAAAGTGTTTCGAACTGGGTCCTAGAAAATCGCCAGAATGGATTAATTGCAACAACAGTGTATATTTATTTGTCTTAAAGTGGGCAAAAACGCCATTAATTCAGCCTTCATATATGTGTATCAATAAAATATTCAAAGCAAATTCAAAACGACAGCTGAATATCTGGATGTTCGAAGGGGAAAAACATTTACAAAAGGCGGTCTAGAAATAGTGTGTGAGTGGATAAAAGCTTGGAATGAAATTAAACCTGACATAATTCAAAAGTCCTTTAAAAATGTAGTATATCTACCAATGTATGGAACGGAAAATTATTATTTATTTATGGATCAGAGTAACAGTGATGGCGAAGATGAGACAGAATTCGATGATGTGCCTGAAGATATAACAGAAGTCAAATATGACGAACTTTTCGTGTTATGCAAATATGAAATTTTATAAGGTATTTCCTTTCTTTTAAAGAAACAGTATTAAGATATATGTAGAAATCTATTTTGTTTTATGCTCATCTGTTTTTTTTTTAAAGCTATCATTTTTATATTCGGCGTATAACAGGCGCCAATAAATTTCGATCTTATATTTTGTATTAAAAGTGCGCTTTATACGACAGAATATACGGTATATATATATATATATATACATGTATATGTGTGTGTACCGTAAACAAATTGTTTCTTGCTAGACTAATACTTAATTTAAACACAATAAATAAAAAAAATTACTCTTATGCTGTTAGTTTCTTTTTTAAGGAAAAGCATAACTATGTAAATTGAAATTACGTTTAACACTAAGAAAATATGAAGATTATTGTCAATTAAAAGTTGAAAAATGGCTTTCTTGTAATTTACACCCTCTTTAAACGAATATGGAAAACAGACGTCATGGTGACTTCGAAACAAATCAAGAATTTTGCGTAAGACAGCTCTTGATTTGAAACTTTAATACACAGTGAGGCGATTAATCCGAAATTCTTCAATTGAATGCACAAAACGACCAGGGACACAAAGTTTTCTCATTAAGTTCTGTTGCGGTTCAAACCTCCTCTCCGAGTTCGAGATGGTTTTATATACCAGTCATTTCCGGGTTGATAAAGCTCAATTTTACATATTTACAATAGGGTTCGTAAATTACTCATGTCTGGCAGACATCTGGTGCCTGTGGTTAATATTTCAAGGCAGTAAAATTAAATTCTACAGATTTATGATAGGGATCGTAAATCTCTCGTTTCAGGCGTCGTTCCCCTAAGGATAGTATTTTGGCAGTAAAATCCTACGTTAATAAGTGTTTTAAATTTAGTGAAAATGTTTATCAGTGAAGGGCACCCAATCCTTGCTTAAGATATCTTTGTTTATTTGCATACATCTGTGAGTCTCATGTTGCACTTTAGGAATATCAGAAGCAGCCCAATGCCGGGTGATGTCCTTTCAAAAGGACTTTAACGGAGGAACTGCCTTGGGTTTGCTTGACGTATGGGAGAAAACCAGGATAACGCCAACCAGGCAACTTGACTGCCGATATGAGACTCTTATACATGCTTTCACAATCACCATTGAGACTCCTTAAAAAGAGTGAAGAAAGTGGTAACTGCAACAGACGCTGTCAGAGGATTCGCGCTCTAGCTACTCACGTTTCCACTGAACCACGGGCTTCTTCGAGAAACAAAAGAACAGATTTAGGAAAATAGCCAAGCATCTAATATCAAAAGGACAATTTCTGCTCAACAGGAAAAAATCGATTTTAAGATTAATATAGGAAAAATGGCCATTTGATCACATATTTTAAATGTTGTTGCTCGTTCAAAATGTATTGCACGTAAACCTAATGTTATTCATTTTTGTCTATGGACAAAATATGTCTTAGAATACAATTTCTATAAATTTTCGAGAAATATAAATATTATATTTCTGCATATAATATATTTTTAGTATATAAAAGCAATACTGTTATGTACTTCTGTATATCTCAGTGTAATTTCTGCAGAATACTGCCTAATTGAAATGATATGAAATGATATGGCTATTCGCTGGAAAAAAACCCTTCATACATTTTATTAATTTGAAAAATTAATAGAAATAAATAATAAAGTATTTAATTCTTCTTTTAAGAGAAAATATGCACCTTAATATTAATAATTTATATATATACTTTATTGATTAGTAGTAAATCATTTTTGTTTAAAGAGAAGAAAAATATGTTCAGTAAGTTTCAATTTTATTAATAATCATCATTTGGTTGATTATTAATTTATGCTCGGAATATTTATTGCTTAAGATAAATTTTTAATTATTTATGTTTTAAAATTAATATACAAGTAATTAAAAATTATGAGTTATTTAACTTCTAAAAATTTTTTTTCTATAAGAATAAATTACAACCTTCCAAAGACAAGTCACAATTATAAAAATTTTCTCTTCTTTTTTATTTTTCAGTAATTCAACAATACCATAAATTCCGATATAACATTTTAAAGTTATATATATTAATACGAAATTACAGAAGTTTTGCTAAATTATACGAATGAAACTATTAGTTTCCAGTGCTTGTAAACAATGCTTATCTCAATGCTAGAAAGTTCTATCTCCAATTACTAACTATGTTGAGAGCTGTAGTGAAAAAACGAAGTATTTTGACTTGTAGAAATCAGAATTGGGGATTTTTGAAGGAATCAGGAGTCGGTTTAAAAATACGACTTCCGACTCTTTTATAAACATTAGAAATTAAGTTAAATGTTATGGAGGCAATTCAATTGTATCCTTTAATAATGCAACCAATAACAAAGACAGTGTTTTAGGAGCAAATCAAATAAGTGTTGAGAGACATTTCTCATTACACAGGCTTATGAAAAGTTATCTTGGATCAACAATAAAAGAAGATCTAATAGGAGCTATTCTACACTCATGTCCATAAATTAAGGATAATTCAGAATCACACAGAAATTGAACTCTAAAATAAACATTTCACCTGTAGAATTATCACACACATCTTGAAGAAGAATATGCAAATTACAGGAAACCACCAGATGGCGCGGAATGTACGTCACAATGACGAGAGTGTAAGAGAGGGGTATATAAGGAATGGTGGCAAAGAAGTAAAATTGTTCGCAAGCGCTTCCACCACTCCTAGCAAGCGCTTTTTAAGCGCGCCCGAGTTACAACGCCGAATGAGGCCAGTTACTGCCAAAAGAAACAGACGGAGCACAGCATCAGACCTGTCTCGTCAGCTCTTTTCAGCTACCGGTACGACAGTTTCAAGGCAGACCGTGTACAGACGCTTAGGGAACATTGGTCTATATGCCCGTAGGCCTCTCAGATGTGTTCCACAAACTGCAACTCACTGTCGCCTGCGATTAACCTGGAGTAGAGAGCATGCATTGTGGACACCGCAACAGTGGTCTGGTGTGATATTTTCCGACGAGTCTAGGTTTAGTTGGCAGTCTGATTCTCGCCGGACTTTCATATGGTGAGCGCCAGGTACCCGTTACCACCAAGAGAACACCATTGAACGACACCGTTACGGTGGTGCAGGATGGCTCGTTTGGGAAGGAATTATTCTTGGTTCCAGAACTGACCTGCATGTTCAGAGTGTAACGATGACAGGCCACATCTATCTGGATGTCATTCTGGAACAACATGTACGTTTGTTTCGGGGTGCCATGGGTGCTGAATTTCTGTTTATGGATGACAACGCCCGTCCTCACCGTGCAAACATTGTAGACGAATGCCTTCAATTGGAGGATATCACCCGTATGGATTGGCCAGCATACTCACCGGACTTGAATCCAATAGAGCATGTGTGGGATATGCTTGGCCGACGAATTGCAGCCCGTCAACCCCCTCCCACCTGTCAACCGGAACTTCGGAGGGCATTGCTTGATGAGTGGTGTAGTATTCCCCAAGATCTGATTGATAATTTGATACTCAGTATGCCTAGGCGTTGTAAGGCCTGTATTGCATCGTCCGGGAGACATACTCCATATTAACCATCATACTAACCATGTTATACTGTTTTTTGTAAATAGGTTCTTTTTTGAAATTTGCTCCAGGGAGTAAAAATCGCAATTTTTATTAATTATGTCAAACATATAGCATCTTTTTTGCTCTTTACCTTTTGTTTAATAAATAGACTTTACAAATAAGTCAAATTTGTTTTGCTTCTGTCTCTTTCTTTGCCTGAACTTCATTATCCTTAATTTATGGACATGAGTGTATTATTAAGACGACTAGGTACTTTGAGATTTATGTTCGCGCAAGCTATATCTCAATAAATCCAAATATTATGCAAATAAAACAGATACTGTGATGATGAACGATGAATTATAATCAAACAATTAAAAAGCCCCAAATTCGTTAATCAATGATACTCGGTCAAATGTGATAGATCTCATGTTTAGTTTCGAATATGGCTTTGAACGAAATGAAATAGCCTACAGTATATCTGGCCACCCAACGTAAAAAATAAGCAGAATAAAAACAAAAATGAAATGAATAGAAAAAGCTAATAATAGACTAGATCACAACACTATAAAACTGGAAAGATGGCAAGAAACTGCGAATAACACTTATTACAAACTAGAAATAACATAAAATATTCTCCTTTGTTTACGGGACTTTTACTAAAAAATGAAGCATTGTTACAATTTTGTAACGCACATCAATCAGACCGAATATCCTAGAAAAAAAATAGAAAGTATCCGCAATTTATTTCTTGGCTCCTCATATTTCGTAGATTGGAAAAAAATATGATCCTCTGTTTCTGGTGTATTGCAGAAGAGACACAAAGGAGATGGGGCTACACCAAATCTATGGATTTGATGGACATGGTTTTCTAAAAAGTAGGATGTCTTTCTTTCAATGGAAGAAGTGGATGACTAGGTTTAAGGCTATTTAATTGAATAATATTATTAAGAACAAAAACGATTTAATTTACATCACGCGTAGCATCTTTGTGATAAAATTGTATTTTCCTTTTGCTTTTTTTAAAGCTATTCTATAATACTTTGGTATCTATTAATTTAGTACTGTTAATTTTATAGGACTTTTTTTTTTGTAAGTAAATTTCGAGAATAATTTCTTTTATATGAGTACAAATCCTACATCTTTGAAGTTGTAAAAAAATACTTTGTTAACATAAAAACTGCTTTTATAGATATATGAATTCATTAAAAGTCAATGAATTTATTTCACACATTTTTCTAAATACATTAGTAAAGATCATAGTTTATAAATCTATGCTAAAGAGTAGGGAGTTGGCATAAAAAATGGGATTGAGGAGCGAATTTGTTGGGCAATTCTCCGACCCTGGTAGTAACTATAGCAGATGTAGAGGAAGACGTATCTGTATAATAACAAAATGTAATGGTATGACAGGACAGAATCATATAAGATGCAAATCCTGATTGGAATAAAGATAAAAGTAGAGTATTAAATTGAAGCGATAAAAATGAAAACAATAAAAATATAAAGTAGAAATGATCTTGGATATATATGATGGCGATGATAGTTCGCGAATTAAAACTCAATTACGAGGTGACGTTGATGATGGCGGTGAAGATAAGAATAGATATCTGGAATTTTCGAAATACCTCCGACCATTCTGCGAAGTCGATTATTCTGGGGAGGTATGGAAACTCCTGAGCATATCCATATGGAATGAACTCGGGAAAATTTAGTGCTGTGTGGTATGAATGGATTTGTTTGTATTCAGAATGTCTACTACTGTATTGTTAACCTTTGTTTTGCGATGCTTGGAAGTTTTTGTTGCCATCCTTCATACTAGATAGGTAAAGGTGGAATGCGAGATTTGTGCAGTTGCTCTAGATTGACTCATTGTGGTATTTCTATTAAATCAACAAATCATCTTCTCAATTAAATACCATTTTGTTTAGACGCAGCAGAAGGATATACAAATATGTGCTTCAGAAAGTACTTGGCTTTTTTTCTAATTTATTTGATGCATCCCATTAAGTTTTGGCTAAGTTATGCTTGTTGATTTGTTAATTGTTTTTAATAAAAATTTTATTTTGTTAGAGGTCTGATGCTTAGTGCAACCTACGTCATCCTGGAACAAAAAAGAACAAGCCTGAATATACCAACAATAACTTCCACAATTTCATCGATGTTTACTGGTTTAAATTATTTTAGTGCTAAATACACATCTTTCCTTTTGCGAATGAAACTAAAATTAAAATACGCTTGAAAAAATAATTTGCCTTGTTTCTTATAAATAATATTTATTTTCTTTATCAATACGCACCAAACATTCTGCAAAATCTAAAAAGTATTAAACACACAAAAGTACAAAATACATCGCAAGCTTATATTATTAATAAAGCGTTGAGATCAGTATCTCCCCATTTTGGTTTTGGTATCTCTAGATGTCTCTTTCCCTACATTCTATTTTAAGGGATTCCATAAGCCACATCATTTCGGTTGAAATGAATAAAAACTACAGATAAAGTATCTGAAATAATTAAACTCTAACGCCGAAGCGCATTTGCTTTCATTAAAAAAAACTCCTCCATAGAATGAAAAAGTAATTATTCTAGTAAAAGCTGGCGTGTTCCCCAATGCACAGTAGATAAAGCCTGTCAGGATAAATAGTAGCTGATCAGCATATTAGGCATGACATTCGAAACGAACCCCTCACTAATTGGGGAACAGAACAGTTCCCTCCCTCTTCTTTACATCAAACTGACGTCATGTTTCCATGACAACACGAAGTTAAAAGCAAAATCGTGCTTTCTCCTTTCTATCCCAGGGAGCTAATTGCTTTATTTTTCTTTCACTTGATGCAATTTATTTTCCTATTAACTGAACTTCACTATCTTTGTGGAGGCATAGAAATTATTCTTTTTTAAGAATTCTAAATACTTTTTTTTTTCTATTTCCTAAACGCTTCCCATATTCGGCTAAAAAAAAATTTATAATGCACAATCTAAAATTAAAAAAAAAAATTAATGATGTTAAATTACTTTTTCCGATAAATATATTTTTATATGAACATAACTTGAAAAAAAAATATAACTCGATAATTTTATTTGAGAATATCGACACTATTTCCAGAATATTGAGGATTAAATATAGAAAATGATTTTGCTTTTGAGTAGAAGAATTTAGAATTTAGCTTAAGAATAAGCTTAAGAATTTAGAAAACAAACTTTCCAAATAAACTATACTAACATACATTTAACTGGAATTTTCAAAATTCATTCACTGTTATGTTTTTATATTCCCTTAGACATAAAGCTGATTATTAATAATCTGTGATGCTTAACTATCAATGATTCTTAGTTGTAAAAAATTTCAATGACTTCAATATTAGTGAATCTGTTTCAACTTCTTTTCAAGTTCTTATTTCAGTTATTACTGAAAATTCTCGAACTCTTATCTATTTCTACTGAAGAGCTTCTTCTTTTACTGAATTTGACACTTGCTTGTCAATTTGTTTCATTCATTAGTCACGTGTAAATATCGAATATTTTTTTGTTTTTATGCCACTCTGAAATGAAATTGATTTCGTAGCAGCTTTTACAGTGACTCCAAAATCGAGAATGATTTTCGTTGTCTCTTTTGAAAACTACAAGTGATACTGCGTTCGTCCTTGCAAAGCAAATGTGGACGCATCGAAGCACATTATCATATACATTTGTCGAAATATTAATACAATAGATAATTTTATTTAGTAACTGCATAAAATATTCGAATTAATTTTGATTCTAAACAGTTGGAAGTATAGAGGTAATAAACAAAAAATTGCTGTTATTACCTCTAAATTATTAACGTCTCGGCCTACATTAGACCTATAACGGCTTCAAGAAAAGGGTCACTTTCAGGTTCATGGGAACACTTTAATTTTTATTTACAAGAATTACATACAGTGAGTGTAAAAAGTATTCGTACAGTACGATAATTGATTTAAAAGAGATCCATTCATAAAAATTATAAACATAAATTCCATTTTAATTAATTATAAATATATAATAGAACATATTTTCACTAGTTTCATGTGAAATTGACACAAAAATAATTTTATACATGAACAAATATTTACAAAACGGAAACAATCAAACATCTTGTGGTGTAAAAAGTATTCGTACATCAGGCATATTGGCCAATACAATCATAATATTTCAGCTAATACCTTGTAGGATATCCTTTAGCTCGAATAACTGCCTTGAGTCTGTTTGGCATCGATTCCACCAATTTTGCTGTTATTGAGCTAGATATGGCGTCCCATTCTTGATTAAGAGCTGATTCCAAATCATTTTTATTAGAAATATGTCTGGATCTAATATTTTTATCAAGAACGTCCCATTAATTCTCGATGGGGTTGAGGTCCAGCGATTGAGGAGGAAATTTCATGAACTTTGGGGTATTATATAGTATCCAGATCCTTGTGTTTTGGGCTGTGTGCTTGGGGTCGTTATCATGCATGAAAACGTAATCACCATTGAAGCCCCTTTTTGTTGCACTAGGTCCTAAATTATTTTTTAAAATGTCAATATAAAGTTGATGATTCATAATTCCTTTAATAAAGACTAATTTGCCCACCCCAGAAGCACTCATACAACCCCAAACAAGCAGACTTCCACCCCCATGTTTCACTGTTGGCACTAAATTCTTAGGATGCATTTCTGTATTGCGCTTTCTCCATACCATTCGTCTCCCGTCCGATCCAAATATGTTGTATTTACTTTCGTCTGTAAAGATAATCTTTTTCCAGAAATCTGGACTTTCATTAACGTATTGCTTGGCGAAAGACAATCACAGCTTCCGATTCTTCTCACTAACAAAGAATTTTCTTCTCGCAACACGGCCATGGAAACCTTCATTTCTGCATGCATTTCGAACAGTACTTACGGAGACTGCTGTTCCCATGTTCTTTAGTTCTGATGTTAATGTAGGAGCACTTATTTTGGGAACCTTCTTTAATGAACGTTCCAGAAACCGTCTGTCAGATGATGTCAATAGACATGGTCGCCCAGTACGAGAACTGTTTTGAACCTTTCCAGTGGCAGCAAACTTTTTTATGATTGACTGCATAGTTGAACGGGGTCTACCGACCAGATCAGAAATTACACTACATTAAAATTTCAACTGAAGAACCTTTTAAATAACTTACAAGATGACGTCAATTAACTACATCATAATGGCTAAACCAATCACAAAATAACTAACAAAAATTTGCATTTCTTTTAGTGTACGAATACTTTTTACACCACAAGATGTTGGGCTGTTTAAGTTTTGTAAATATTTATTCATGTATAAAATTATTTTTGTGTCAATTTCACATGAAACTAGTGAAAATATGTTCTATTATATATTTATAGTTAATTAAAATGGAATTTATGTTTATAATTTTTATGAACGGATCTCTTTTAAATCAATTGTCGTACTGTACGAATACTTTTTACACTCACTGTATATGTACAGAACTCTATTTACAAAAAATGAAAATTAAAGATAATTTGATTCACAACTGCAGTTTATTCCGAAGACGGAGATTTTCAGAGTTCTCGAGTCTGCGACAAATCTAATGCACTGATCTGCGGCCGACCTTACATATCACATGGCGTGATACACAAAACCACAAGGGGCTCACTTTGTAAACAGGCGGAAAACTCCGGCCTGTTCAGTCCCTTCATAGAAGAAAAAGAAAACAACACTTCTGGTCGACTCGTTGCAGAACTCTCTCCCTTCTTCACCAAAAATCTTCTTTTAAGACAATCCGTCAAGAGGAGTAGAGTAGACATTTCTCAGCTCGTGGTCTATTACCAGTCACGATGGAACAACTCTATATCAATTGGTTGATATTCAATCTGTAATTGTTTCGAACTGTGAAGGTCGCACATACTTGAGTCTCATTATACATGATACCGAATATTTGCTATCAAATATGAGTGACAGATTGTTCTCAATAGTACAAAGCAATAATTGCATGTAATATAACTACCCACAATAAAGGTCGTCTGCTGTCAAATTTGAGTGATGGGTTTATTATATATTTTTCAAATAACATACATTCTTCTCTCCTGGGAATGAAATGCCAAATTCTTCTCGTGAGAAAAAAACTATAAAATAAATGAAGTTAAATCGAACGTTATGTACTTTTTAAAAACCTCTAAGACAATGGTAAATATTATCGTGAACACAATATCCAGCAAAAAAGCTGGATATAGTGGCTGGTTGTATCGAAAGAAAGCATTCATTAATGTGTAAAATGAAGGACTGAGCTTAAAGTTTTTAATTGTGCTTATTAAAAATAAGGATCTTTTAGAATTTAATTCAATAAGTCAATTTTCTAGTTCATAAATCGTCATTTTTAGTTCAGTATTCAGTTTCATAATTAATTTAAATTCGATAATTTTTTTAGTGATAAGATTTGAAGAAAATTATTACAGGATTTTATTTCAAAACAGCTTGGAGAATAATCAACAAATATGGATAGTAATTGCTCAAGAATTTACAGCTGTATGACAGAAATGGGGGTCAACAAATTGCATTGTTTGGTACTCAAAAATATTTTGAATTGAACTAAACGCTGTTAAGTTAGGCTTAGAAGTTAAGAAATATTTTCTTGCATCAATAAGACAACGATCCATAGTATCCTACAAAGTATATCAGATCCAGGTTGCTTTCTCATTGTAAAAAACAGCTGTATATTCTAGCTCGGTCCTCAACAATTAGTAACACAGAAAATTTAAATGTTTTCGTTAAGTCAGTAGTACAAAGGCATCAAGTAACAAGCAAGTAACCCTTAATAGCGAGTTTTATAAGAAGAAGGACGCATCACAAACAGATGTCATATCTATTCCACGATGATTTTAAATTATTAATAAAGTTAAAATTTTGCAATTATGCAGAGAAAAATCATTTTATTAGTTTAAATTGCTCAAAAATGTCGATTCATTCTGTTTTTAATTTGTTTTTGATTGTTTTATAATTTTGTGATTTTTAATAATTGTTTTTTAATTTGATTAATTTATTAAAAAAATTTTTTAAATCAAATTTCAAGATTTGTTTCAAGGTTTATTCCTTTATAAAAGTTAAATAAGCGGGTTGTTTGTCACGTGTAAGAAATGAAAAATAATGTTATGTATTATCTACGTATTTGCTTTGGAAATTGATTTTACGTAAAACTTCATAGTGCCTTCTCAACTTTTGGAGTCACATCTCTTTCCAGTGGTTCAGACAGAACTCAAAGCTTTTATATTTGAATTAAGTAACATTTCTGCATTTTAATCCCATTATACAATATTTTCTATTATAAGTTAAGTAACATTCATAAAGTATGTATAAATAATTGTCTTCCGACATCTGAATTATTTCGAATTTTATGCTTTTTTAAAAAAAGGAACTGGAAAACTCCTATAAAATACGAAAAATGTGATTTTTTTTTCACTTTTACCGCAAATCAAGTATTTTGATTTACTAACTTCAGTGAATTAATCAAATGATTGCTTACAAAGCAATATATGGTACAAAAATATATCTTTCTTTCAAAAAATATTTAGGAAATATTTAAAATCACATATGTGAAATCAATACGCTTGTAAGAATTTTTAACAAATTCAGAATAATTCTTTGGGATAAAACAAATCTGTTCAAAATGTATTCAAGTGAAACAATGTTATTCCGTAACTTCAGTTATTTAGTGCACCAAAAACACATAGGAATAATCATTGGCTTCTTCGTAACAGATAATTTTCGTAAGAACTGGGATTGGTACAAAATTTTATGTCCAAATAGTAAATTAGTTCTTCATAATCAAACAAACTACCTCATCTGTTCTTGATGTGAAACGATCGCAAAATTTTACTTTCCAAATGTATATCGTCTCTCGCAAGTTAACTCTCGCAAATCACAAACAATGTTCCTAATTTTCGACGATACGTTATGCTGTGTCTAACATTAATGACGCATTCACATTTAAATATGGACTCTCTATATAAATTAAGATGAGGTGATTTTGTGAATAAATATTCAGTTATGAATTCCGTTATTGATACGTCCATTGTTGTTGCGTCCAGACCTGAAAGTGAACGAAAATTCATTCTTTCAGTTCTTCTGAATGCTCATCATTAGTAAACGGGCCCAGACGAGACGATTTTTTTCATTCAACTTTAAAGGATTCCGCAACTGGTACGTCCGTAGCAGTTTTGCTCAGATCTGAGAGTTAACGGATTGCACGCAAAAATGTCTTTCTCTCTGGTCTGGAAGTAAAATGTTCTCTCTCTATTATTGAATGGGCGAGAATCTGTTTTTTCCCGCCGACTTTAAAGGATATTCTCGATACCAACGACAACTGTTTCAATACCCGACTCGTGGATCAGTGGCAACGTGCGCCGCTGATGAGCATTAGGATTGAGGTTCAATCCACTAGTGGTTTTGTTGTAGACACTGTTTCAAAAAACGAGGAAACTCAATTGCGTGTGTGTTGTTCAGCATCTTGCCTCGTGAGTCGGACTACCTGGCGGGGGTTTCACGGATTTTCTCCCATACGATACTCAAATGCGGCGGGGTTCTCTCTAAAAGTTCGAAGTCACTAACCTCCTTCTTCAGCGCCACGGAGCCAAGTCAGACTTCTACCTACAGGTACTCCATCACAATAGAAGCTTCGCCTCTCCCTTCAATTCTTCAGCGGCCTAGTGGCTAAGTGGCTAGCGCTCTAGCTTTGGTATCCCAGGCTTCAGATTCGAATCCTGGCGGTGGCATGGATGTTTGTAAGTGGTTCGGAATCCAAGTTAAACTGTAGGTCCCGGTCTGTTTAGCCTAAAGTGTGCACAAGGTGACCGTAGAGCGACAAACCAAACCAAACCCTTCAATTCTTCCATGAGAACACGGATTCATGGACTTGGTCTAGATGTTGCTGCCTACCAAGTGGGTTTAGAAAAAAAAATCTGTTTCAATGCTCACAGCATGAGACGTTTTTTTTTTCGAAATTGCCACACCAGAACAACGAAGTTCATCCTTCAGGTATTCGATTTTAGAAACTTGTTCGCCCTTCTTGCATAATTTAGAGATCATTTGAAACAGAGGGAATTTTTCATAGCAAGTCATCAAGAACAGATTCAGCTTCTAAGCATCTGAGGAATACCTAGAGCCACAAGTGCCTTTGAAAGGTTGGTATCTAGATCAACTGAGTGCAGAAGGCTTTAGGAAGTAGGATTGTATGCATTATATGTGTCCCTCTCACCACGCCATCGGAATGAAAAGTTGAATTGAATGTATGTTAATTGGAATGCAAGTCAATGGAGGTCTGTATTCTTTACTTGTGTGTCCGTATTTTATTTGCAAAGGGACTCAAAATATTGTTCCACCACCTGTCATTTCTTTAGTGCTTGTCGTTAGAGGTGAGACATATTTGTTGATAAATATGAGCCATGATTGGTTTCAATGTTCTTTATGGAAGCGGAACCCACTGAAATCAGATATCATGGGATTTTTTTTTTGTACTTTTCCATTTTGTTTATTTTTAAGACAGAAAATAAGCTTATTGTTTTTATTTTGTGAAGCATTGCTTGATTAAATTTTTCATAAAATTTGATTAAATTCCAATGAACAAGAATTTCACATTTATAGTTTTTTTAATTGTTCCTTAATTTTTAGAAACCAGTGCAATTACATAAGAATGATGAAGATTAAATTTCATTTTATTTAGATACCATTAAACATTTCCTACTTTTATATCCTCAGTTATTTCTTGTTTCAGTGTTTACATTTTCAATGATTTAAAAAAAATTCTGCTTTAAATGTAATCAAAAATTTTTATGCTTTTTTTTTTTAACATTTTTGTCTATTTATCATAGTGGACATCATAGATTGTTCAATAAGCTAACGCAAGCTGGTACTCGGAGAACATTGAAATACACGAGACAAAACCTCTTCTGGCCTTAAAGGACATCCTCGTATATATTTCTATCAAATTCTTTCAAACTGTCGCAATGTTTAACAATAAGACCTCGAGAAATATTCTAATGTAATTTTTATATAACCCCCCTCTTACCACAACCTCTCTTTTTCTCTTATTGAAACCCCTGACGTTCCACCATTCAGTCCCTTATCTATTTAACAGAAGAACAAATCATTTGATTTTGTCTTACCAACTCTTCTTCTGTGGCCCTCAGGGCTGGAAAACTCCATGACTTGTTAAAATCTGAAACAAAATAATAATAAAATGTATTGTTCATTATTTACTAATTTTTATGCTGAACAATTATAGTTAAATTAATATTTTTTAAGAGCTGATCTAGACAGTTATTCTTCCTTCAAATACAGTCTAAGCTCCCCTCGTGGCTTAGTGCAGTTACAAAAAAAAATAGGTAACGAGCGCAACTTGCAGAACAACTGATGGGGGAATCCGCTAGAGATGACCATTGCAATCACTGCTTTCAGAAACGAAGAGACTCGATGGTAATTACAACTTGTGTAAAAGTTTCATATTGACAGCCAGGCTGCTTAGTGAATGTTTTAGGTTGCCCCCCCTCCCAAACGACATACAAATACGATACAATTACCCCCAAAATTCTCCCTTCATCGTCCAATGGTAAGCTGTCCGTTGTATAAAAGTGGACCACGAAGCCCACTGATTTACAACAGCAGAAAAAGGCAGCCCAAGAAAATTAAAAAGCCGGAGTTTTTATTTTATGGCAAAATTTCCTAACAGTTCGTTTTGAGGGGCACATATCATATGCTCTCTTGAGGGATTCAAAGAATTTTTTAATGAAGATGAAATTTGTTAAGTGTTCAATCAAAAAAGAGCTCATATATAGATGCAAATATGAACTATCTGTTTGTTCAACTCCAATTAAAACAATGAGTAATTCAATCGCTTATTCTCTGCAATTCTATTACATAATGCGATGGATCTTTTTATTTTATTTTCTTTTCACCTCACCCTATACCTAGGACTGTGTGTTCTTGGTTGTAAGAAGGGAAAATGAGCAAGAACGTGCCGAGCATGTGGAGAAAACAAGAGCCCGGGAAAGAAAACAATGAAGGTGCCCAACCGGAGAGGAAACAGCCGGGAAAGAAAGAATTGAGTTAGATCAAAGTGATGGCCACCGCCAAAGAGACCCAAGAGATTGAAACCTGCCCGGCACTTTGATGTCTGCTTTCCAATCTCTTGGTGTCTCCAAACCTCTTCGGTCTTGCCGACCTCACAACACAAGTTAACTCTGACACTTTTTGTTATTAATAGCGTTAATGTTTTCATTAAAAAAAATTTTTTTAATGTCACATTTATTCCATTTTTAGTTCTTGCGATTATTCGTCCATATTTTTTTCAAAGATGATTTATTGTATTTGTGTTAAAACGTAGACTTTCATATTTTGGATGGCGGGTCTTGTTAGGAATTTCTAAATCTGAAAAGGAATCGCGAACCAAAAAAATTCATCATGAAATATTATCTTAGCATTGATGGTCTATTCTGTCAGTTTTATATTAGCAATAGATAAATAGCAGGTTTTTTTAGCTGAAGTGTTCCTAATATTGTTATTGTTAGTTGTAACTAATTTATTTATTTTCTTTATATTTAT
Source organism: Caerostris darwini (assembly GCA_021605075.1). Classification (NCBI taxonomy): domain Eukaryota; kingdom Metazoa; phylum Arthropoda; class Arachnida; order Araneae; family Araneidae; genus Caerostris; species Caerostris darwini. The sequence goes on from BPLQ01006342.1 coordinate 98,038, forward strand.
TTTACTTTTTGAAAATCGTGTCGTTAGGCAACGATTAGTTCACCCGCAGGTCATGGAGATAATTGCCCCGTATTTGGGTTTCCTTATGAGAGAAAACCCACCAGACAGTTTTAAGTCTGATATAGAATTGGGAGGTTTTTCTTGTGATACTAGACATGTAATATCCTAATTTGTGTTTCAGGTGGTATTGTTCCTAGATATTTTGTCCTAGGATTCGGTATAAGCCGAATTAAATCGGTAAAGCCGGTAATTAAATAATTACCCCTCCTTCTACCCATCAAAAAATGAAAATTTGATACTGAGAAAAAAATCCCCACGGAAATACGTTATTGTGAAAGAAGTTTTTATATATATATATATATATATTTAAATTTAAAATCTTAAATTCCTTTGCAATTAGAGACAAATTCTTAATCGTTTTGAAGGTCATAATAATTGAAGTTTGCACACATTAGAATAGTATGAATTAAATTTTTTTGTTACTGAATTTTTTATTACTGACAGATATTAAATTTTTAATTCTCTCCCTTCAACGAATACTCGTTTCCTATGCTGATCGCTCCTTGACATAATGTGTTGTCGAAGAATATGAATGAACACAATATGAACTTTTTACACTTTATGTGAATAATGCTTTTGAGGTTCAAGATTTTTCTCTAATATTACAGTTGACTCTTTGAAACATGCCCTGCTTTTTGGATTTATAATCAGATATTTGATTCAGGCCTCAACAGATGGCAGTACTAGACATAAAACGCTTAGTTTCGAGAAAAATTACTGAAGCTCCTAGACTCTAAGACTAGAGGAACTTTTCACTAAATTAACTTATACGCTAGATTTCTGTCCGATTAGACCAGGAATACATAGACTTGTGAAGATGTCGGATTTATACATCCTATAGCTTGGAAAAACTTGGGCGTCATCTATTATCTATTTATTTATTTTATATAAATGAATACTGTAAGTTGTTGTTGTTGTCGTATCCCTCATGAAAGGAGGGAGAGGGGTGCAGCTTCTGTTCTGATGGAGCACCTGTAGGTAGAAGTCTGACTTCTGCTCCGTAATGCTCTTACAGTCTTAGGAGACCGGGACATACGGCTTAAAGTAGATTCCGAACCACTACAAACATCCATGGCACCGCCGGGACTCGAACCCGAAAAATACTATAAGTGATAAAATAAAAAATAAATAATGCGATATTACATTCATTTAATAAGCATTTTAGAATTTGATTAAACGCAAATACGATTAGTAAATGATTTCTATTGATAGATTTTTAAATATTCATGTCAGAAAATTTTTCTTCGCAGATCTATAACAATCCAAACAGGTTTGCACCTTTTATTGCATTATTTAACCGGAAGCTACTTTATTGAGCCCAATTATTAAATGGTACATATTTTTGGCGGTCTCATTAAATACCTAATCATTTCTTGAAACCAACATTTGCCAACGGCCTAACAGTCAACCGAGTTTAGACTTTTGTGTAGGGTAAAAAATCAATGCATACAAAAAATAATCCTGACCTTATCCAGGCTAGTGTCTGTATTGACAAAAGTTTTTTTCTGCAATAAGCTCGAATGCATCGAATAAAATATATTTTATATTAAAATGTTTACTTTTTAATAATCTCAACTATATAATAATAATTGATCGGTCATAAAAATGTGAAAGTATTTAAAAATTCCCTTTCATATGATTTCTTTAAAAGTAAAATTGGTGTATAATAATGCAGTCTATAAATCTGTGGATTTGACTGCCTGTTAAGTAATAGAATAGGAGGGCTAATGGTAAAGATATCTCATAGTACAAATAACGATTATTCAAATTATAAATTCAATAGCAATTATTCAAATAATAAATACAATAGCAATTATTCAAATGGTAAATTCAATAGCAATTATTCAAATAATAAATTCAATAGCAATTATTCAAATAATAAATTCAATAGCAATTATTCAAATAATAAATTCAATAGCAATTATTCAAATAATAAATTCAATAGTAATTATTCAAATAACGATTATTTCAATTATTCAATAACAATTATTTCAATTATTCAATAACAATTATTTCAATTTTTCAATAACAATTATTTCAATTATTCAATAACAATTATTCAAATAGCAATTATTTCTGTTATTCAATAGCAATTATTTCTATTATTCAATAACAATTATTCAAATAACAATTTCAAATTCTCTGGTAGCAAATATCTTAATATTTGTGTTTAGAAACATTCGATCATTTGATTCTATGGGGGCGTTGAATGTGGGAATGGTTTTCAGTATTACTATTTCCAGTCATTCAGAAAGGAAGTAGGTGAAATCTTTCATGCAAAATTTAGATTGATTATTAAACACAGAAATGAGTTGCTTTTGGATATTGAGGACATAATGCTAAAAAGCGTTTCCACAAAATGAATTAAACGTTTTAATTTTTTAAAATTATAAAGTTCCACTTATCCACTTATCTTTCTAATTTAGACATCCAATGATAAGAAGGGTACCTCAAACGATTACAAAATTATGTTTTATAAAATCTTCAGCAGAAAGAAACAAAATGAATATTAATCTACAATGTAGCTAAAAAAGTTAATAAAACTCCATAAGCTCGTAGTATGTCGAAGTGAAACACGATTTCATGCCATGGATGATCAAGTACCCGAGGAGTTATGGAAGGAATGGCGTCTCTGTAAATTGGTACAAAAACTTCACTTAACCCCATGAAAACTCTAATTAATCTGGTGAGTATCCACTTAATGATATACATTTATTGGATTAAATCTGTGAGTATCCACTTTACGATATGCATTTATTGGATTAAATCTGGTGAGTATCCACTTTACGATATGCATTTATTGGATTAAATCTGATGAGGATCCACTTAGAAGTGCTCAGCTGCGTACCAAAATATGGAATGGAATCAAATATCCTTAGAAAATACGGATCTTTCTTAATTTTTGTAACTGTTGGTCTTAATGGAAGCATTTACAATTGTGATATTACAGATATTGGGAGAAATAAACTTCCGTTTAATTATTGTGTTTCGTTAAAAAGAAAAGGACAATTTTTTGTAGGTAATTATTGTTAACAGTTGGAAATATAATGTTCAATAATTCTTTGTCAAGTATAAATAATTTTTATTGTGAAACTTTTACGCAATATCAATACACATAAATTTCAATTTCTCTTTTGATTAATTTGATGATGAATGATTAATCTTTTATATAGTACCACAGTTATAGTGTTTTAGCAGTGCGAATGACAGATGAGTGACTTTTATCATATGTTATCAATTATATCATAGAACAACAGTTCTATGATATAATTGATAATATATGATAACATTTTTTTACAAGATAGTAAAATGTGTTAAAAATTTTATATTTTAAGGAAATTTTGAAATTAATAATTTGTATATTTAATACTACTATGTAAACTACCCTTTTAAAATTTCCTAAAATAACTACAATGCCATTATATACTGTACATAAATTCAGAAGCTACTTTTTATTTTCTTTTTCATTGAGTTATTTAATATTTTATTCAACTCAAAATAAAGAAAATTGTTCTTATAAAATTTGTGTAGGAATAAGTTTGAGTTTTGAATTTTAAGTTTTTACATGAACGAGAGACTTCGTTACATGCATGTAGGGTGCATAGAGTTTCTTTATCTTAAAGAAACTTCCAAACGGAGAGAATTACATCTATACAAGGGAGATAACAATATAGTAAAATAATTATGCAAGATTTAATTCAACTGATTACAACGACCCTGGCGTGAAAACAGGTGAAAACTGAAAACAGGAATTGAAAATTTTAAAGGAAAATTATAAAAATTTTTCGAATACAAAGTCGTAGAGCAATAACGAAAGAAATGAAATAATAAAATTTGAAAAAAAAATTGAAAGAATAATATTTCGTTAATTTCTTTTGTAATTACTAAATTGAGTTTTTTATTAAATTTAAAAATCTTATTTTCATACCGCTATTTTAAATATCTATATTTGATACATGTAATGGTACTTATTATCTGAAGTATCTTATGATATTTCCTCTGGTACTTATTAAATACTATTAAATAATTATGTGGTATTTCTGTCTTGGAATTACTGTCTTGAAAATCAATTGATTCTACAATTTCAGCGTGGGCCTGAATGGCCGAGTGGCTAGCGCTCTGGAACTCGATACCACAGGTTTCGGGTTCGAGTCCCGGCTGTGCCATGGATGTTTGTAGTGGTTCGTAATCCACTTTAAACCGTAGGTCCCGGTCTAATAGGATCGTAGAGCGTTGCATGGGCATTGTTACTCCGCGTCCGTGGCTTATCTGCAAGAGACACGCGCTCCCTGGGTAATGCAAAGTGAGTAGGGCTGTGCAGCGCTTGCCTTAAGGCATCCAAGACCAAGCTGTCTAAGTGTTTGCCAGCTGCATTAGAAAAAAAGAATTTCAGCGTTTAGATTCATTTATTTAATTTCATTTTTATTTAACAGAGTGCAGCCCAAAACCAACATCGAACGCAATTTGATACGAAAATTGTTAACAACGAATATGTATGAAACACTTTCACGACTTTCAAATGAAAATAAAAAACGGAAATGAATTTTTAAAAAAAAACCCGATTTTGTACCATACATAACATTTTTTAATGCAGCTTTATGTTTGTTGTTGTAGTTTTAATGAAGAACCTTGGACCTTAATGGAGACCTCTATATCTTGAATTTAGTTTGATGGGATATGCATTTATAAAAAGTGATATGATCACAAACATTAATTAATTTTATGATAAAGAAGCTAGTTTTAAAAAAAAAATTGGTTGAAAAGACAAAGCATTGTGATACTAAAAAAGACATCACTTTTTCGAAAGAACTAATCGGTTATATTCCACAATATTCCGCAATAATCAGTTAAAAGGATATAATATGCATCTTTCATTTTTTCCCTAAACGATATTTTTTAGAACTAAAATTAATACAAATTCTTTTAACAATTATCCACTATTTATTTGAAGAAGTTTCTTTCATATTTTTCATTTTCGTACGATTTACATTTTTTGCCATTTCTTATAGTTATTTCAAAAGTTGAGGCTTTGGTGCAGCTGCTTGGGATACTAAAAAAGAATTGGATCAAATTTCAGGGTGTTGTAAAAAAAAATCGGAAAGGAATAGAATCTAGAATCTAGTAGAATATAATTTCGTTGCTATTGACGAAGTAGTCTACCCAGAAAAATTTACAATTTGTTATTATCTAAATCTTTTAATAAATAAATACAGATTGTATCGAAAAAGTAAAAGAATACAAGGAAGAGATTTTTTTTAAAGATTTGATTGCAGCCATCGGCAAAGAAGCACGATCCATTTTAAGAAGATAAAGCTAAAACATTTGTTCATGATAAATTAAACGAAATTTTTATCTAAAAATAAAAATGGAACAGGTTTAAAAAATTTTTCTTAAATAACCAGAAAACATTTATAACTTGGCAAATACCCATTATTATTAAAATGACGAAATAGAAAAGTTTGAATTGAAATTGAAGGAGAAAATAAAAGTTCTAATTCTTCTGGAGATGCTATTTATAATTTTGATATTCGAGGTGAAGGTAACATTTTAAATTCTGAAAATTATTTTCATCAAAAGTCGAAAATTGTAATAAAAAATGGTGAGATGAAAATATAATTTTGGGGAAGGGAAGGTGTTTAATAAAAGCTAAAAAAAAAATCTAACTATTGGAAATATTACAATTGAATCGAATATTGATTATTGTTTCCTATTAGATTAAGTCTTAAGACATATTCATTTTACTCAAGAGGATGCTTCTTCTATTCATATATATATAAAATATGTTGTTTTACTCAGATACAGATAAAAATAAATTGAAATATGAAAGTTTACAATAGATCATTAAAATGGCAGATTTTTTAAAAATAAAAATCAATGAATATTGCAACAAAGGATTTCAAAAACAAAAAAAAAAGAGAAAAATAGTTCACATATAGATAGATTCCTTTGAGTTGTATAAATATTTTAATAAACATAAAAATTTCATGTGAGAATGAAATTTGAGAGAAATATTGAAATGAATATGTTAATGACAGTTGTTCGAAATTTAAATTGTACAGTAGAAGTTAAATATATTTATCGCTATTTCTAACTTGCGTAGAATTAAAAAATTCAGCATTTGTGAAATTTAAATAATTAGTATTATCACATTCATTTACAGAAATAATCTGGAATTATATTAGAATGGATAAATCCAATGTATAATATAAAGTATAGAAAGGTTCTTGTCCTACACCAACATAATCTGATGAAGTTTCTTCTTTGTATGTTATACCTCATTATATTAAAAAAGGGGAGAGTTACAATAAAAATAATCTGATATTTAATGATTTAGATATAATATTTTTTCTTATCCTACTTGGTAGTCAGAAACATCTAGAACCCGTGTGGTCTCATGGAAGGAGGGACAGCTTCTATTGTGATGGAGCATCCATAGGTAGAAGTCTGACTTGGTTCCGTGACACTAAAGAAAGAAGTGTCTTCCAGAATAACTTTTCAGGTGAAACTACCCTGCATTTGCGTATTGTACGGGAGAAAACTCCCACCAGGTAGTCCCTTGACAAGGCAAGATGCTGAACATCACAAACACCATCGAGTCTCCTCTTTTTTTTGAAGACGTATCTACGGCAATGCCACCAGCGGATTGAACCTCAGCCCTAGCGCTCACTAGCAGCTGAGCCCCGAGTCGAGCGCAGTGCAATAATTTTATGGGAATTCAAATTGTTCTTTTAAGAATCGTAAATAATTCTCACTTACATTTTAGATGTGTTCATTTTAATTTTTAGACATGACATCAGAGTACTACTGTAGGAAGGCTCAATAAAAAAGTTTGTTAAGGTTTTATTGTATTTAGAAGCATGTTATAGTAGTAGATGTAGGCTTGCATTATAGGGTTTTGATTTATATATCTCGTTCAATAAATAAAAGCTCAAAATACACGACACACCGAAGTAGATAAATAAGTACATTCAGTATTACAATTGAAATGGTTATGCTCCAATTCGTATGCGCAATTGTATTTTATTAATTCATTCTATGTGTTTAAGAAAAAAGGGCCTAATGCAGCCTTCTTTATAAATATAATTCTTTATGTTACCTCTCAGTCAAGCATGAAAAGTGTAGCTCTTTGTTTGGCATTGGAGGCTATTCTCGTGAAACGCGAAACCCCTCATTACATTAGGTTTCCATAGATGTCCATATCCATTGTGACCGTCATCTGTGAGAATCTATTTCTTTTTAATATTGAACTGTGTGAAAGCTACCAGAATGGTCACGCAAAACATCCGGTTTCATCTACTTAAGGGACTGCGGGGTGCATTCACAGAATGGAACATATTAATGGAAGAGCTTTCAGGACATAATGGCCTTTGACGTCTTCGACAACCCTATTTGCCAACACTGCCCTCCCGTATTTACTTATCGTTATATACGGAACCGAGAGAAGGAGTAAAAGGTAGACAAGAGTATAGACATTAATAGGTATAAAAGAGACATTTTAAATTTCCTGTTTCTGACAGCATAATGAATCATTCATCAGTAGTATGATTATCTTATGAACGTAAAAGATTTCAAAATGTCATTTATTTATTTCAGAAACTTAGACTTAATTTAATAAAAATAAAATAATTTATATTTATGAAATGATGAAGATGAATTTTTATATTAATATTAATAAAAAAGAAAAAAATAAGGCATAATAATTCAAGGGCATAGACCAAAGGCAATGCTTTCAATAATCAAGTCCAATAAGAGTGTGGCTGCTCCGCAGTTGCGGGAACGGTTTAAAGAGAGTTGAACGATAAGTTGTCTGTTATACAATTGCCTTAATTGAGTTAGCTCTTAGTATGTCAGGTGGCCATTTTGAACAGTGGTCTCTGTAAACATCATGCCTCATGCATGTACCGGTGTTAATCATGATTCAAATAAAGTCTTTTTTTGTGTGCCCAGATGTAACATAGTCGTTTGTGTGTGCAATTTTCACGAAATTAGGGGTCCAGGTATGATTCTTTGAATATATGAGAATATGGAATTGTGCTATGCCGAATTTGCGGACCATTATGAGACACCTTGTATAACTACCCTTCTAATGGCGAATGACCTCCTGTCAAGGTACCTGGTACTCGAAAACTAAAATATTGCTTACACATTAAATATTTCCCATTATTTGTAATTCCATTATTATTTTTTCTACAGTCTTTTATTCCAGTGACCTTTACTCCAACTAACTAGTTCGTAAACTGTGAAGGGCGACAGCCAAAGAGGGCACGAATGGGTTTAAAACGTGACGGGACGTATTTCCTTCAGAAACAATTTAATTCAACTGTTTTAAATAGGCTATATAACAAAAAGGGGGAAAACATCTTTAATGTCCTCAAGTTATAATTATCCTCAATTTTGACCGTAGAGCGACAAACCAAACCAAACCAAAACCTCAATTTTGAAATTATTCATAGCAAAGGTCTACGTTTTAAAATTTTATTCTTTATTTCAGTTCTGTGTTTTTCGAAGACAGGGTCCATACATAGAAAAAAAGAACGAAAAAAAAAATGAAAAAAATTTAGAATACGATTTCTTCTGATCATCATAACTTTTTGGCTTTTTGGAGTCAAAACTTCTCTTATATATTTTCCTCTTACCAAACCACACACAATAGTTCTTTTTAGCAGTAAAGCATCCTTTTAGCATTCATCTACCTTTGTAACTCTTTTCTATCTTTTTAAAGTACTATATTTTACTCTGTTCTTCACTAACATTTGTAAGATTGTTATGGAAGTAATCCAGATGGGATTTTAGGAAGGGAACTTTTTAACTCATTCCTACAATCAAACTGCTTCAGTTTCATAGGGTGTTCTACATGAATCCATAGAAGTTACATCTTTGTAGTATCACAAAAATTTTCTTATAATTTTCATTCCTATTCTATAGCTTTTCAATCGCTTTTCTAAGAATAAGCGGCCTGATGGTCAAGTAGCTAGTGCTCTAGCATCTGATACAGGTTTCGAATGTTTGTTTGTTAATGGTTCGGAACCCACTTTAAACTGTAGGTCCCTGTTTGCTTAGCCATCGTGTGAATAAGATGACCATAGAGCGACAAACCAAACCAATCTGTAAGAATAATTTTCTGTGTAAATTCCAATTTTTCACCATCTTACCTATATAACATGCCAATGAAAATTTCTACTTCAAAATTTAATTGAAACCTTCTTACATAAGCATCTGACGATTGCCTTATTTTTTGTCATTGCCTTCGCATACGTATTCAATAAAAATGTATAAAAATGATTTCAAATATATTATCTTTCAGATTCATCAATACCGTTTGCTCATTTTCCTACACTCTATTTCTGTGCTATTACACCCTTCTTCGCCAAAATTTTATGGTTTAAATCATTTCAATGCTAAATATAGTTTTCATTTTTTTACGAATATATTATTTAAATTAAAATATGCATGTTAGAAATCCTGATGTGGTAGTTAATACTTATTTTACTGGACAGCAATACCCATGCAACTTAAGTGAGTTATATTTGAAAAATTGTATTTCTAAATTAGAGAACAGCCCATTGACGTTAGCTTTTAAGAATTGTTTCTGTCAAAAATTTGGATACGTGCAAGTTTTTTTACCGCTTACTTTCCTTTACTCAACTCCAACTATACTACTTTACTTCTGGGATATGTAACTCCCAACCAGTTGAAAAGATGAGGGCTTAAAAATAATATAAAAATGTAACTTAATTTTTTTTTAAAAAATACTCTCAATTACAGGAGTACAATGTCTTAATACAGACAAAAATATGACATGATAGTACATAATTAACATAAGTATGAGTGAAATGAAAAGTATACAATACAAAAAGAATAAATAAAGGTTACAAATATGAAAACATGATATGGTATGGTATAGTATACAAATATTATGACAGAATTCAGTCTATGGAATAGGAAATAATAAAACGCTGTTGGTTAAAGTGAAAGTATGATCGCAGAGGATTTAATTAATATTTCTTGCCTAATGACTTTTTGGAACGATTAACTTTTTATTTTCTTCTATGAAGTTTAATAAATTGATGTTTTTTCATCGGATCCATAATTTGTATATTATATTTTTATGCCACTGAATGTAAAAATTTTCAGAGATGCATGATTCTGCTACTAAAACGGGTGATATTTATATTGATTAACTCAGTTAACACAGTGAATCGAATCTAAATGATACTTAAGACTTGAAATAAACACAAACCTTCTATTTTTTTGCAATAAAAGTATTCTGGATGACACACATTTTAAAAATGCGAATTCCCAGGTATTGTCCAAAAAATACGTTTGTTCTATTTGGCTGTGGTTATTAATTTGAGTGCACAATCGCCAGCAGGATTCGATTGCAAATGTGAATTCCTCTTTCATCCTGTCATCCCCATGCCACGCGCCTACTCACTCCCCGCAGCACTGGCACAGTGGGGAGTATTGCAACATGAGGAATTGACATCGGTTTCGGAAAGAAAGGATTCCATACTAAACACAAAGAAGAATACAAATCGAATTGAAAGGTCAAACGTATTTTCTGTAATAGTAGAAGAGATTTTTTTTTTTAAATAGCGCGCGACAAACGTTTTTCTCTGCATATATATATTCAATTTCAAAATGTAAAGCGATTTAATATGAAAATAGAGCGTGCTTCTTTTTTTTTTTATCGTTTTTCAGGAAATAAGTAAAATTGGTTAATTTAAGAGTATGAATGAATTGGAATTGAAATAAACAATTTGGAATTTTACCATTCCTTTAACTTGAATTTATTAAAGATCCAGAATCATGCCGTCAGGAATTTTTTTCTTTTAAAACGAAACATAAGGATTTATGTTGAATGGACTTTTGCTTAAGTTTAATTTCAATAAAACGTAATGATAATATGCCGAAAAAGTTCTCATCTTGTCGAAAGGTATATAGGCCTAAAATTCAGCCAAATGTGCAAAAATTGTTTACTGAAATAACACAATTAATTGTATCTTTGTCAATATTAGCTATCGTCCCAGAACGTTCGTGATGCCGAAATGACTTTCATCTGTAATCAGGATATGACTCATTGGTTTTGTGATCTTAACATTAGAATAACCACACCACCAATAGAAGGACCTAAATGGGAGGCAAGGTTCAAGATTACGGTGAACATTCCTCTTATAATGTAGGCGGTTAACCTCATTAGATTAAGTTCTGTTGGAGCACGCCACTGCTAATCAATGTTATCTGCTGATTGATATTGGCTCCTTTTCGCCTGCAGAACTATATACTGGCTAATCAATGGTATTGCTTTTCCTGGGCAACCATTGTCAACGTTTTTTCTCAGCTATATATGTATTTTTAAAAGATATTACTGCCTTCTGGTTTACATTCGACACACTGCACCCCTTCTCAAGTTTACAACCATTCCTTTCTGTGTAAAGTTAGTCAACTGATTTCTTCTTCCAGCCATGTGAAACCGCATCCAGATTGGAAACATTTGGAGGGACATTCGTTTATTCCCGTGCATTCCATTTAGAACTTGAAAAGCAGGCCTGGTTATATGCCCCCCCCTCCATGAGTGAGTCACCGTCCCTTATTCGGAAGATTGTAAATGCTTTGATACGGAACATAAAATCGATTCCGACTGGAGTGACTTGGTTATTAGAACGACTTGGAGATTCTATTATTTCTTTTATCGCAACAAATAGGAGGCTGGTGATTATTTCAAGAGCGATCAACTTGCCTTTCATGTTATTGCTGCAAATCGGTTTGGTGTGTAACTCTCAAAGATCTCATATGGTATGGAAGCGTCTTCATATGTGCAGCTGACATGAATTTGCAGTAAACGTTTTTAATACAGCCCTTCCTTTTGCTTTTTAACATGCGCTGCACTCACCAACTGAGGGACTTTTCACATGACTTGAGAAGTTATGTTACTATCATTTGCATACAAACTAAATTTGTTACTATCATTTGCATGTTTGTTATGCTAATCTTTACAAGCACTATTCTCTAATTTCATGGTCTTTCGCCTCAAAATTATATCTGTGCTTAAGTTTCACACACTAGTGTAAACTTGGTAATGATTCCCTAATAGTAATATTTAATTGCCATGTCAAATAAAAAATGTTTAAAAGAATTTAAAATAAGATAACTGATTTTTCTCAGTATCGAAGGGAAAAGCAAAAGAAAATTTAGTATGAACTTAAGAATATCTTAATGATACATAACAACTTACAAAGAACTACTTACAAAATGCGGTAAAAGACATAAACTATTAAGAACCAAAACACAGATTGCTATTAAGGAAACTAATCTACAAGATGTACTATAGAAACAAATCATGCTCAATCAACTCCAAATTATTTTCGTATTTAGTTGCTTTTCTGTAAAGAATTTAATCACAGAAATACTTGATAAACACATAAAAATAATTTATGTTTATGGATAACTTACCAAAGAAAAGCTTTGATACAGTGAGACAAATAAACAAGATCACCCACATCGTAAATGATTTATCAATAATGATCTTTTCATTTGTAGTTCTAATTTCAGCAATAAATCAAAAGTTTAAGGTATTTATAGAAGTATGAGGAAAATTTTGTGACGAATAAAAGGGATTTCTACTTTGTTGATTTTCTAATAGTTTACTATATGGCTAAGTCGACATATGGGTTAGGTACTCTTACGTTTATTGATAATATTACAAATTCGTTAGCAATTTTTTAATAAAAAAGTAATTTTATAAAAATATTGATAAGTTAGAATTCAAAGCTAATTATGGGCTCCAATAAGTTAGATGAAACTTATGAGTAGAATTGCCATTATCAATTTCATAAAACGTCGATAAATATAAATCGATAATATAAATTATAAGTCGATAAACTAGTATAACTAAAGATAATTTTCATTTTGAGTTTATTAAATTTAACTTTTATTAATATAAGAGAATGTTTGTTTGCAAATTTCTTGAATTCACGCAATAAATGTTTTAAAATATTCAAATAAAACAAATGTAATACGATTTGTAGATAAGGACTATTTTTAATAAGTAAGCCTTGTATTCAAAAACGTATACGTTGTTAGGTTTTGATTGGACTTTGATTTAATTCAGATACGCCTTAATAAAATATTTTGTTTAAAATTAAAATATAAAAATTAATCTGTAATATTATGAATAAACTCAATTTCATCTACGCCGTAATCGACAGTAGTATCTAATTTAAGTATTTTAATTTAAATTAAGTATTTTAATAGTATTTAAATTAAAAATCTGGTTTTTATTTTCATACAATTTTCTAAACTTGCGTTCAAATGTAAATATTTTTATTAGTCAATATAAGTAACTAAGTAACTCGTCCATTCTTTACATTATTTTAAAAGGGCCAATAAATATTTCACGGCTTCAATACTTTCTAGAAAATTTATTTAATTATGGAAGTCATTTTTCTGGCTGACTCAAGCGCAATTACTTCTAGAAGCATATTATTAAATATATTGCATTTTTTTTTCATGTATTATGTGCATTCTTCTAACGATTCTCTCAATCACTGGGAGAATATTATTTATTTATTAAATTCCTTATTAGTTTTTAATCTTTTCAGCACATTTTATGTAGATGAATGTGGAATTCTGCATTTTTTATATGCATTAATGAGATGGTCTTTGATTTCAGTTTTCTTTTGACTTATACCAATTTTTCGTATTTTCACACTTTAAAAAACGCAACTTTTAAGCGTAAAATTCTTTAGATCAATATTTTTAATAATAATACTTGAATTGAAAATTGCATTTCATCGATAACAAATCAGTGTCAAGCTCAGAAACTCACAGATCGCATTGTGTACAAATGCATGTTTGTGGCTTGAAATAACCTTTTAGAAATTTGTTAATATCCTATTATTTCATTTTGGTTTTATCAAATTTAATTGTTTTATAGTATATAACATCAGGGTGTGATAATCTAATAAAAAGATTTTTACAAATTTTAATGCATCTTTTGAAATTTATGTTCCTTTTGAAAGAACCAAAAAGCAAGTCTTTCAGAGAGAAGTCTTTTATATGTTAAGATTAATTAGTTGTTGCTCTTGTATTCTCTCCTCTGTTATATATTTTATGTGCTATAGATAAATTTCTTTTGTTTATATAAAAAAAATTACTAAATCATAATAGTCAACACTCAGAAAGTATTGAAGGACTGTTTCTCCTCTTTAATGTTTTAGCAGTCAAAGAAGCAGGATTTCCTCATTCTTTTTTGTTACAATGAAAGCACCCAATTAGTTAAAAGGTTTCCCTGCCTTTGGAAACAGATAAAAATTGCCCCGTTGATTATCTAAGAAAACAATACATTTAAGGCTAAATAGAATATAATAAAACTTTTACACAACGGAAGTTAAAATATACTCTATAGATACTCATTATACAATAGTTACACTGATGTTTATGAATTAAAGGCAAACATAAACTGTCAATTTTCTTACATAAAAGGCAATTGTGAGTGGCCGAAAAAATTACCATAATCAGAATGTATAGAAAATACATTTTATTGATTTGTTGACAATTATGAAAATGATTTGAACCAAGTGACAGTCATGGATGTCAGATAACAGGATGAAAATTAAAGCGGTACAAATTTGAAAAAAATATATTTTGCATGTTTGCAGAAGATTGCTTCCCTTGATATAGTAGTTAATATGAATCAAAGAGCATATTTAAACGATTTTATATATGAAATAATTGTAAATAAATTGGAAGAAGGATGTTCAAAGAAAATTGCTGCTAGAGAATTTGCAAATGGCAAAAGCTTCATTGAAAGGCTGTGAAAATACTTTTCTGAAAGCTAAACAATTACTAGATGATATAGTTCTGTCTCTCTATCCCAAAAATCTTCCACTAAAGATTGTTATATATACATAAAGAACAAAAGAAGTCGTCAGATAATTGCTGGTAAATTGAAATGAAAGATACAGATAAACACGGACACCAGATATTGACATACATACAACATATTGATTTTTATGTCTTGAAACCAGTTAGATGCTTCCTTTGAGCATTTACTGTGAAAACAAACGATAGTGTCGTGAACACGTCAATTAGACTGATCAGTGATGAACAAATGTGCTGTTCATGGACAGAAATTAGTTTTATTTATCATCGGAATCAAGACGCCAACATATCTAACTTGAATTCTGAACTCCCCACTCTCCCACCATCATCTTTGAAGGTGACCATTACAGAGATGGTGGGGTTATTGTCTAATCAAATATAATTTTGATCGGATGTACGAGAATTAACGACTTGGAAAAGAGAACAATGAAGGCAATGAAGAATATTATAGTATCTCATGTATTCAATTTTTGTGACACTATTGAAAAATTCTTTCTTCTTTTTGGATGATAAGAAGGTATGTGTTGATGATCTTCTGGAAAGAGAAAGGATTGTGAGTGACTGTGTACTCAAACCTATCGGAATATGTATGGTAAGCAACTGAAATACTCATTGCAAAGTGTAATCCACCACCACTAAACGAAAAAAAAAAGACTTTGTTTTGGTGTTTGATGAGACACCTCGAAATTTCTTTGGTCAAGAGTATGCGCAAAGTTTAATGAATATTTCTTTGCTTATAAACTTAAAATTTAATTACTTATTATTATAACTTCTATTTAACAGGGGGTTATTCGATTTTTAAAGAAATTTTGTGTACACGAGTAAACAGGCGTACCAAATTAATCGACTCAATAAGTAAATAAAATAATTATTAAAATAATAATAATAATAAAATAAGTAAAACAGTTATTTATGAGTACATAAAAACTTGTTGACAACAGGAATGGAAGTAAATATAGTGTTGAATATTATTTCCTAAAAGTACATTTCTGCTAAGAACGCAACATAAAAAAGTGAATAAAAAAATATTCTAAATAAAAAATGAACAACAAGGTGAGCCCATTTATTACAGGTCTGAAACGTGACTAAAATTTCGAGTTTTTCTTTCCATCCTGAACATTTCAAGGAGGAGTTTAAAGTTACAAACCACGTTCAGATCCAAAATTTTAAAATGTTTTATTGAAATTTCTTTTCATTCTATTGTTAAATTAGGTTATAAAACATGGACAAACATGAAAATTAAAATATATACATGGATCAGCTCATAAGTTGTGTGCAATAAACTCAACAACAACGGACAGAAATATTTATATATGAGAAATACAACGAAAATATGGAATCTATGGGATCAATGGAAGTTATCAAATCAAATGTAAAAGCAAGTATCATCTAAATAAGTTCTTTTTTAATATCTGTAAATCACGTGTTATTTTTTATCCTAAACATTAATGTATTTGTTATTTAATGTCATTCAGATAATCTGTGTATTCTTGGGTGTTAGATATTATTTGTATTATCCGGTATGACAGCGCCTCTTTTCGAGTTAATTGGCTTGTGTTAAAATATCATGCATTAATCAAACAGCTCCTTCTCGGAACAAAATTTAGGAAAAATTCCGTTTCTTTAACCATCTGCATTTCTCTAACACCACAGAAATATACAACGATGCTTCTTTTCCATTTTGATTTGTTATTTATTGAAGGAAGTATTTCTGAGAATGTGTGTTTTTAATTTTTTTCAAACTTTCTACATTAGAAAAAAATCATATCGATTGAAAGGATACTACTGAGTATTAACCGAGTTGAATTTTTTTGCAACAAAACGTAAATAATAGGACACTTTATTGTGATACTTAAATAATATAATACCATATGGTACTTTGAAGGCTTGAATCGAGTGATATTTTTTCATGTTGTCTATCGATCAAAAGATATTAAAAGTCATGTTGATCAGATATAAATAAAGTTATGATGATCGTGAAATTAATGAACGTATTCATCTCGATTATAAAAATGGATTTTGAGAAAGAAATCTAAAATTATTTGAAATTCAACACTCCATATTTTCGAATTAAAGTGGTATTAAAGAAACACCACAGATTTCTTTTCATCCAATTCCCATTTCGGCCGGCATCTAAATTCACTTCCGATAGAGAGATTAGGAGCGAAAAGTTGTGGCAAAGAAAAGCCAATCTGAGGCAATTCCTCCCTGGGACATAAGATATTAGATGAAAACATAACGATTTTGTAGAGTAGCCAAACCAAGGCAGAATCAATATGTGTTGCCCACGCCATGCGCAGAATGCACGGGGCAATCTTTAAAACCCACTCCGAGCTGTATCTGCTCCTCATTTCCCGATCGGCCCTCATCCACTCTTGCTGACAGCTCACCAGCTGGTAAGTAGCGTTACCTGTATGCCGTGGGACATTTCCACTCAAAATTCCCACATTACTTCCACCTCATATACTCATCACTTTTCACTTACCCATTTCACTTCCAGCATCGTATATCACTTTCCAGTTGCTTAGCAACCATTCCGATGACGTTTCAATACGTTGACGTATTTGTTATTCGATTTGTTCAACATGTTGGAGATGCCATTCCCTTCTTTACTCTGCTAATTCAAATCTCGTTCACCGACTTCATTTTCTGATACTTATTTTATGTACTAGGTTTTTATACAGGGTTGGGGATGTAAGTAAAAAGTTGGAAAGTACTTAATTTATTTTAAATAAATTCTATATCGCCATTAGATTAATTAATTAAAGCTCGTAACTTCAAACTTTATGAACGGGAATGAGGCATATTTAAAGGAAAAACAAGGAATTGATTAAAAATAAATGTTTGATTTTAAATTAAATGTTAAAAAAAATATCTGTTCCTAACTATCCTATTTGAATCAACAAAATTTACCATTAAAATTTAAGTATCAAATTTCTAATATAACTGTTTATGTGTAATATTTTAAATAACAAGAAAATTTTATCTTGAAACTTACAAATTATTGCTCAGAGTGAATGACATATGCGCATGTCATCCTTATAAACTAATATTGAGAAATCGCTCTATTAAAATTTAACCTGCATGCTTTTTAAAAATTATTCCTGTTTGAATTGTTGATCTTCCCCTACAGAACGAAAGTCAAGCTTTTGAAATAATGTTTTATGTTGTGAACTAATATCTGTTTATTCACACAAGTATTCGAATCCAAAAAGTTAATTTTACCTATATAACTGTATAGATATAATAATATAACTATGTAGATATTAAATGTTAAAAAAATTATCTGTTCCAAACTATCCTATTTGAATCAATAAAATTTACGATTAAAATGTAAGTGTCAAATTTCTAATGTAGCAGTTAATGTATAATATTTTAAATAACAAGATAATTTTATCTTGAAATTTACAAATAATTGCTCAGAATGGACGACATATGCGAAGACCATCCTTCTGAACTAATATTAAAAATTGGCCCGATTCAAATTTCGCCTGAATGTTTTTTTAAAATAATTCATGTTTATATTGTTGTTCTTCCCCTACAAAATGAAATTCAAGCTTTAGAAATAAATTTTTCTGTTGTGAACGAATATCTGTTCATTCACACAAGTATTCGAATCTAAAAAGTTAATTTTAACTATATAGCTCTATAGATATAATAATATAATATAACTATATAGATATTAAATGTTAAAAAAATTATCTGTTCCTAACTATCGTATTTGAATAAAAAAATTTACGATTAAAATTTAAATATCAAATTTCCAATGTAATAGTTTATGTGTAATATTTTAAATAACAAGATAATTTTATCTTGAAACTTACGAATTACTGCCCAGAATGAGTGACATATGCGAATGTCATCCTTATGAACTAATATTAAAAAATTGTCCGTTTAAAATTTTACCTGAATGCTTTTTAAAAATCCTTCCTGTTTGAACTGTTGTTCTTCCCTTACAGATTGAAAGTCAAGATTTAGAAATAAATTTTTCTGTTGTGAACTAATATCTGTTCATTCACACAAGTATTCGAATCCACAAAATCCTCAAAATTCGGTGATACCCACTTAAACTTCATTTCAAATATCAGTTCATTATCTTAATTTCATAAAAAATTTTAAATATTAATTACACAAAATTCATTCAATGTTTGGCAAAACGATTTGTATAGAAACAAAATTTAAGAGATCTTACGCTATTTCATTCTTCCTTAATATAATAATACGTTTTTATAAATTCCGAGTCAACACAAAATCTAGGCTAGTTATTTAACTCACTTTACAAAAAAAGATATTATTCTTACCAATTTACATTAATTTTTAATTAAAATCTAAATAATTCTTGAATCTTAAAAATTAATATTTCTTCAAAAAATATGAAAATTTCTGGTCCGCTTTATCCTTTAATATTTTCATAAATGTTTTCCAACGAATGTCCTTAACAAATTCGAATGAATTACTCTGCTTGAAATGTTTTTACAAAGTGAATGGGTTGACATTATGTTATTTGAGGAAGTGAATGATTGTTTTTATTAACAGTTAAATATGATTAACTTACGAAACTTTCTTAAGACTTTTTTAACCGATTCTATATACATTATTTTTAATTGTTTTTTAATTCTAAAGTTTAAGAGTTTAGGAGAATATTTTGTCTATCCATTCAAGTCCTAGAAAAGTATTCGAAATTTTTATGTGTGTGTACTTTTATATCATAATAAAGTGAGCAATTTTTTCTATTATTATTCTTTTGGCAATGAATTTATGAATTGTTTATTTATAACACATTCAAATCCTGTTCTATGTACCATATGGTATCTGTAATGCTATCAATCTTAGGTAAAAGACGAGGGATTATGTTTACTTTGGTAGTCAAGTTAACAATAAACTGATAACCATCGAGGGCATACCGTTGTAATTAAATAAACGTTAAATTTGAAATCTTACTTTCGGTGTGCCTTTATTCATATGAGCCAAACAAACTATCAGATTTAAAGAGAGCATCAGTGCAATAAAGTATGATAAAACTTTTGATTCTTTGATTAAAAATGTTTTTCTTCTTTATCGTTCAGGCATCGTTACATTTCTTTACGTTGATAACAAGAATAGAATCTGAAATTTTTTTTTCTGTTCAGAGCCTCTTAAAAAATTATTTTAAGTGTTCTGAAAGTGATTATCTAAAATCAATAATTTCTGGGTCTAACTTTATTAAAATGAACGATTTTTATTCGTCCATTAATTTTAAGACAGATAATTTTATTCCATTATGAACGGACGTTTTTATTTCTGTATACATTATTACTACAACAATGGTAATTACGAATAAGTTTAAATCGTGAATTCTAATTTGAATTTCAATAAACTGGATGTAGTTTATTCTGCTCAAAATCTGCAAAATGTTTTAGCAGAAATATATTTTGTGATCGTTTGAATAGTTTATTTATTTTTTAGTCAGTCAGTTTCAAGAAAGATTTCAATCATATGGTGAATAGAGTATTTAGTGTTTCCATATATTAACTTAATTCGTAATTCTGTGCCTTCTAAATCCGAAATGCCACTGGGCCACGAGCCGGGATTTTCATGACACTACCAGAAGTGTTCTACAGTCGAAAGACCATTTAAAAAAATATTAAGTTTCATGTTACGTGGGCAGCGAAGATTCCATCAAAAGTCGAGTTCTCATTTGAATGCGTCAGCTGCGAGCATTGCTCGCGATCACTCTCTGAGCAAGTTTGTTTCAATATGAACAAAAAGCACGAAATATGTAAAAACATGTGCCAGTTCTCAAAAACAAAATTTTCACTTCAAATAGAGTTGGGCTTTGTTTAGCTTCAAAGGATTTACCAACTTTTCAAAGAGGTCTGAGGTTTTGCTGATGAGAGGAGATAAGGGGGGTTGTTTTTCGAGATCACACTAGAACGTTTAGAAAGATTATTCGCGAGCGACGTTCGCGGAGGAGTCATTCATATGTGAATGCGTCTTGATTGGTAATCGGGGATTTGGTAAGAGTATTTGCCATTCTATAAAAGCATCAGACATCTGGCATTCATAGCTTGTTGCAGAGCTTTTGTAGCTCATCTAGTGCTAAAATGAATAAAACTAGTGAACTGAGAAAAGGCTAATGAGTTTTTTAAGGATGTAGTATTATTAATAAATAATGATAGGATTCATATCACTGGGAAGAAGAGTTTTGGTTGATTTCAGAGAAATCGGAGAGTTTATTATTTAGGGGGAGTTTCAGTTTGTTGGCTTTTAGGTGCCCTTGCAAATGTCATATTATATCTTTAGAGATTCATATTAATAAGTATTTTGCTCTGATAATCTGTAGGGTAAGGAAGATGTATCTGAAAGAAAGACTTTTTCAAGAAAAACCAATATTTAATTAAAAAAATAATCCCCGGTTTTTTTTTAAGTTGATAATCTTTTCTAATATCAAACTAGTTAAATTCTATTTTAATCAAAACGATCTGTTATTATGGAAAATAATAGCTTTTATCCTGCTGTTGTAAATACTTAATCAATTTAAAAATAAATAAATTTAACTAATAACATATAGTCTTAATAATTTTAACTAATAATAATAATTAGTTAAAATATTAATTTTAATCAATATTTTTAATTTTTTAATTTAATTAATAATTTTAGTATTAATAATAAATCAGTTCACCTTTATTTAAAGTTAAATTGATTTATTATTCAAGGAAATGACAGGTTTTTGCATCAAATGTTAAGATTTGGGATATACAACAATAAAAATTTAGTTTTGAGCAAACAGATAACTAACAAAAGAAGTATACATTAAAAAAATATTGTTTTTTAATAAGTTTCAATAAAGAGAAATCGAATAAGATTGTGAAAATCTTGAATACACTGTTAAAACAACGCATTTTTTAATTCTCTTCAGAAGAATTCACTCATAAAATTCAAAACTATCCAACCACTCATTATTCTATCCTTTTTAGTTACTGCTACAGTTTTTCTGTCATTTTTAGAAGCTTAAGATTATGAAAATATTTAAAGCTCATTTTTTAGTCGAATATGTTCATTACAAATTAAATACACGTAAAACCTGAAAGATCCTAAAAATTTCGTAGTTTTCTCCAAATTCACGAAATGCCTTACATATTTTACATATGACAATAGGATTTGCTGTTTTTAAAAGAACACATATTTAATACTTTGTGTATAAATTTATTAAATGTGCGATTTAGAGAAGAATATGAAGGGCTTCCTTTCTGCACTGCAGCAGATTTCAAGTGTCCTCTTCTTCATTGTGATAGGAAAACATCGATAATAGGAAATTATCTCATTGAAAAGTTCCAATAAAATAAGTATTACACTAATGTTAACTTTTTTAAATAAATTGAAATTTAATAAATTATAAAATGAAACTTGTTAATCTAATTAATTCAAATAAAAGTATTTAAACAGAGAATCTTAAAAAATAAACACATTTTAGAATATAGGAAAATAATTTCAATATTTATCAGGTAGACATATAGAAATATTCTTAGATTATCTTACCTATGCACTACGATGGTGCTAAAGCGCTCGTGTGCTTCAAAATCAAAACAACAGATATAATCAAAGATTTAGATAAGGTTGTTTTATAATGTATGTCAATAGAATATTGTTATACAAATACTTACCAATAAGTTGAGAGAATATTGTTAAATACTTACCAATATGTTGGTTGACCATTGACATACAAATACTTACGAATAAATTGAAAGAATATTGTTAAAAAATACTTATGAATATGTTGATAGAATATTGTTAAATACTTACGAATATGTGGATAGAATATTATTAAATACTTACCAATATGGGGATAGAATATTGTTAAATACTTACCAATATGGGAATAGAATATTATTAAATACTTACCAATATGGGGATAGAATATTGTTAAATAAATATTCGTCAATATGTTGATAGAATATTATAACAAATACTTACCAATATATTGATAGGATATTGTTTAATAAATACTTACTAATATGTTAGTAGGATATTGTTTAATAAATATTTACTAATATGTTAATAGAATTATAGTTAGGCATATAAAATTTTCAGATTTTATAGGGAGGCGAAAACAAATTTTTTTTTTTTTTTTTTTTTTTTGAAAGGCGTAAATCGCTAAATCATGGGGTGGCTTTAACAGAGATCAAATGTGGCAAAAAATTATTTTATAAAAAGGCCTTCTTACAAATTAAAGATATAAACGGGAAAGAGGAAAAAAAATAAAATAGCATATAATATTCTTTGAATAGCTTAGATGTAGATGATTTAAAAAAAATAAGCAAAATAAGAATTTCTTAGCGGGTTTTTCTTATAGTTATCTAAGCAGAGGGGCCGACTGAAAGAGGATTGGTTGTTTATTCCACTTTGAATACCTACACATGCTACTACTGAGAGGGATGTGAAAGAAAAATAGTGAGAAGGAATAACATTCGAAATTGAATAAGAATCCCTTCAAGTTCACCGAATGCGATTGAATGGCACAAATAAGCAAGCATAGGTTTTGTTTCTGGGAATCCCTGCAGGAATAGGGGAAGCATTCAAAGAGTCCTTTGCCACTCTCAGTAATTACTTCGGTTTTCTCCGTTCACACACACAAATAAATTACTTCCAATTGCTATGTCTAAAATAACCACTCAAGTTAATATGTTTCCATTTGGTATCAAAAAACAAAAATTAAATACTTTTAACAGCACAATGTAAATAAAATACGAAACCTATTTCCAAAATCTACGCATGTAATTACTTTTTTCTGCACTTAATTTGAACA
Source organism: Caerostris darwini (assembly GCA_021605075.1). NCBI lineage: Eukaryota > Metazoa > Arthropoda > Arachnida > Araneae > Araneidae > Caerostris > Caerostris darwini. The sequence continues at coordinate 121,766 of BPLQ01006342.1, forward strand.
ATGGCTACTAAATGTAATTTTGTAGGCTTTATGAATTGGAGAACTATATGTTACTTTTTCTGATTATTTATTCTACAGCACATTTAAGTTTTATAATTTTAATTCATTATTTTAGGGTAGAGGATAAAGAAAGATTGAAAAGCCTTCTCACGTAAGTAGCGTGCCAGAATCCTGTGCAGTAAGCGGCCTATTCTCAATAACTGATTCGATAATTCATTTCGAAGGTTGAATCTTCCCTTTCTTCTCAATTGTTTTAGCGTAGGGTCCAAGACTGAGCCAAATCTTATATTAAATATCCATTTCATTTTAAACAAATAATTGCAAGCCATTTTAATCAAGTACAATATATGTAATTCAAATATTTGCTGTTACCTGTAAGGTTCTATTAAAAAATAATAGTTCACCCTACTAACAAAAAGACTTTTCATCGATTTTAAAGAAAAAAGTTCATTATTAAAGGTACACATAGATTTGTTCAATTCTGAAGCTTTGCCTATTAAATCTTTCTTTATTAAAACCAATTTAAAAATGAGAAATAACTGAGGTATGGATTTGAAAACAAAACCAAGGGAGCAAGTAATCCTATTTATCTATTCTAGAGCTTAACAATGTATTAAATAAGCCATTCGCCTGTAGTTTATTTCGTGCATATCGTCTTACAAACTTCAATTTGGATTCTTGAACTTCTATCTCAGGATTTCCAATTAAATGGAAATTGTTTCCAGTGCTATCATATTTCCGCGAAGCTTTACGATCCATTAGAAATATGAGGCATAGCCATTAAGGCAGCCCTTAAATTTAATGCATCCTCTGAAATTGCTATTAAAGGAAGATGGGAAATTAGATCCTCAGGTAGTGTCTTTCCGAAATGTCTATCCTTTCAAGCATATTACTTGTTTCTATACTTATAGTTTCATGGTCTATTAGAATTCCTCTATGCTCTTTATTTTTAGCTACATGTTACATTGAGGTCGTCTTTAACATATTTATATTGAAAAGTAACAACAATGTATTTGTTATATTGCTTCATTTTTACTTCGAATTTAGTCAATTATTTCACTTTACTTTAACAATATTTTATCTTGATTTCTTTATTATTAGACGATTAAATGACATCATTTGCAAAATTTGAGGAGAGTAAATGTATTATTAATTAATTACGTGCTACATTTAGATCGTTCTTCAACAACTTTTTATTGACAGAAAAATGTATTTATTATAATATTCTTTCATTTTTACACCGATTTAACAAATTACTTCACTTTACTCTAACATCATTTTATTTTGATTTTTTTATTGATGATTATTGTTTGATTTTACTTTAATGGAAAGAAACGAACTTTTTTCTTCTTTAAAAAAATTTCAAAACAGAGATAAAAGGTTGTAATTTATAAAATCTAAGAAATATAAATATATAATACAATAGGGATAACTGATCAGTAGTGGTACTCGTGATTTTTTTTTAGATTAATTTTATGTATGGATATAAGGAAGAAGTTCTTTCAAGTTACAAGATCTTAAATTACAATCACAAAGCAACGATTGTACTCTGAAATCATATAAAGCTGCGATTACCCACTACAGAGATATGATTTCGAAAAGAAAAGCTTGCAACTGACTTCAAACTTTTGTTTCTGCAAGCTGGTAGACCGCAATTATTTTTTAAATCATCAGGATATTGTCTCAAGTTCGAAATTTAAGAGAGGTTGACAACTATTTTACAAAGGAACTAGTAGTTAAGTAATCGTGAACTCTCTTGTAATAACATAGCTACAATAACACTATTTAAATTGTTTTATACAAAAACGTTTATAACAATGCCACAATAGCAAAACAAATGTTAAAAATATACTTAATGTAACCCATTAGCCAAGATATTAAAATTATCTAATATATCTAGGACTTTGGACCATAGAAAAAACCTTCAAATTCCTTTCAACTGAACATCGTAGGTTAATCATTGCATATCATAACATTACCCTATTGCAACAGGAGTTCACATAGTTTTTGTAAATTCAGTGATTGGGATTTTAATTCTTGCACTAGTTTTCTATCAGAAAAAGGTACGCAGGGACTCTCCCATTCACATGACAGACAACAAAATGAAATTAATCGGTTCAAGTGATCCGATCCTTAATAGTCCAGGGAATGCTATTACGTGTCAACATTGTATTAGTTCTGTCTGTAATCTTAGTGACAAAAACAAATGCTGTATAGGGATCTTCTCATAGGAGGAGGGGGTAAATTTTTATTTTCTTTCTTTTGTGCATTTAGGTTAAACTCATATCATACAGTGGTAGCAATTCAGTTTCAGAGATAACGGTTCAAAGGTAAAAATAAATTAATAATTTTAAAAACTACCATACATTCTAATATTAGGAAAAATTCCATAGCAATACAATCTCAGTAAAATGTCCTGTTTAACCTGTTAATTTGCGAATTTTCTGAGAATTCTATAGGTTTTAATTGTCAAAGGTGTCAATTAGGTATGGTTTTAAAAAGATGTATAGAACATGCTGTCAACTAGAAGCAAAATTTATCAAAATCTCAATAAAAACTTCAACAATCATTTTCGAGAATATAAATTTATTTGGCAAATTGTTGAAAAACTTTCTTCAAACTTAAATTCTGCTTCTGAAACCTTTAAAATTCTCAGAAAATTAGCCAATGAGTCAAACAGTACTTTGTATTTAGGCATGTAGTGATCAGTTATAGGCATCTTAATATTTTAGATTGTATTGCTAGGGAATTTTTTTTTAATATCAGAATGTACAGTGGTTTTAAAAATTAAGAGATTTTTTACTTTTGCACCATTATCTCTGAAACTGAACAGATTTTAATAAAATTAGGTATAAACATAGATGGATATAGAAAAAAAAAATACTATACAACAGTTATAAAACCTACACTTGACAGTACCAAAGACTTCTAATATAAAACACTAATGAGTTAATAGGAGTAGAGTTCCCTTTTGCAGTTATATAGCTATCACAACGCGAATTCAACTGGAAATCAAACAATTTCTGATGGAAGTCAGTTCTACTCCCTTCAGGAAGTAAAGTATAAAGTATCCCCAAATTCTCCCAGACATGATCTATAAGATGTATAAGACAGTAGACCACATTTGCGTGTCTCAATGAAGTTTCTGAAAGCAAAGGATTACGCCTTCCTGTACGCTAGTTGCTCAAGTTGGCTACGAGTCAGGTGATTATTGGGATATTGTGTTGGTTTTACAGTCGTATGTTGGTAATAACTTAACATTAGTGGATAGGAAATATATATTTACATTTATATTTACTTCCAATTCAATTATTTCGAAATTTAATATTTGAATATTTATTTTTAAATTAATTGTTGAACTAAGTAGTTTTTATTACAGAAATGAAAGTGTTGTTTTTTTTTATATTAAGGATTTAGCGTTCTAAACAGCAAGTAGAAATTATTCATGAAGGCAGAGAGTTGGGAATATTGTTTTTTATGAATGCGTGTCGCACTGGTAAAACTGAGGAAAACACCCACCCTATTCCCTTGGTTTATAAAAGTAGTAACTGCAAAGTACGTCACCAGAGCGGTCTCTCTGTTGTACTCTGCTTGCGCTCATGATTTCTGAGCTCTGAGTCAGAATACAAACATAATTTTTACACTCAATAATATTTCCTGAAAATAATTCATACTTTTCTGTTTAAAGCAGCTACAAACAATCTTTCTCTTCAGGACGCTTTGAAAGACAAAGCGTGCTTCATTTAGCATAATCAGATAATGAAAAGTATTTTGCTTTAATATTTAGTAAATTAATTGAAATTCAAAATATGCTTTCATTTTTTATGTTCGGAAATGAAAACAAAAATTAAATTTATAAAATCGAGATATTGAATTCTTAGCTAATGGATTAATAAAATTCTTTTACTAGAACTCGAACTCTTCAAGAGAACAAACCCATGTCAAGAGGAAGAGAAAAAAAAAATGGCGTCTGCCTCGAGGGAGAAAAAAAAACTCATTAAATTCCTTCTTCAAGCGTGAAACTCAATCATTTACTTATAATACTAAACGGAGAGAGAACAAATTCTTTTATCTGTAAAATTTAATCAATTTTTTGTGCTGTCCAAATCTTTTTTTAATAGCTTTATTTCTAATTAGTGAAAAAGTACTTATAATCTGGAAAGTTATTAGATTTCGAAGTACTTCGCCCATTTTCAAATGAAACTTTTTAAAACGAGAACCACAAATGAGAAAAGATGAATTCATTTGATTTAAAGCTTATTTCGGATTTTAATGAATTCCGGCGGCGAATATAAAATCGGATTTGTCGAGAAGTTTATTACAAAAAGGAGATTTTAGTTTAAGAAAATTTTAATGGAAGCAACATTTTAAAAGTAGATATATTTAAGAAAAAAAAGAAGGCTTTTTGAAAATCAAAGTGCATCAAAAGTTTCAAATTTAATTCTGAACGAGTTAGAAGTATCTTGTTAACGAATTCAACTATTTACAGGTCTTATACTTAATGGTCATACCCATATTTAAAAATCTTTAAAAAAATCTTAAATCTAACGATCTTAAGCAATCTTAAATACGATCTTAATCTTAAAGTCTTCTTTTACGAAACTTTTGGTACGTGTAACACATTTGAGGATTAAATTTATTTAAATGATAATATTATTTTTGTTAAATATTGCCTTCATCCATAGCACAAAAAAATCAGGGATTATAGTATGGATATGAATTTCAATACTTGATTTTTAAATGTAATATTTGTAATTCCTTCGATGCTTTTGCTCCCCTCATTATAAATAAGTATTTTTAAACTAAAATTATTTTATTAATGTTTGCTTAATCGATAAATAGATTTCTATCTAATAAAAATGTAAACTTATGATCTTTTTATAAACCAATGTTTGTAAGTTTTCCCAAAGAATATTGTTTAAACCTTAAAGTCGGAAATCGAATCCATCAGAATAAATTTTCAGTGAAGAAATCCGACTGATATGTATTTGTATTAACAAATCAAGGTAGGGCGAAAGTAATAATATTTTTTTTAAATATCTAGAAATAAATAAAAAGACATTGTCTTCTTCCAATTTTCTTATTCCTGAAGAAGTAGGCATTATTTCTACTTCCTATTTTCTTATTCCTGAAGAAGTAGACATTATTTCTACTTCCCATTTTCATATTCCTCAAGAAATAGACATTATGTTTACTTCTTATGTTTTTATCCCTGAAAAAACAGACAGTCTTTCTTATTTTTTTTTATTCATGAAGAAAAAGACATTATGTCTACTTCCTATTTTCTCATTCCCGAAGAAAAAGACAACATGTCTTTTTTTTATTTTTTTATTCCTGAAAAAAAAAAAAAAGACATTATGTCTACTTCCTATTTTCTTATTCCTGAAGAAATAGAATTACTCTTTCAGATTTTGTTCGACTACGAAAAGAAACTTTCTTCCACAAATTCAGTGAACCCTTCTTGCTCGTAGAATGAATCCCTTTCAATAAAAACCTCATCACCTCCACGTTTTCCATGTAAATAAATCAAACTTTAATAGAATAGCGTAAGCTTTCTTTTGTGCTTAATCAGCTTGATTCTTAAAGAAGGAAAAGCTTAGAGCTCTAATAGCATTTTAGATAAACTGAAATAAATCGTTTGAATTCTAGGAACAATTTGCATGCATTAATTACCTCTTCTAATTTATTAAAATTTTTTCTTAATTATTAGTAAATATACTTAGGATCATTTTTTGTTTTAAATTTTTGTCATAATCCTAAAAGATTTAATTATTAAATTTATAACCTCAAATGCTGAGTATTCAAAGATCGGCAATTTATTATTTTTTCACTTAAAAAAATTTTTCTATTTATCAAATCCCTGCAACCAAAGGGATTCGCTTTAATTTCGCGGATTCGTGTTCTAAAGTATTCTTTAATAATGAAAATGTTTGAGATATGCCGTGATTAGAACTTCTGTAAAAAGTAGTTTTCTTTGGATTTATCTGTTCATTTCAAATTTGACCAATGCTTTTAAAATGAAAATAATTAAGATAATTATTTCAGAAATTATTTTTTTTTTTTTTTTTTTTAGTCTTTTAAAATTAAGTTAAAATACAAATATTATTGAAAAGACTTACTAAAAACTAATATCTATTATGCATTACTTATTACTGTTAGATATTTTTAGGAAACTAAAAGCATTTCACTGTGCTTAAAAATGGATTTACTTTTCGACATTGATTTTTTTAATAGAAAGTAAAGCATAAGAAGCAGACATTTGATGCAATCCACTATAGGAATGAATTCAATAAATTATAATATAACTTAATTGCATCAAGGACTACAGATGAAAATAACGAATTGTTTTTTTTATCACATAACAGTTTCGTTCAAGACAATACAATAACATTATTCACAGTAATAAATGTTTACTAATAAAATTTGAAATATGTTGTACTTTATAGTTTGGCTAGAAAATAGTCGCATAAGTATATTATTATTAAATCCCTTTTTTAATGATTTTCTTTTACAGCACTTTGAGGATTTTTTACATTCCTTTTTTAGCAGATCCGTAATCTTCATTTTATTGAAAAAAGGTCCATCTCCTTTATCTAAATAAAGAAAATAAATAAATTAAATCCTTCAAATAAAAAAAAGTATATATATCATTATTACACCACGTTTTTTGGTTTCTGATAGTTGTTTTTAATGGAGTTCGCTTACTTTGATTACATTCAATGCATTTGAAAAAAAACTTCTGAGTCGGAGGTTCGGTATCTTCATTTTATTAAAAAAGAAAAGATCGATCCCCTATATCTCGACGGCAAAAAGGGTCCGTAGAATAAAAAAGTTTCAGACCCCTGTTTTAGCTGATATGTTCCTTGGCTGAATCTGTACCACTATAGCGTCATCAAGTATTAATTAATGTTTAAGTACTACACCATTATGATATTTTCTCTTCTATGATTAGATATTCACTAAAAGTTTATCTATCACTTGAAAAACCACACTGATAGCATCAAATTTGTTAGAAGCTTTATTATTAAAACAGAAATATCACATAAGAAAAGGTATGAAATAATAGGGTTCCTTCCATTTTCAGTCGCAGGCTCTGCAATTTTTGAGCACTATTCATAATTTCCTTTCAAATAAAGATCTCTTCCCAAACTAAGAATAATAGCGCAAAAGTCATCTTATTCGGTGTCTGAAGAAGCTGATGCAGAAGTACATACAGACATTTTTCTATTCGCATAGCTGTGGGTTTTTTTCATGTACCGATTTTTCGGAAAGGTAACCTGCATTTCGACCTCTGTGAAGCTTAGTTACGTGACACAAGCTTTTTCAAAAAGCGTAATGAAGCTTCCTAAACAAAATAATAATAATTTCAATACTTGAAACTGACTCCCTTTCATACTGCTTACAAGGTGCATTACTGGAACTTTCTAAATCCATTAATAAGGATAGTAGCTCATAACATTCAGGTTGTTATTAAAGAGTCAGGTGAGAGTTAGGAGTCGATATAAAAAATTCGGCTCAGGAATCGGACATTTTCTGGTAGAATCCTATCCTTGCTTAAGAGTACCTGATATTGCATTACTCAGTTATTTCAAAGCTAAAATTAACTATGAATTTATTGGAATAACAAAATAGTGAAAATAGTTTTTAAATACATATCTCATCGTAAATTCATTTATGAAGCAAACTTTCAAAGATACGGTTTGCCCTAAATGTAATAAAACGTGAAAACGTCGCTGCAGTCGATCACTCCAGAGTGATTCCGTCGTCAAACTTGACTGGCAAATGTTTGAGGTTCAGTGTCCTTTTGAAAGTTAAATACTCAATCATGCTAGACGCAAATATTTGTCCTTTCTCAGTTCACTCGGAAGTTTCCGAGTCACTTTTTCAAATCTTCGAAACAAATTTTGTTTTTATTACTGCGCAACACACAAAATTTGCTTGTGGCACAAAGGAAACACGTCATTTCAATTAAACATATTGGAATAAAAACCAACCAAATGATTTAAATATGCTTTCTTTTGAAACCTGCTGAATAGAAAGAGAAAATATTTTTACTTTGATGAGCATTTGGATTTAAACACTATTTGCCTTTTCTATGTTTCAATTAAGTATTTGTTTAATCAGTCAAAGAAGGCAAAGTGGAACTAATTTAAGGATCTTAAAAGTTCTTCAAGATGTTGACATTACAGAAGAAATGGAAAAAATTTTATAAATCATTCTCCATTAATATTAATATATTATTCTCCATAAAGTTAATTAAATTATCCTTAATATTAAATTTAATCTTCATTCTATTTTTGAAGTCAATAAAATGTAGAGTGATTCCATTTAAACCATTCATTTTCTTTTCAAGGTGTAAATAAAAAGGTTTTTCTCCAAAATGAAAACCATTAAGAATAAGAAATATCAAAGCAATTCTTACACACAAATAACATGAAGCTTTGAATGGAATTATTAAAACTACAGCGAAACAAAAAAAATCGGTATTTCCCTTAACTGCCTGAGAGGGAGGGGACTTGTGTTTGGAGCATACCAGCTCGTGATTTATACTCATGTCCATAAATTAAGGATAATGAATTTCAGGCAAAGAAAGAGACAGAAGCAAAACAAATTTGACTTATTTGTCAAGTCTATTTATTAAACAAAAGGTAAAGACCAAAAAAGAGGCTATATTACTCCCTGGAGCAAATTTCAAAAAAGAACCTATTTACAAAAAACAGTATAACATGGTTAGCATGATGGTTAATATGGAGTATGTCTCCCGGACGATGCAATACAGGCCTTACAACGCCTAGGCATGCTGAGTATCAAATTATCAATCTGATCTTGGGGAATATTACACCACTCATCAAGTAATGCCCTCCGAAGTTCCGGTTGACAGGTGGGAGGGGGTTGACGGGCTGCAATTCGTCGGCCAAGCATATCCCACACATGCTCTAATGGATTCAAGTCCGATGAGTATGCTGGCCAATCCATACGGGTGATATCCTCCAATTGAAGGCATTCGTCTACAATGTTTGCACGGCGAGGACGGGCATTGTCATCCATAAACAGAAATTCAGCACCCATGGCGCCCCGAAACAAACGTACATGTTGTTCCAGAATGACATCCCGATAGATGTGACCTGTGATCGTTACACTCTGAACATGCAGATCAGTTCTGGAACCAAGAATAATTCCTCCCCAAACGAGCCATCCTGCACCACCGTAACGGTGTCGTTCAATGGTGTTCTCTTGGTGGTCTGGCGCTCTCCATATGAAAGTCCGGCGAGAATCAGACTGCAAACTAAACCTGGACTCGAAGGAAAACATCACACAAGACCACTGTTGCGGTGTCCACAATGCATGCTCTCTACTCCAAGTTAATCGCAGGCGACAGTGAGTTGCGGTAAGTGGAACACAGCTGACAGGCCTACGAGCATATAGACCAATGTGCCCTAAGCGTCTGTACACGGTCTGCCTTGAAACTGTCGTACCGGTAGCTGAAGAGAGCTGACGAGAGCTTTGCTACCTTCCTTATATACCCCTCTCTTACACTCTCGTCATTGTGACGTACTATCCGCGCCATCTGGTGGTTTCCTGTAATTTGCATATTCTTCTTCAAGACGTGTGTGATAATTCTACAGGGGAAATTTTTATTTTAGAGTTCAATTTCTGTGTGATTCTGAATTATCCTTAATTTATGGACATGAGTGTACTTACATGTCATCGAAGCTTATCTGGTAAATTCCTATCTCTTATTGCTTAAGAAACATCAAAGCTGTATTTATTAAAAACAAATTACTAGGCACTAGCATTAAATTGTTGAAATTACAGATGCATTTGATTGCAGAATACGAAAAAAAAAATCCGAATTTCGTGTAAATATCATGAACTATTACTCGTCTCGACAATGAATGAAAGAAGCTGTAGATGAAATATGTCTGCCCATATACATTGCTAAAGTCAGTTGATATTAACGCAAGTGATCAATAGCGTGAAAATCGTTGGGCTAATCATCGACCAAACATGTCCGACGACAACAAATACAGTCGGCTGTGAAGACACTTGAACTTTATGTGGCCCACGCAGTAAAGTATAGTCAATATTGGTCTTAGACAATCTGCAAACAGAAAGTTTAGATTGCAGCGATCATGAATTTGTGGCAGTTTAGAGATTTATTTAAAAATATTTATTTTTCATTTTTTAAAGATCTAATTTTCATTTTCGACATTTCATTTAAATGTCGGGCCTTTCTTTGTCTATAAATAGAATTTTACTACAATCGCAAACGCTTGTGATGTAGATTCAAAGTCAATGATGGCAATGGATGCTTCGAAAAAATTTCCCGCTGCTGTAAGCAACGCCAAATATTTTATGCTGACACAAGTTGTGTTGCACATAATATACATGTCGCCTTGTTAGGTAGTGTGAAAAGGCTGCCGATAACGTTCACGCGGTCAATCATTCCTCCTGTGACCATTATCACCATATTCGCAAATCCATGACTTGATTTCGTCAAATAAAAATAGAAATTTCTTGATAGTATAGAAGGGCGCGACAAACTAGTTTTCTTAAACATAAAAATAGTCATTTCTCACTATATTTGGAGCAAAAACTGATAGCAAACATTAGTAATTCGCACTTGTTTAAGAAATTTAGAGGAAGTCGGTTCCCTTTATATTATATAACAATACAAATATACAAAATATACATATTATTGTAATAATATACAAATTATTGTAATTTGTATATTATATAACAATGTTTATAAAAAAAATATATTACATGTATGTCTCATATCTTATATATTGAATATATATAGAACTTGTAAATATTAATATGTATTGCATATGCATGAAATATCAGAAAAAAAGATTTAGGAATATGGTTACCAAGAAATTAATATTTAAAAGCTTTATAGCGACTATCGAGTAAAGCCATTGGCGCTAATCATCTTTATTTCGGATGCAAAATTGGAGATCAGGATAAGCCTTGGGCTCCACATGCTGTAATTATAAGGATATTTTCCATGTGGCTGCGAAGCAAAAAGAAAATGACAGAGTGGATACCTATGATTTGGAGGGAACAAGTAATCACCTAAATTACTGCTGCTTCTGCTTGGTTCAACCTCTTCGTGGAGCAATCACAAGGGAAAAAAGTAGAAAGTTTAGTATCTTAATATATAATCTGCTATGTGACTAATACCCAGTGAAAGGTTTCCCATTCCGGAAATTCCAAATGAATTTTTCATTGATCCAGAGGAAGATCAAGAATCAAAAGAACATCTTTAAAAATGCATTTGTTGCTGTGTCATTTGGGCTTCTTTACTGAAAACTATGCACAGGTTACTGAAGAGAATAGTGAGCATTTTAATTACATTACATTTACATTTTTAGACATTATAAAGGTAGATAAAAGATACCAGGAAAAATGGTTCGCTACAGTGTTGGAAGAATACTGTTTTTCAATGGTGATTCTGAGAAAAGGCATAACATACGGCCCTAACATAGAGTAACTTGTTAACTTGCTTCATATTGAAAACATTAATTTACAAATATCTTAGTAATGGGAACCAATTTCAAATTTCCTTTGTTATATTCGTGTTCAGCAGCCCACCAAAATTAATAATAAATGCCTATTTTATTTTTAGAGAAAATATTTCATTGAAATTTGTTGTCCTGTGTAAGCCACAATCTCAATAGGCCTCAATTCTCTCTCTGTTGATCTCAGATCGTATGATTGCCGTCCCCCCCCAATGGGGCAGAATTAAACTTCTTAAGCAAAAGAACATCAAGAAAACACAATTGCAATTTTTAGAACCGGCTCTGTGTAATTTCCTTTTTTAATATATACACAATGCTGCATTTTGGATTGCTAGTAATGCAATTGTCACATTTAACAACAAAATGCAATGATATCCTTTCCTAATCACTTAAAACATTGACTTTAAAAGCCCGATTCAAATGATGGAATATTTTTCAGATCCGCGTGATCCTAAGTAACCAATAATATTTGCTTCGCATACTTTCTATTCTGAAAAGAATTTTTGAGAATTCATCCTTTTCGGTTTGATATGTTCAAAAGAAAAATTCATATCTGTTTATTATTTTTATCCCTTCTTCGTTTCCTAATTCTAAATGTTCAAAAAATAGGCTTAGCATTCTTAGCTCATTTTACACAATGTAATGTAGAAATTTCTCATTGGATAAAGAATTTAATTTCAAAGCATTCATTGAATAAGCCACATTCCAAACGAACTTCATATCGAGCATTCATAGTCTTGTTATTAAACCATTAGTACCGAGGGAGGAGAAAACGGAATTTGTTTTGGGTATGTTTCAATAGAGCCTAATAGAAGCAAGAGAAAGTCTTGTCTACTCAGTTTCCATAGCAACATAATCAATAGATAAAAGAGCGTCCATCTATTTTCGAAGAGAAGTTATTTACTTCTTCCGATGCATTTTTTTTTTTCTCCACTCTGTTTGAATTTAGAAGGAAAGTTGTTTCCTTTTTCGACTGCAGAGAATCGAACAAAACATTAGAATAGCCGAAAAGAACTGCAAAAATGAATCCCATTAAAAGCATTAATTTCTTTTATGATTTTTGTACCGAATTTCTTTATATCCACAAGATATACGATTCTTTATATTCACTCACCATTCAATGTGATATTTAGTAAGTATTTCAGAAATTTCCTTTTTTTGTTATGGTCTGCATTTCGTAATTTTTCATGAAAAGTCATGCATAGATATATCCAATTGGATAAATTTTCAAATAACGAGTAAAATACATCCTCGTTTTGCCATCCAAAACAAGCATAACACTGCAACTGCTTTCTTGAACAGAATTCCGTATCTTAAGTGGGCACTTTTTAAAGAAAAAATGTTCTGGCCATTAATGAATATTTTAAATATCTAAGATGGGCACTAATGTACATATTAAAGAAAAGTTTTTTCTGAGCACTAATGCGTATTTTATGTATCTTAGGTGGGCACTAATGCATATTTTATGTATATTAGGTGGGCATTAATGTATATTTGAAAGAAAAGGTTTTCATTCAGTTTTCTTTTCTCTAGGTTTTCCATAGATTTCTGAAGATGGAATTCGCCCCCATTGTTTTCTTATTTCTGGTTGTCCTCGGAGCAGTCCAAGGATCTCCATATCTTGTGGAAGGTAAGCAGAATATCAAATGGCGGGTTCAAATGAATAAATCCGTTAGTATAATAAATTAAAATAAACACATCCTATAATAAAAGGAAATCTTCTTTATTTCTAAAACAAATGTGCATAAAACTAAGGAAATGGTAAGAATCTGTAGTAAGTGAACAAGAAGGCAATTTAAAAATTAACATGTTTTCTAGGATCGATTGCCTTCATTATTTAGCACAAGTATTTGAATTAGGAATTATAAGCTTATAATTTTTATAAATATCTAAATACAAATCTGAGAGGTTGAAAATGTAAATTTTGAGACGGAAGTTGTTCCTTACGTAACTTTTGAGATCATGATTTCTATACTGTGAACTTATTTCTCTGTACTTTAAGATTTCTATGTAAAAAATTAATATTTTTAGATAAAAAAAATAATGAATGCCGACATTAATATTGATGAATAAGTAGTCACAATTTATCAACTTCAATTATGATTGACTTTTATTCAAAAATAGATGGTGAGAAAAAAACGCTTGATAAGCAATGGCTGGTTTAATATTGATGAAAAACACTGATGTACAATATTTTCTAAAATTTACGTCTAATGCTTCATGTTACATAGTATTAACTAAAGCATATCTCTAATTTTCGTGCCTTGAGCCTATAATAGCTTAATGGATAGTTTTGGGCTTTTGAACCAAGTTCGGCTTCACTTTTAGTTTTGAATTCCTATATAAGAAGCCAAATTGAAGCTTACCGTGTTTAAGTAAAGAACCGGCACGATAAATCTTTAATCCGGATGCACTTTTGCTGGGTTCAATGAGAAAGGTCCGAACCTTTTAGTTTTCGCACTGGTGGTGTCCGTTTCAAATCTCGGTTACAGGAAGTAAAGATGTAGAATTACCTGGAATAATGTTGTATCTGCAATACAGTGAGGATAACTCTTTGTGGAGTTAATTCGGAGTAATATTGTATCTGCATTCCAGTGAGGTTGTCCCCCTACGGAGTTACTTGGAGTATGTTGAATCTGTCATCTCATTGGCAAATGATCTCAGGTCAGTTGTCATGAATTTGAGTACAACAATTTTATTAAAATATGCTTTTAATTCAAATTGTGTGAAACAGAGGGACTAAAGATCTCTATATGCGAAATGCTCATGTTTTAGGAAAAAGGCATTATGAAGATAACGCTATTTATGTGGTGTCGTTATGGTTATCAAATGCTGGACATAAATACGCTATTGATATAACTGGGTGTTTGGAAATAATAAGAAAAACTAGGTGATACAAGTAAGAGAAACTAAGTGATTGGATGGAAAAAAGCTTATCAAAGAAAGCCGATCATATTTATTGATTGATAAAATTTACCTAAATATTTCAGAATTTTGAATTGATTTCTTATTAATATTCAATGACTGTGTCGAAATGTAGAAAATATCTCAATTTCATACCTACTTCACATTAGAAAAGTGATTTTTTATTATCTAAAGAAGCTTCAATGAAATTCATTTCATCGAACAAAAATCATATTTATTTTAAGGATTTTTATTTTTTTTAATGGAAAGAAATGCGCACCTGAATGAATGCAATATTGTTTTAATTGTATTTGAATGGCCTGAATGTCTAAACTACTAAAGTCATGAAGTTAGGAGTATGAAGAGAGAGCAAATTGTAATCGCAATATTTCTTCCAGGTGATTATGGTGTTGGAGAGTATGGTGATAAACTAGAGGAGAACCTAGTGTATGAGAAGTGAGTATATTTCGGAACAAGTTTTAACTAGATATGTTTTTTAAAGTTTTAAGCTTTCACATTTACAAATGAAAAGCTTTTGTAATCAACGGCACTTTTATTTTTTGCTAAACTCTATTTCTCATAATGAAAATGTGACCTCTCATGCAATATTTCAAAATAAAGTGTTAACCTTTTGTATGAGTTTAGCTTTTAATATTACTGTTTTAAAAATAATTTTCTTCAAATAAAATCCAATATTAATAAGCAAAAATCTCACCAAAACAACTTTTTAAAAATTCTTCTGAGATTAATACGTTTTATTTTTTCGTCAGTCGCAAGCAAAAAATTCGTACTAAACTTATGCTAATCTTAATTTAATGGAGAAAATCATCTTTATTTATTGTTATATTTAAGTTTGCTTATAACTAATACAGGTAATTATTGAATAATACAAAGAAGCACATCTATTAATAATCCAATCATTTCAAGATTTCGCGTGCAGATTCCTTTATATCAAGTATGCAAATGCTTAAATTTTAATTTCCAATGAGTTAAGTCATAAAACGCGTTTCTATTGAATAACTAGCATCGTATAAAACAGTGATTGAACAGTGCGAGTGATTTATCTTTTAGCAATATTGGATTTGCAATTTCCTAAATACACAAAAAATAATATCGTTATGACGTTGTAGAAATCTTATAGCTAATTCGACAACTATGAACGTAATAGCATAGTCTGAATATTTGAAGCTGGTCGATCTTATCGAACAGTGGGCTGCCATTTGCCCAATACGGACATTGCTGCGCAAAGGGGCTGGCAGCAATGATTGCTTCAAGGAATTTATTGGAGGAATGAAAACTCTGGAACGTGAAGGTGCACTAGTTCAAGGAAAGTCCGAATGTTTGTGTGACAGACCCTAACTTCTACGGCCTCACTATCCACCTTTTAACATTATACTGCTCTTCCATACCACAAGTTGTATCTTTTACCATATCAGGGTGATTGGCTGAAGTGGAGTTATGCTTACAGCGACTTTTTAAACGTCTGTCTTTCACAATACAACATCAACAGATCATCGTGACTGCCAGCAGATTAGTATCACATAGGGTCCATCTGTAAATCTCGTTTCAGTCTTGGAGTAGAGGGCCATTGTATCCTTACGCGAACATTCCAAAGTCAGCGATCTCGTCAGCCTTTGTTTTAGAGAGACACACAGCCATTAGTCCCGGTGTAATAGTGCTGTGTACTATCTCTTAAGACGGTAGGTACCCCCTAGTCATCCTGTGAACAACTCGAACATATCAAAGATATGTTGTACATTCTACGGCAGTTTGCGATACCTTTCATGGAACGTTCTCCTGAGGTCATTTCCTAAAAAGAATCACACTAGGTCCTATACAGCTCGCATATCTCTGAACTGCTTCCCTAATGTTGATTTTCTACCTTGATAGCCTATTTACCAGATATTAAGCAAACATTTGTATGGGATATGGTAAGATTTCAGATTCGAACACTCCCAAAAGTTGTAGATCAATTAAAGAATTCACGACAGAATGCATCTCAAGATGAGATTAAGTACTCCTTACATGGACGTATACACGTATTGAGGCCTTTTAATAATTTTATTACCTGTATTTAGGCTTTGTTTTGAGGCTTCTCTTTTCAAATGTTGCACTTCTTCAGGCGCAGTTGCATTCGAAGAGGAGGGAGCTGCGACCACCGCCCGAACGACTGCTGCTTTAGCTCTGCCTGCCGCTGCAACCTGTGGGGCACCAACTGCCGATGCCAAAGAGCAGGTCTCTTCCAGCGCTGGGGCAAGAAGTGAGCTCTCCTCGTCGGCCCATAGTAGTCTTATATTTTCGGTGTCTGCTTTCGTACGCATATGTGACTCGCTGTCTTCAAAGTACAAATGCCATCTTTAGTTTCCTAACGCAAACCTATCTTTTGGACAAATTCCCAGGGAAATTTCAATTGAAGTGAATGCTTTTCATTTACAGCTCTATTGTTTCGAATTCATGTTTCAATCAATCATTTAATGATTAATGAGTTCGGATGTTTCAATCAACGATTTAGCGATTAACGAGTTTGGATGTTTCAATCAACGATTAACGATTTTTGATGTTTCGATCAACGATTCCTGTTTCAATCAACGGTGTTAAAACTAGAAGAAATTTTACAAGAAGAGTTTTTTGAAATTTCAAAATTAATAATATATATTTTCCCTTAATTTTTCATTGGAACAATATTTGTTAAACACATTTCATTCTAATTTATTGGCTCTTACAGTTGCCAATGTTTAAGGTCATATTGATATTTTTTGGCTGAGGATTATTATAAAAAATTTGGTTATTTTTCTAAAATTTTTTTTGTATTCTATTTGTAAATTATATTTCAAATCTTATATCTGAAACTGAATTAAAAATGTATAAGATGGATGAGTCTATAAATATCTTCATTTTCTTGCTATAATATTTATAGTTTCAAATGTTAATCATAA
Organism: Caerostris darwini; assembly: GCA_021605075.1. Classification (NCBI taxonomy): domain Eukaryota; kingdom Metazoa; phylum Arthropoda; class Arachnida; order Araneae; family Araneidae; genus Caerostris; species Caerostris darwini. Next base: position 139,131 of record BPLQ01006342.1, read on the forward strand.
ATAGACAATGTAAGTGGGCATATTTATTAGTTTTTTCTTAAAAAGTAATGTAATATTTTAATATGAAATATTTATGGATTTTTTATCAGAACCACTAAAAAATTGCTTGGAAAAATCGAAAAACTTTTCAAATTTTATTTTGCAGAAATGGTAAGAAACGAAAATCTTGCAATTGATCATATATTTTTTAATAATTCTTACATTTTCTAATTAAGATTACTTTAGAACAAATCAACAAAATTATTCAAAATAAAGCGAGCCATTTTGGATTAAGTCAAAGTTACACTGCTATTAATAATTTTTTTATATTTTTGAATCAACTTATTCTTTTTAAGATTTTATGGCCAATTTTACATTGCGACTAAATATGTACATTTTTTAAACTATACTTGTAAGAAATAGAAAGGAATATTATATACAATGTAAGGAATGAAATTCGTATGAAATTTTGATTTTTTAAAATTGTACATTTTTTGACATCTTATTTGATAAAATATTACTGTTTAAAGATAGAAGTTTGAGAGTACCGAAATTTTATCAGATAAAAGTTCCTTTTCTTATTTAATTTGAAAATTAATAATTTTTAAGTTTCAGAATGATTTATTCACTTGAATTGATATTTTTCGAATACAGATAAAGCTTCAGAAAAATATCACAGTTTCAAAGCCTAAGAGCTTAACTATATTTTTCTTTTATTTTTAAAGAATTTTTTCATATAATATTTCCAAATTATTAAACTTCATAGTCTATTGTATAATATTTATATATAGTTTATAGAAAACTTTCTGTGTTTTAAAATTCTGTCTTACTATAAAATGTCTACAAATATTCTAACAAGATGTATTTATGAAAATATTTAAGCTATTGTACATTCTATATACAATTTCTGAATTTTTTTTATTCTTTAATTTTAATCAAATAAGTATTAATTTATAAACAGCTTTCATTAATTAAATTTTGAATTATTTTATTATTTTAATTCCTTTAATTCGTATTGTTTTATTATGTTCATTGAAATAATGATTACTAATTTAATTTAATCTGTTTTTTGTATACTTTATTGAATTTTTTCTCGATATATATAGAAATTGAATTTGCTATTAATCTAATCGGATGTTCTAGAAATCCATATATAAACGGAAGTTTCTTTAGTTCAGAAATAAAATACGATTCTATAAATTCAGAAAATATGTGACAAGACACAATCATCGCCATTATTATTTTAATATATTTAGGTTTATTTATTAGCACCTTCTTTTATTTAACATGAAAAATGCTGAATTTTAAAACATAATAATTAAAAAATCAATATTCCTCAGTTCGTTTTCTAACTCTAAATTATAAGCAACATCACCGAAGCTGTAACTTGAACTCTTATTCAATAATCATTGCTGAAGTTATTAATTTTCGACTCGTTAGATATTCTTCTTCAAAAGAATATCTGTCACAAGAATCAGCGCGATACTGATACAGAATCCCTTTGGAGTCTTTTTCGACCAGTAGTTTGCCAAGGGTTATTCGGTGGCCAAAGATAAATCACTTTCATGCTATATATTCAAATTTGCTTTAAGAATTCCAGGATCCTCAATACTAAATTACGAATAAATCCTTTTCTATTTCATCACAAATCCAACAACAAAGTATTTCTACAGATACATGCTCAAGTTATTTCGATAATCAACAGAATTTTCAATAATACTTTTGATTGAGACAAGTTTCGCGAATAGTTGCACTCAATAGTAGAAGCTTTATTTATGAGTTACAGCTGTATAGTAAATATTATAACAAACATATATTAATATCACGCTAATTTTCATTTTCTGAATATATGAAATTCTAATAATCTAAGTTTAATTTAAGTACAATTCTTCATTTGCATACAAAAATATATGATATAACTATCTCTTGGTTCATAAGATTAACTTAATTATTGAAATTAATTTATTTAATAAAACAAATACAAGCAATGCCTAAAATAATTAAATCGACAAAGTACGATTCAGCTTTTGCCATTATTTAAAATATTCTTTAATAATATCATATGATTTGTCTTTGGATTTCCTTTTTATGCATACCGAAGTGGTAACTAACCCTAGAACTAACTAGTGGTAACTAACTAGAAATTAAATTTACCTTTGGTTTCATTGAAACGTGTTATTACTTTAGCTGAAAATAATTGAAATAAGTGTATGACAGAAAGCACACGTCTCACGTTAAATAATCGATATTTTATTCAGTTCGAAAGTGTTGTACAGACTGGAAAGTAAAACGGGTCTATTTTTCTAAGACGTATCTCATCAATGCAATAAACGATTAAGCACCATGATACGTTGCGATATTGAAATGAAAGAGAAGTTCAAAAACTTTACTTCTGCATGAAATTCCTAAATTGTACGTTGTGACCTTTAAAAAGTTTTAAACATTGGGAATTTTATGAAATTAAAAAAAAAAAAAAATCTTTAACTTAAGTTATACGTGCTGCCTTCATTTCAAGGTCGATAGGTATCTCGAGTGCTTTGCTCTGAACGTGTATCTAAAGTAATAATTGTAATTATAAACAATTCGTGTTTGTGTTTGTGATTTTCTAAATATGAAAAAGCAGTCAACTTGACTGCTATGCAATAATTATATTTATGCAGTTAAGGCAACTGTATAATATAATTTAAATTAGCAATTATAAACTGCCAACTTTCCTTACCACTTAAGCAACTGCATAAAATATATTTTATTTCCAATCGTGAGTGATGCATTACAAGTTTGTACTTTACAATATGTTTTGTTGCTGTAATTTTGACATTTCTCCGGAAATGTTCAAAATTCTACCAGTACGGATTCCATCCGAATTCGAGAGAGTTATATTTTTTCACATTATTTGGATAAAAATTTTCTTATGAAAAAGCAAATTTCTTTTGATCATTTTAATAAATTTATTGTGTCTTGTCACATTTTGTAACTACTAATATATATCTCATCGATATTAAAGCAAAATGGAAACATTCCTTTTGTAATAGTGTCTGCATCTCAACATGAGAAACCTGGATTATTAAGTATGTGTCGCTGGATGTTGCTTCATATGAAGTACTTTTCATTTTATGTTCTGTAGATACTTTCGAACTGCAAATAGGACAACCGGCTCTTGCTGCAGTTTGTTTGAGTGATAATATGCTTGATGACCCTGTATTAGCACTTCAGTTATGCCTCAATATAATTATTAATAAAAATTTATTTGAAAAGCAATTCTCTGTTTTTATTTAAAACATAATTTACACTATTGCTTCAAAGAACCACTTTAGAGCAGTTAAGTGTATGAATATTGAGTATGAGTACTACTTTTAAAAGCTGCGACCATTCTGACACACCTTTTTATCCACAAAGAGGAATTAGAGAGAGGAACGCTAACTGAATATTTGGATCCATAAAGACCCCGCAGGGTGGAGCTGTTGAATGGCGCTTTTACTTCCTTTGTGATGCAGACCACACAAATGTACTTGTTCGAGGAATTTTTGTTACTTTCTCAAGTAAAAATATGTATTGACAATTTTATTTATTTTTTATATAGGATAAATTACATGTTAAAAACACTTTATAAGTTTATACAATTCTAGACAAACAAAAAAAAATATGATTTGACAATGCAGATATTTATTTTAACTAATACATTTAATTGTGGACAATATGACAATACGACACTGCCATTTAAATGCAGTTATACCAATTCACATAGGACAAAAATTATCTAAGCGAGATTTAAATGAAATAGCTGAATATAAACTTATCCCATACTTTTTGAGTCTGAAACAGCATCGTAAATTCGGAGTGGCTGTCCAATGAACTTTTATTTGGCATGCGGGATGTTAAATAAGGAAGTGAAAGCGATTTCATGAATTCAAGGTCAATAAGAAACATAATCAGAGATTTCATTTTTTTACAGGCACGATGTACATAGTTATAATTAACATGAATGAAGACTTTTAATTCTAAAATAATTTCTTAAACAATTCAAAAATCGCTGGGGTCACTGTGATTAATCCTTTCCACTTAGCATCCAGACTTTTCATATATAGGGCGTGAGTAAATATGAACGAATTTTGTAAGTATCACTTTTTTACTCTTCTTTAAATAAACAATAGGTGAAAGAAACTCACCAAACTGTTAATTCACTTTCCCAGTGAAAGTTTAACAACTTTGTTATCATTTCATCTTCAATTAATCTACTCGCACTTGTCTGCTCACAATAAACTACGATTTTACAATTATCCCTGTGATGAAGAGGGCATTGTAAATAGTGTCTCATTTTTCTCCAATGGCTCTCAACTTAGGCGGATCATTGGTAAAGCTAGTTTTAAGATTATTGGCAAAGCCAGTATACCAAGCAAGCCCAATCTTTATCAACTGAGTGTTCTGAATACAGCTTTTTTATATTTCATAAAACGGGTCATTGGCATATTTTTGTGATTTCTGCAAATTCTCTGGATATCTTTTATAAAAAATTGCTTGATGTTGTTTCATAAACCATTGAAAGCAGTCATCCCCTGGCAGTTCCTTTTGTAATCTAGTCTGAAGTCCATTGGCATCAATGAATTCATGAAACTTGAGTTTTTGTTTATAGGAAAAACAAGGCAGCTGCTTCCAAAAGATAGTAGGGGGATGGAGGTTCACGTATGTACGTGACATTCTGCAATCCTGCACAAACCAGAATAGTAAAAAATCAGAAGATAAATATGTCTCTAATTACCTCACTCTCACAAATGTTACGATTAATTGTAAACGGCACATTAAAAATCAATAAAAACTGGTAAAGGCATAATTCAAGAATATTCTGTTAAAGAAATCACTCAGTAACAGTGACGAGTAATACAAACACTTTACAATTTACTTGTCTTCTGGGAATTATAGAAATGAACGAGTTTATTTCTACATTACCAACTGTTGCATTAAAAAGCACGAAATTACCAGTAGTGCATTCCCAATGTTACCAGGATTTAATACTTATAGATTTTGACTCGTCAAAACTTCCACTTGGACACAGTTGATGCTGGTTTACAATTATTTCCTTTAGCTACATTTATTTAAGTATTTCTTTATGTAACTGTATACCTTGAAAAAAAAATGAAAAACTCCCAAAGACGGGAATCGAGCAGGGCAAAAATGTATATATATATATATATATAAATATTCTATCAGAGATCCAGAGCACATCGCACACACTAATTTTTGAATTCGAAATTTGACACGTTTAAGGCCCTCAGCAGCCTTTCATTAAATCAATTATCGCTAAGTAATCGACTTTAGCGTAAACAAATTATTGCTAGCTCAGAAATTCGCTGATGAAAAGGTGAACGAATACATATTGCATTTTGAGTTCATTAAATTTCATTTTTATGTTTTACCTTAGAGAGCAACGGTGCAATGTCAAACAAGAAAGTCAAAACATATCGAATCGATTCAAATGAACGAAAGAAGCGATTCAAAAAGCAAATAAACTGAATTATTTTGTTTATTATTTGACGCCGTTCAAATGAAATTGGGACAAGGGAATAAAATTTTATTTTTATCATATTAAAACGTCCAAATGAGAAATAAAATGCTATTAAGAATATTGTTTATTAACAATAGTTTCTTTACATCAGCATTTATTTTTAGTACCTTTAATTTTAAAATTTTTAATTCAAATTACAAGAGGAAATATTTAAGAAAATATTGAGATACTTTAAAAACAAATTTATGCATTTTCATCTTACTTTTAATTCATAGCTTTATGGTAAATTTTTTTTCGACAACTAACGTTCTAAAGGAAATTCCTACTCAAAAGCACTTTTGAATCTTCCTCAGAGGCTAAGGCGCATCTTGATAACATCGATCGCTACATCCCCACTATTTTTCCATATTCTCCCCAACATAAAATCTTGGATGTGGCCTGCATAAATGTATATATTCTGAAGATCCAATTACTGTTTAAGATGTCTTATTGATTGTAGAATCTTCACATTACTCCTCAATTTTCTTAAAAAATTCTTCTATCTCAACAATTGAAACATCAATATATACAGAAAATACATAATTAGTGATTTAATCTAATCGTACTCGATTTATCATTCACTACAATAGTTCTACATTTTTTATAAATTTTTTTTCTCTGTAAATGCAGCTCTTTGGATGCGAAACACTCGTTCGCTCTTGTCTTGATGTGTAGATTTGGTTTGGTTTGTTGTTCTACGGTCATTTCGTGCACACTGTAGGCTAATTAGATCGGAACCTACAGTTTAACGTGGATTCCGAAACCCTCACAAACATCCATGCCAACTCCAGGATTCGAACCTGAAGCCTGTGGTACCAAAGGTTGGAGTGTCTTGATGTATAAGGAACATGGAAGATAAGATGATTTGCTGAGGAAGGATCATTGATGATTAAATGCAAAGGAACTTGCCCAGTATAATTAAAAAGGAAATAAAAAAATTTTCAATTTGAAAATAAAAATTATTATAAAAAGAAAAATAAGGAATAATAACATTAAATATTGTTATTTCCCATTTTAAATTCCCATTATTATGAATAGTTTTTTTTTTGTGTGTGTGTGGTTGTATAGATTTTTATTTATATATTAGCGAATAATCGAAATACATATTGCTTAAAACTAGTAGTGTTAGGGATGTTATTATAAAAGATTGTATCGAGTTTATGAATAGATTCAGAAATATTTGAGATATTGAGAGTATGGTGGATGTCGATGTTTCGCGAGAACCAGGGGACGTCAAAGCCTTACGAAAAACATAACATACATAAATGAGAATTTGGACTTCAAGATAAGTTTTTGAGTTGTGGCAAATAGGACGATAGAATTTTTTGATTAATTGATTGAATTTGTGACAAATAGAGAATGCGAGGGAAATAGGCGATATGGTTATCTAAACTCATGTCCATAAATTAAGGATAATTCAGAATCACACAGAAATTGAACTCTAAAATAAACATTTCACCTGTAGAATTATCACACACATCTTGAAGAAGAATATGCAAATTACAGGAAACCACCAGATGGCGCGGATAGTACGTCACAATGACGAGAGTGTAAGAGAGGGGTATATAAGGAATGGTGGCAAAGAAGTAAAATTGTTCAAAAGCACTTTAAAAGCCTTTCAGTGCAATAACCAAATAGTTATGGCACAAAGGAAGCATTTGGATGATTTTTTACGTGGTAGAATTATCGGACGACTGGAATGTGGACGTACCCAGCTGGAAGTATCCGAGGAACTTGGAATCGCCCAGAGTGTCATCTCCAGGCTTCGGCAACGATTCAAAGATGATGGTAATGTGAGTAGATGTTACAGCACAGGTCGCCCCCGAGTTACAACGCCCAATGAGGACCGGTATTTAACAGTCACTGCCAAAAGAAACAGAAGGAGCACAGCATCAGACCTGTCTCGTCAGCTCTCTTCAGCTGCCGGTACGACAGTTTCAAAGCAGACCGTGTACAGACACTTAGGACACATTGGTCTATATGCTCGTAGGCCTGTCAGATGTGTACCACTTACCGCAACTCACTGTCGCCTGTGATTAACCTGGAGTAGAGAGCATGCATTGTGGACACTGCAACAGTGGTCTGGTGTAATGTTTTCCGACGAGTCCAGGTTTAGTTTGCAGTCTGATTCTCGCCGGACTTTCATATGGAGAGCACCAGGTACCCGTTACCACCAAGAGAACACCATTGAACGACACCGTTACGGTGGTGCAGGATGGCTCGTTTGGGAATTAATTATTCTTGGTTCCAGAACTAACCTGCATGTTCAGAGTGTAACGATGACAGGCCACATCTATCGGGATGTCATTCTGGAACAACATGTACGTTTGCTTCGGGGCGCCATGGGTGCTGAATTTCTGTTTAGGGATTACAACGCCCGTCCTCACCGTGCAAACATTGTAGACGAATGCCTTCAATTGGAGGATATCCCCCGTATGGATTGGCCAGCATACTCACCGGACTTGAATCCAATAGAGCATGTGTGGGATATGCTTGGCCGACGAATTGCTGCCCGTCCACCCCCTCCCACCTGTCAACCGGAACTTCGGAGAGCATTGCTTGATGAGTGGTGTAATATTCCCCAAGATCAGATTATAATTTGATACTCAGCATGCCTAGGCGTTGTAAGGCCTGTATTGCTATCGTCCGGGAGACATACTCCATATTAATCATCATTCTAACCATGTTATACTGTTTTTGTAAATAGGTTCTTTTTTGAAATTTGCTCCAGGGAGTAAAAATCGCAATTTTTATTAATTATGTCAACATATAGCATCTTTTTTGCTGTTTACCTTTTGTTTAATAAATAGACTTTACAAATAAGTCAAATTTGTTTTGCTTCTGTCTCTTTCTTTGCCTAAACTTCATTATCCTTAATTTATGGACATGAGTGTAGGATAATCCCTAGATAATCAGGTTGTTTTATCCAGTTAATAGTTAAATGAAGGATTTGGCGGGGAAATGTACTGCTCCAGTTCTGCCTACGCTTAATCAGATTTTCCAATTATTAAGCCAATTTTCAAGGGCCTAGATGTAATGTTGCAAAGTGTAAATAAAATAATTGGGATTTTTACGTTGAGAAATGATTGCAACATTACAGGCGTAAAGACTTAGAGAATTGCCGTAAACTCGTGAGAGGCATTCATGTAAATGGCAACTGGGTGAGGTGCAATGGCGCATCCCTCCAGTTTTTTCTTTTTGGAAATTTATTTATATTTAAATTGAGTTAAATTTCACATCTATTTCTGTAGCATCTACCTTTTGACTTATACAAATTGATTTCTATTACTACTTGTATCATTTCCCATCTACTTATCTATGTGTAATCAAAAAATAAATTTCAGCAGTCATCAAATGAACAGTGTCATTAACCAAATCAGCAAGTCTAGAACCCTCACAACTCATCATTGTAGATTTCTTCCTTTTATAGTTGCTAAATCAGATTCAAAAGCTAACTAAGTTTCTTGAAATTAGATATTTTAAAGCTGAATAGAATTCTGAAATACCATTAAATTGAATATTCTGTGTTATTAATTCACAATACTGTTGCTAAAACAATTTTCACGAAATCTTCGAAAATTTCCCTATTGCCGATGGCATGTGTATTCATCAATATCAAAAGAATATTATTGTTCTGACAACAACTTTTCAATTTTCAGGTCTACACAAAAGTCTGTGATGATAATCAAATCAACTGTACTAGCCAAACATAGAATATTGCAGCCAAAAGTAGCGGATACCACTATGATGGAAGGTATTAAGAAAATTCCTAGACATGATGTTCATGACACGACACAGCAACGTCTCGTTATTAATACTATTGCCCGTCTCACAAAAAAATTTTGCGTTGTTTTCCAGATTCTTGACTACAGTCATTTGCTTCCTAAAACTACTCAAAATTGTAGTTAAAATAATACTTAAAAAAAGTTTATTGACGACTCACATTTTATAGAAGGAACAGCTACCAACGCTAATTATAAATTTTTTGGTTAAATTTACAGGTTAAAGTATACTTTACTTCCATAATACACAATATTTCTCTTATCAATTTTTCTAGCAGTTCTGATGTCCTTGTCTAATATTTTGCTAATAATTCGTCAATATTAATCACAGAACGTTGCACATCGATTGTTTTGAAAGGCCTCTAACATATTTTTAAGAAATCTGAAAAAAAGGACTGTAAAGCTATAAATGAAAAACAAATGCTATTATGTTTCAAGAAAGCCTAATAAAGTCATTTTGGTGCCATCTGAATCTTGTGAATCAATTTTTAATGGGACTTTGAAATCATCTTGAGATTATTTTAAACAATAAGCAAAATTTCAAGAATTGTATCACATACGCGAAGAATAAGTTTTGGAAAAAGTATCAGGTTCAATCCAATAAAAACCTTAAAAGCGTTTTTAGAAATAATGTATTGAGAAATACTCGGGCATCATTTATCTACAATATCTCCTTCAGATTTCAAAACAAGTCTTTTTTAAATTTTTCGGAAAAAAAAATTCTTTTGTTTGGCTCTGTAACCAATCATGCCCCATTCGGGTTACATCTCCATTGAGTCGAAAGCTACATCTTTGTTACAGCTTCAACGAGTCTCTGACGTCACAACTCGATGGTCTTGACTAGGTTGAGAAGCCTGTTTAATATTTTACTACTTCTCTCGTAAACTTGCTGCCAGAGGGCGGGAGTCGGATCAATATAAATATCTGATTCTTTACAAAAATAATTTTTATTTTTTCAGTATCCTGGGAATTAATATTAAAATTAAATGTTAAAGGGTTTCTACTTAAACAATACAATCAGTAGCAAATACACCGACTGCTTTACCGAGTAAATGTTGAGACACTTTTCTCAGTACTGAGGCTTATAAAAAGCTATCTTGAGCCAACCAAGAAGATTTTAAAGAAAGAGTTATTATTAAGAAAAAGTTTCAATGTATTATATTTACAGCATCCTTATGATTAAAATATACAGTTTTATTTTACTTGTCTTCGGTTATTCTATAATATAATTTGCTAATGATTAATTTGATACTGCTTTTTGTACTATAAATATATATATATATATATACATAAGTAAATTTACAAAACAAGAATATATTTTAAGTGAGTGCAAAGTTTATATCTTTGAAACTTTAAAAAATACTTTTAATTCAAAAATTGAATTTGAAGTTATTTTTTTACAAGTATATAAGTTTAATAAAAGTCATTCCATTTACTACTGTGCCCAGAAAGTAAGACCAATTTTTTTTTTTTTTTTCAAAAACTCTTTATTTATTCTTCCAATTTTTTTTTCATAGACTTCAAAGTAATCCTCTGCGGACACAATTCACTTGTGCAACTTTTTTTCCAATCTTCAATGCATGCTAAAAAGTCATTGACAGGGATGGCCTTCAAAGCTCTATTCACGTTGAATATCTTCAATCGACTCAAAACGGTGTCCCCGGACCCCGGAGTGGTCTTTTTAGTTCAGGAAATAGACAGAAGTCTCACGGTATGAATACGGTGGTTGTGGAACGATAAGGGTTTCATTTTTGGTCACGAAGGATCAATGCAGCGTGAGCTGGCGCATTCAGTGTTTTCGGTACCAATCGAGATTTGACGCGTTTGAGGCCCAAAATGGAATTGGCCGATCCTTCTGAAATTCCAACATTATCAGCAATTTCTCTAATTGTAAATTGACGTTTGCAAGCACTAAATCTTTAATTGTTTGGACGTGAGCTTCATCGATTGAGGTTGATGGACGACCAGAGGGCTCTTCGTCTTCAACGCGTTCTCTGCCTTCTTTGAACTGTTGTGAACTTCTTTGAACAAATCGTACCTGTACCGAAAATGTACTCGAAAATTATGTCACAAAAGAGAACAAGAATAGGATGACTAAATTGCTTTATCAGAAATCACTTTTTTCAGTATTGGTTAAAATACGGACATTTTTTTATATTTCATTTAATATTTCGTTTTTTATAAAAAATATTATTCGATTCATTTCTGGATAAAAATATCATTAATTATTTAATGCATTGCAGATAAATATTAATTAGAAAATTTTTTATTTACGTTTCGCAACACATTTTTTTTATAATAATTATAAAACAATTAATAATTAATGAAATACCGCGCTAAATTTTTCTCTTTTTATAAAACATAACAATTCTTTTTGTAATTTAAAAGGTTTATAGAGTATATTTTCATATGAATAAATATTTCGATTGGAAATTTTAATTTAGATTTTAAAGTAACGTAAAGTATTATTTGTAACGTATTTAACGTTTCGTAGTAATTTAGAACCTCTACTAATAAGAGTTAAATCAGTAGCTCCTCAAGCTATTCGAAAAGTCCATCATGATGCATACATACAAAGGCAGACTTCCTTTGCAAAAAAAGAAATTGTTTATCTGTGATAAAACAGACAAAACAGTATTTCGAGAAAGCCTGTGTCAGCAAAATGAGTGAACATTATGGCGGAGTGTTTACACTTCAGATGGCAAGGTGTGGTGAAAGCCAAATATTCTTTAAACACTATATTTAAGATAAACATGGAAGTAAGTCCGTAATGAACTAAGGAGACTCCTTTTTTTGTGTGTTAATGGATGAAACGGTCTTATTGAAAATATTATTAGTAAAGTGAGTAATAGCTCATTGAAATTGGAATGTTACTTCAACGAGACAATGTCTCTAAACAAAATACCAAAGGAATGAGGTTGCATAATGTCAAAAACTTTATTATAAAGCAACAATAATACCGCACTTGAAGAAAAGAACATTTTCAAACAAAATTGATTTTAAGCAATCTACCAGTGGTGAAGGGCTGAAAAAGATAAATAAATAAATAGTAGAAGTTACTAGTTGTATTTAAAGGAAAATAAATACATACAAAATGGTATTAATATATATATATTTTTTAATTGCTTCTTTTCCTTTGCTCTTTTTAGTTTAAATTTTATCACATGTCATATTTTTTATTAAAAAACGTGTAATCTATTAACTATTTTATTTTGTTTTCCCTATGTGTTTGATATTCCTATTTATATGAATTCATTTAAGATACACAGAAAATAAAAAATATATATAGATAGTTTTTCGTCCACTGTTTGTTGCATTTAAGTGCTTCCAGATGGCAGCATGAAACAACTGACTCATTCGCGCATTTATTATACAGCATTTAACTACATAAGCGCAAAGGATGGGATTTCCCAGGGTTTAAATAACCAAAAAAATTACATTTATTTTATATGAGAAATTATAAAATCGCTAGACATAATAATTAGAAATAAATTTCCTTTCATAAGAGTGATAAAACAGTTTTTCTTACGGAAATTTTGACTTCAAGTGCCATCAGGATGTCTGTAATGAAGAGAAAATGCATATTACTCCTCTACTGATTATCATCCATGGATCGAGACAAAAAAAAATGATTTTAGTCATTAATAAGCTTGATTTGCTTCATCTCTACAATAATGACCTTCTGATGTTTTTTCATTTGCGTATTCTATGGGAGAAATCGAAAAATCTCACAGGAAATCCAATTGTTGAGGCACGCAGCGAACTCCACTGTGGATTCGAACCATCTTACTTACTTTACCACCAGTTCGGTTTAACTACCCTAAAGTGTGCACAAAATGACCGTCGAGAGACAAACGAAACCTATTCATCAGTTCAACTGTGTCAACGATTAGGATCAAATAGAATGCTTATGCACAGACGAAGACTATTTTAAGAGAATTTTTGAATTGAACAAATATAGGGTTCAATTGGACATAGAATTTTTATTAGAGCCCTTTTTTAATTTACCAAGAGAAAACTGGACATAGAAATTGGAAATGGATTGTTGTTAAACGGTTTGCATGCCTTCTTGGGATTTTCATTTACCCCTCAAAAGTTAATTTCAATCTGATTTCAAAGTTGTGTATTTTCTTGAATTGAAAACAAAGCCAATGTGAAAGATTTTATAACTATCAATATATGTTTGTTTTATTTCGAATTGATATTTCAAGCGATTTGTATCTGATCAGGTTGTAACAGGTTGCTTTGGGAACAAATCGACGACTTACAACAAGGCCGCGGCCCGCCTTGAACATTTTTCCGGCCTGTGAGATTTATCACACTTTTACAAAATAGATTTATTTTATAATGGCCAAAGTAGTGAAAACCAATATATTAAAAAAATACATTATGTGTGCATCCATATATTCAAAAATGAACTATCGAAATGATGAGAAAAAATTAACTTTGATTTTAAAATAATATTCTTGCGAATATATGACAGATATTGGCTGTTTTATTTATGAGTTCACAGAATAATTAAATTATATTCTGTGAACTCATGATGAGTGGAGAAATAAATATCACACTACTAAAATAAATATTTTTTAATGATTTCATTTTTTTTATTACATTTATATTTATATATTTTTTATATTTCATTTTTAGTGTTATATATTTCTTTACAATGTGCGTTTAGAATCATTATTATTATATTATCTGTTTACATGTAAGAATAATAATAACACACAAATAAAAACTCGTTATGTTTCAATTTTTCTCTTCAAAAAAATTATAGTGGGTCTAAATCTAATAGGGAGATATATAAATTTGTATGCTGCCCGTGGAGTTAGGATGCATTTCGAAAGTGGCCCACAAAATCATTTGGGTTGGCCACCCCTGACTTACAACAACAAGACAATTGAATATCCTTTTATTTTCCAATATCGTACTAGAAATCTGCCTCACTTTACACTAGAGCAGGGGTCGGCAACCTGCGGCTCGCGAGCCACATGCGGCTCTTTGGATGTGAAGCTGCGGCTCTTTGGTTCCATACGCAAATATTATTTATTTTAATAATTAAATTATTAGAGAATTATATATTTTATTTAGGTAAGTATTTTTAATTGGGAAATATCGTTGCAAAATGTTTTTTGATAAATTATATATTTCATTATGCCCAGCTTCTCGTATGTATTTACTTAGGCTTCAAGAATTCAATCGGGATTGGACGGAGTCGTTCGCTTTCATATACAACTCTGGCCTTCCGACTTGTCTCATTTGCCACGAAAAACTCGCACACAATAAGAAATCAAATTTAGAGAGACACTTCACTAAAAAACATACTCAGTTTGTTAGTAAATATCCAGCTGGCGAAGAACGAAAAAAAAGCTGTTGGCGAGCTCCAAAAACAGCAATCAAGTTCCATGTTAAGTAACTGGACGCAATCTACAGGTAATGTTAATTTTGCAAGCTTCGCGGTATCACTAGAAATTGCAAAAAAAGGCAAGCCATTCACAGATGGTGACTATGTCAAAGATTGCTTCATACGTGCATCTGAAGAACTGTTTTGTGATTTCAAAAACAAACCAGAAATATTTAAAAAAATCAAATATTTGCCACTATCCGCTAAAACAGTACAAGATAGAATAGCTAAAATGTCTTCAAATGTAACATATTTGCAGGTGGAAGATATTCAACTTTCTTCTGCCTTATCACTTGCTATAGATAAGTCTTTCGACATAAAAGACACGGCCCAAGTTGCCCTTTTTGTCAGGTATATGTCTTCCGAAGGTCCAAAAGAAGAACTTCTAGGATTGCTACCACTCTCGGGACAAACTAGAGGGGAAGATATAGCGAATGCCGTGCAAAAATGCCTTGAAGACAATAAGATCGACTTAAATAAAATCGTTTCAATAGCAACTGATGGAGCCAGAAATATGTCAGGAAAAAATAATGTGGCAACAACTATTCTTCAGAGCAAAATAAACCACGAAATTCTTACGTTTCACTGCATAATACACCAAGAAGCGCTTTGTGCCCAAACATTTCCGGCTGAAATAGTTGAGGTCATGAATTTGGTAATCAAGATTGTTAACAGCGTCTTGTTAAAAGCACTCTACCATCGTCAGTTTAAAGAATTCTTAAACGAAATGGAGACTCAGTATTCCGACCTCCTTCTTCACAATAAAGTGAGAGGGCTTTCCAAAGGTAAGGTGTTGAAACGTTTTGATTTGTGCTTGAATGAAATAAATGCATTCCTAAATGAAAAAGACATTAATCACCCTGAATTAGAGAACGACAAATGGTTGCAAAAATTTTACTTTATGGTGGATATCACAGCGAAATTAAATGAGCTCAATTTTAGTAACGAAATCCACATATAGCCATTTGGAATTGATACTGGATCTCTAGAAATGCAAATGATCGATTTAAAAAGTAAAGCTTTGTGGAGTGGAAAATTTACAGAGTTGAAAAGCAAGTTGGAAGAGTTGGAGGTCCAGAAATGTATGTACTTAACGCAATAAAAGCGGACAGCTTTAAAAGAAATGCCGCGAGTTGAGGCACTTATATTCGACGCATGGAATAGTCTTCCAGATTGCTACAGTGAGGTGAAGAAGTTGACATTTGGAGTGTTGACCATCTTCGGATCGACATATTCGTGCGAGCAAGCGTTCTTTTGAATGAATATAATTAAAAGTAAAGAGAGAAGCCAACTAACAAATGGAAATTTAGAGTCGTGTTTGAAACTTAAAACAATAAGTTATGAACCAAATTCATCCAAACTTTCTAAAGCCATGCAAAGCCATCGCTCCCATTGAATTTGTTTGCTCGATCGTTCGTTATTGAAGTACAAGTTAGTGTTGTAAGTAAATGTTTAATTTTTTACTTAAATAATAAGTAATTATCTAATAATGCCATATATATATTATCTAATTTGTTGTAAAAAATACTACTTATATATGAATAAATAGATATTTTTTCTTATGAATAAATAGATTACTTTTTTTTTTTTTATCAAAAAATTTTATTTATGAAGTACTATTTATTGTTGGCAAGAAAAATTTTTGTGGCTCTTTAAAAACTTGAAATTTTGTAAATTGTGATTTTGGCTCTTCCGACTCAAAAGGTTGCCGACCCCTGCACTAGAGTATTGTTTCTAAAATAATGAACAAAGTTTCATCTAAAATGACAGCAATCTAAACTCCCTAATCTTTAACAATCATAATAAGAAATCTGTCTCATTTTGCACTAGTATATTGCTTCTGAAATAATGAAGTTTCATGTAAAACGACATGAAACAAAACTACTTAATCTTAAAAGACAAAGAAGAAAAAAATCAAAGAATCTTGAGATTCCTAATACACATCCATTTGAATTTCTTTCTACACGCAGTCCTTTTTCACTAATTTTAAATGTTTGCGCAGTAGTAGTACGAATAGTCAAATAAGGGCATTGATTTGAACAAGTATTTAGTGTAACATACAAATCAAAGGAAAATGAAAATAACAATTAAAAAAAATCCCAGGAGATCCTAAAGTGTAAGCTCTGCGATTTTTTTATATCTGCAAACCATCAAAGACTGATTTCTGACAAAAAAATTGTCTTAAAAATTGTCTTAAAAATTGTGTGCAGTTTCATTACCCGATAGACTAGTCAATAAATAACCAGAATAAAACAATGCACAATTAAACAAATGTATTAATTTATGAAATTTGTATGTCTTTTATGTATAATTTGTTTTAATTTAATTATTTAAAAATGTCGAAAATATTGAAATACAGAGTGTTCCGGAAGAAAAAAAAACAAAACCCGACCAGGGTTGAAAAAAAAATAAAAATATTACTTGCGGAAATTCATACGAAAAAGGATGCATTTAACTGCATTGAATTATTGTATGTGAAAATACTGATACATTAATGTATAATTAATACAATCAGGGCCGGATTTTCCTATAGACTAACTAGGCTTCAGCCTAGGGCCTCAAGATCAAGAGGGGCCTACATTCGGCTCATTGGGTCTGTTAGTTTGTATATACTAGATTTTTTATTTATTATCCGTGCCACATTTTTTATAAAGATTAGTATCAATCACAACATATTTCATTTAACATATTGATATATATCACAGTAATGATTTATTTTATTATGTCTCATGTAATTTACAAATTTAAAAATGGGAGGTGACAGGGACTCATAAGTGGAACAGCCTAGGGCCTCTTTTCATCTAAATCCGGCCCTGAATACAATAATTTATTATTCGATAAATTTATTTATATTTTTATTAGTTATATTGAATGTATGTCTTAATGCCTTTTAACATTTAATTTTGAATTTACTACCAGAATTGCTTTATTAACTAAAAGAATTTTTTTTTGTTATTCCCTTTAGAAAACAACCAGTTTTTTTTTTTTTTTTTTTTTTTTTTTTTCAATCCAAACAAAAACGCAAAATTGAAAATTATACTTTCCAAAACTAAATAAAAACCGATTAGCAGTTGGTAATGAATATAAACAGATAATAAACAATTACTTTAAGATAATCAGTGTATCTGTTTTTGGAATATTTTAATTAATTTTTGCTTAATTAAACAAAATTATTGTTATTCTATTGTTAGAACTATCATATGAATTTAGAAACATAAGAATTTCACTTCACTACAGAGTCCTTAATTTTGATTGAAATTAAGTTTTTTAAATAATCCGCCTTTTTAATCCCAAAGAGTATCATTTTTAACTCCAAAATTCGTAATTTAATATGAATTCGATAATCAAATTGTGATTTTTTTTCATCCTCTCAAGTGGAAGTATTGCATTCGTATTGCTGAATATTTAAAAATTAAATTATTATTGTAAAATTTCTACAAATAATTATTTTAGGTGGGTATACTGTATTGGTTTCATTTTAATCTCTTTTATGGAAATCAATTCAGTAAATGAAATAAGGCGAGTTTAATTTTTCTTAACGTGAGTCTAAGTATGAGAGCTAGCCATTTTTATTTTCAACAACTTAGTTTGTAATCGATAAAATATGAAAGAATTTCAAGAATTTCAAATTCTTCTTAAGTGCTTTGCACATATGGAATCTGCATATTTGATGCATTTTGAAAGTAGGTACATTAAATAAAAAGATAAATTTATACAAAAAAAAGTTGAGGAAAAATTCGATAATAATTGTTGAACCGATTGCAAATGTCTTTTTAATATAAATGGCCTTTGATATTGAAAATGTAGGCTGCGTAGTTTGGCGACAAAATTTTGATGCTAAACTGTAAATTCTAGCAACCGAACGTAAAACAATGTAGTCCGTACTGTGGCGCCCTCACAAAACATTGCACGTTTTCCTGCCTTCTTCCACGATTTCCTACATTTTAGAAATCTAGGCTATGAAATCCTTGAACTAGAATTTTTATACCGTGAAAATATTTTTCAATGAACGGCCTTTGTTGTTAATCATAAAATCGTAGTAACTTTTAGTCCATTTGAAAAGTTTTAAATAATATGTGTTCAAGTGTTTTCTTCTTGATTCTTGAATCTCAGCAGGATCGCGTATCAAAAGAAATTAAAATCACTCGATGATTCCTTTTCAAAAGGTAAGCATTTTTATTTATAAGGATTTTTTTTTTTCAAGTTTAGAAATATTTGTTGTGATTCGATTTCTATCAAAAAGAATAAATTTCAGAATTAAAACTATTTAGTTTTAGTTTGTGACGAAAGATGGCGCTGTAATGTCAGCAAATTTTTTAATGTACAGGTGGTTTGTGTTTATAGAGTTGCTTGAAGAAATCGATTGTTTTTTGTTTTTTTATAAACGTTTACTGACTCGTTTAAATAATAAAATTGTTCAAATATAATTGTCATTGCTTCCAGTTTAGCATATATATTTACATTACGATTATTATATTTAAATAAATTTTTTTTAAGTTCTTTATTTTATCTATCGCATTTGAAACATTTTTGAAAAAGAAGGTTCCTAATATGAAACACTGTTTGTAATGACAGATGTAAGTGAATTTGAGAGGGGGAAAAAAGAATAAGATTCAAAGAAAAATGAACGTGCTGTATAAAAATAAGCAAAATAAGTCCAGGAAGCAAATAAGTTCAGTAAGAGGGCACGAGCAAAATAAGTTCAGTAAGAAATTCTTAAAATAAGATAAAATTTTTTTATATATGTAATGTGAATAAAATAAACACTTAAATAATATTAAAATAATATGTACACTTATTATTATACTTTAAATGTGAACGAAATTTAGATTTTAATTTTATGCTTATTTGCAGTTTATTTTGAACAACATATGGAAAGAATATATTTTTTACAATGTGAATTTATAATGTTATTTTTTACAATGTGAATTTATAATGTTATTTTTTACAATGTGAATTTTACATTTGAACGTTAACGCTTTCCTTAAAGAACCTAATAATTATTTTCTAAAATTATTAACCTGTTGATTTTACTTACAATGTTTGCAAGGTTAAGTTTGGAGCATAAGAATATAAATGAATCACTACTACATTTAATATTATACATTTTCTTTATTTTTGTACTTCAATCGTTAGCGTATCCAACTCGTAGCCCAGTTAGTATACAAGAGGTCGCAAGGTAAAATCCTCTATCTATGTGCGTCGCAGTCACTACTTCCAAAACGAGACGACTCGCTGCCGATTGTGATAGCGTCAAAGAAAATCTTTAGCATAATAATATTTACTTTCGTTTCATCGTAATCAATATTTTATCAATATCAAGATATATCTACATCGTAGCTCATACCGATTCGTTTTATTTGGTCTGCATTTATTATCAATAAAATAATCTTTTCTTAAAAACTCGAGTTTTTGCACCAGAAACATATTTTATGTTCTGTTTGAGTAATTAGCATTTAACAAACATTACTTTTCTTTTCTTTTCTAACACCTCTCCCCGACATCTAAGTCCATGTAGCCGCTACCACTTCGAAAGATGACCCACCCGATGAGTGGTGAGAGGTGGATGCATTTGCGTATCGTATGGGAGAAAATCAGGAAAACTCTCACCAGACAGACACCCTGACTGTCGATGCGAGATTGTTTTACACACATTCACCATCGAGTCTACTAGTTCCTGAAAGCAGTGACTACAACAATGTTGCCGGCGGATTCAAATCTCAGCCCTCCTGTACGCACGTTGGCACTGGGCCACGAGACGGGCAACAAACGTTACTACTAATAAATACATAAATTTAAACAAACGTTTGATTTTTATTTAATAACATTCATAATGATTTACGTGTATCTATAATTCGACCACCGATTGTATGGAAAAGTAA
Organism: Caerostris darwini; assembly: GCA_021605075.1. Classification (NCBI taxonomy): domain Eukaryota; kingdom Metazoa; phylum Arthropoda; class Arachnida; order Araneae; family Araneidae; genus Caerostris; species Caerostris darwini. The sequence goes on from BPLQ01006342.1 coordinate 159,717, forward strand.
ACATTCGTTTTAAAAACGGAAGTGGGTGAATCGATTACTTTGGCGCTGATTCGTGGCTCAAAGCAGTTTTGAAAGAAAAATGATTTATTATTGAATTTTTTTCATCTAACTTTTTTGATATTATGCAATTTAAAATATTGATTAATTACAATTATTTTTATTGTTATCAAAACCTCTCCAAAATTACCTTCCTCCTCTATTTTATTCTGTTTGAGTCCGTCCTACTTGGCCGCGTGCCAATTTTCCATACAATCAATGGACGAACTATATCGATTTTTCCATTTCATAAATAACTAAGTTTCTTAAATATACACTTTGAATCGTATAAATAATTTAAGTATCGTTGAAAGTTTTTTCGGAAATGTTAAATAAGGGGTCCTATACGTTATTGACAAAGGATATTATTTTCTTGTTTGTTATAAAATAACAAACTAGAATGTTGAATAAAATATTTTTTAACATTTAAATATTTTTTTTTATTAAAATAAAATTTGATCCTGTTCCCTGTTTTAATCTTTTATCAAAAATCGAAAATCATTTCAAAAACATTACCAATTATGTTTTAAAATAAAATGAACATATGATCAATGTATATCCACCTATATTAAACATGCAAGGTGTCTATAAAGTTTCTTTACAGTTTCAAAAATTGAGCACAAAGGCAAATGAAAAATTGATAGTGAAAATTATTACAAAATGAGACGTGCATCGAACAAAAGATATCGCATTAAAAGATGGCGTGCATCGAACAAAGGTACAAGACGTGACTCATCTAAAGCAGAGGATCATTGATGCCATTGCCACCATTGCTACTAACGAATGGTGCCCTTATAGAAATGAATTAAATTAAATTAAATGAAGAAAACCTTACGTCTCATTTTGCAATAATTTTCACTTGTATGTCTTTTCATTTGCATTTGTAATAAATTTTTGAAGTGTAAAGAGACATTATGGGCACCCTGTATTCGTTTTTTCAATTTTTTACTTTTTTTGCTCTTTTCAAATTAATTAAAACCAATGCTTGTGAATCAAGGTAATGAAATGGCCTCTTAAGTACAATTGTACTTTCAGTTGTTTGAAATACACTGAAGTGACAAAAGTCATGGGGTACCTCTTAATATCGTGTCGGCCCTCCTTTCGCCCGGCGAAGTGCAGCAACTCGACGTGGCATGGACTCAACAAGTCGTTGGAAGTCTTCTGCAGGAATATTGAGCCATGCTGTCTCGATAGACGTCCATAATTGTGAAAGCGTTGATGGTGCAGGATTTTGGGCACGAACAGACCCCTCGATGATGTCCCATAAATGCTCGATGGGATTCATGTCAGGCGATCTAGGTGGCCAGATCATTCGTTGGAATTGTCCAGAATGTTCTTCAAACCAATCGCGAACAGTTGTGGCCCGGTGATCCCATCGTCCATAAAAATCCCATCGTTGTTTGGGTCCATGAAGTCCATGAATGGCTGCAAGTGATCTCCAAGTAGCTGAACATAAGCATTTCCAGTCAATGTTCGGTCCAGTCGCACCAGAGGACCAAGTCCATGCCATGAAAAAACATCCCACACCATTACGGAGCCACCACCAGCTTGAACAGTGCCTTGCTGACAGTTTGGGTCCATGGCTTCGTGGGGTCTGCGCCACACTCGAACCCTACCATCAGCTCTTACCGACTGAAATGGTGACTCATCGGACCAGGCCACGGTTTTCCATTCATCTAGGGACCAACCGATATGCTCACGTGCCCATGAGATTCGCTGCAAGCGATGTCGTTCTGTCAGTAAAGGCCTTCGAGTCGGTCTTCTGCTGGAATAGCCCAAGAAAGCCAAATTTCTCCGCACAGTTCTAACAGACAAGTCTCTTGTACGTCCCACATTGATTTCTGCGGTTATTTGACGCAGTGTTGCTTGTCTGTTAGAATTTACGACTCTTTGCAGACGTCGCCGGTCTCGGTCGTTAAGTGCGTGCGGTCGACCACTGCGCTGTCCATAGTGGGATGTTATGCCTGAAATTTCATACTCTCGGCACACTCTTGACACAGTGGATCTGGGAATGTTGAATTCCCTAACGATTTTCGAAATGGCATGCCCCATGCGTCTAGCTCCAACTAACATTCCGCGTTCAAAGTTTGTTAATTCCCGTCGTGCGGTCATCATCACGTCAAAACCTCTTCACATGAATAACTTGAACAGAAATGAAAGCTCTGCGAAAGCACTGCGCATTTATACCTGTTCTACGCGATGCTACTGCCATCTGAAAATTTGCATATTGCTATCCCATGACTTTTGTCACTTCAGTGTAAATAGTAAGGATCCACCACGCATTCCCTCAACAACTATATAGCGGCCCGGGAAGATTTCAAGGTGGATAAGTCTTTCTGTCTAGCACGTGTCAAGATTTTGGACTACTTTTTTTTTTTTTTTTTTTTTAGTCACGTTTGACTTTGGAACCGAGGATTAAAGAGAGAGAAAGAAAAATAGGAGTGAAGATCAGTAGGCAGTAGGGAGGATACAGAGATCCTTAAATGTTTTATTAAGAATTTGTAAATATTTACCGTGTGTTTTGTTTTTATGGGTTGCAGTTGTGCAGCTGTATCTTTTCAATTTTAAATAAATATGACAACTAAACGTTTCGATTAATCATTTGAAGAAACAATTCAGTTTCTACCATGACAACAACAAACTTCACTGAACCAAGGCCACACCCATATCAGGCCCTAATTTGTATTTAAATTTTTCCTTTATTACGTCTGAATTTTCTATTGACAAAAATGAATGTTTGTCGTATATGAGTAAGAAATATTTTTGAAGATTCATTAAAATGATTTATTTGCTTAAGAAATTAATTTCACATATAATTTATTGGTGAATCCTTAATTTTCTGAATTATTACAGTCTCGTGTATTTTACGTATTGTATTGTCTATATAATATATTCCGATTTAAAAAAAAGTGTAGAATTTCTGAACAAAGGAATGAAAAGATGATGAAAATTGGAATCCAACATGTTTCATAGCAATTAATTTGTGTGTGTTTTCCCATTTGAGGCCGGAGACGAAAATGCCCCTTAACAATGTCTACGTTTCCGTAGTGGGTCTTCTTCTGGTTTTATCCGCCTTCCTGCTCCAGCTTCTAGCTCTGACGACAACATGGTGGGCTGTGTTTGCCTCTCGGACAGATTTGGGTAAGAGTTGATTTTACTATTCTTATTTCCTAAACATTCCATTTCAAATGATTTGACATTTCGAAAACTGCACAGGTGGGGAATTGAAGTTTTAAAATTCGACTCTTTTATAAAAATAATGTTCAAAATTCTAGGTATTAATGTTAAAATGAAATGTTAAAGAGGCAATTCAATTCTATTCATCAATAATACAACTAGTAGCAAAGACAGTGACTGTTTTAGCAGATTCCAAGTAAAAGTTGAGTAACTTTTCTCAACACTGAGGCAATGAAAGAAGATCTTATAGATGCCATTCTGTTAGTAAAAGACATTTAAGATTACAAATAATTAAAATGTATACTCATTTTCTTTTGCTTGTCTTCAGCTATTCTGTAATACTTTGGTATTTGTTAATTTAGTACTGTTATTTTTCTAAAATATATTTGCAGGTAAATTTGAGTAGTAGGATGTCTTTTAAGTGAGTGCAAATAATACAATATATAATTAAAATTATTAAAAATACTTAGTTATACAAACTGTTTTTATAGTATAGAAAATAAATTATATAGAATTAAATAATATAGAAAATAAATTAATAATCATTTTACTAAGAGTTTGCTTTTTTTATGTGTGTGAAAGTGTTCTATTTTTAATACAATATTTTTTTATTGTTATAAAAAAATAATTTTTTACTTATATGTTTCTCTGGAAAAATAGTGTGTCTTTTATTGCAATTAAATACAAGAGATTTGTAGTGAAATTTGTCATTGAGAATAAAGGTAAATGAAACACAAGTTACATCTATTCTCTGGGTTATCGAATTTATGATTCATATTATTACATAAGATCGTATCTTACCGTCTGTGAGGTAATACAAGCAGAAAAAGTAGTGTAGAAGCCAAGTCGTATGCCATGCATTATCATAACAGGAAAACAATATTCTTTGCGGAACACTTTATGGATGCCGAATTTTTGAATGGAAAGAGATTTTTTAGTACAACTGTGAAACAGACCATTCACAATCAAAAATATTTTTCCACTGAAGGCTCATCAACTTTATAATTCTATATGTTATGTTCTTAACTCCATTGTTTCTTTCTTATAATACTTGATTGAGCATGTTTTTATTCCTAACTAGTATAAAATACTCCATTCAGAATTTCGATAGAATCCTTTCTGATTCCAAATTGGGTTTTCTGTTCTGATGGATTATTTTTTTTTTTTTTTTTTTTTTTTGTATGTGTGTGTGTGTACGTGTACTTATACGAAAAAATATCATTCACTTTATCATTAACCATAGACTAACAGAAAAAAAACACGTTTCTATTAGATAATAATTATTAATTTATATAATTTTGCAATAATAAGAAAAGTACCAGTGTTGAAACCACTGAGTCATGTGGTCGTTTTCAACTTTATATTAAAAGCATTCTATTTTTTGAAACTTAGTTTTCTAGTTGAGAAATGCTCCTATTTCCTTTCTGTCATCACCAGAGGTGTGGAGCATACGAACCAGAGGTAGCGAGCATTTTTGAAGGAACTGACGTTTACTGACTATTTTATAAAAGAAAATCGATGGAACAGCATTTTTAAGCACTTTTTGAAAGCACTTTATTCCATTTTAGAAGAACAATCGTAGATTCCAAATCCTGCTCTATTTATTAGTAATATTTTCTTTATTATTATACAAGCCAGCAGCAGTTTGCCATTGAACCCCAACGCTATTAAAATAAAAAATTAAAAAATTGTCCACTACGTCCTGTTTGTATAAACTAAAATATCTAAGAACAACTACTGCTAAAATTTGTGTAATGTATGTTATTTCGTCAATTATTATAGAAAATTCGATCGATTATTTTGTTTCTTGCATAGTTCGATAACTATACGCGTTTTCTCAATAACTATTCCATCTTGAATCACGCAAAAAAATCATCGTTCATCCCATTGACAAATTATTTTACAGTTTTGCTGACAAAAAATGCCCTTCTGCAGACTTTTAGGATGTGGTCAATGTTAGTAAATGGAATATTGTATTCAACGAATTGCGCAGCAAGTTTTATTTCATCTTGGCAATTTATTCGCTTTCTGTACATGTATCATTTTCTAAAAATCTCGAATAATATTAACACTTGTTTTAGCTACATCAAAGTTTCTAATATGCTTCATAGAGTCATTATGTTTTGAAAGCATGGACTGGCTTGCATTTTTGAGAGTCTCATTACAACACTTACAGTAATTTGAATCGTTTTTGCCTTGTTTTAGCCAATCCTTAAATTTTGTTTCAATAAATCATCCATTTTACCTTGCCAATGCATTTTATTCAATTACCTTGTATTAAAATGTACTCACTAATTATAGCTTTATCGGCACCATTGAGCTTTTATGAATGAATACATATTAATGAATACATACGATTAAGCCATTTACCACTTATGTAAAATTCATTAGCATAACACAAAACAGCAAATGAAAGAAAACTGAAGCAACCGCAGTATATAACATCAAGATTGTGGGATTAATATATTTATTTTTAAAGCATAAAGCAAACTAACAACAGGAACGTTTCTAGAAAACGCAACAGAGACTTCCAAGACTGTTTAGTTTGTTAAATCTATACCATAGTCTTGTTACATTATAATAATTATTATATGTATCTATTTTTTTAATAAGATAAAAAACCCGAGATTTTCTGTAGTTTTCGAAATAAAAGCCATGAACACAAGATCATGAATGAAATCTCAAGAATTCATTTTTTTAAATTAATTTATTCATTTTAATACGGGAAATTACACCTTTCATCATGATCTTCAAAGTTGTATTCCCATTTTTAACTTTGGTAGGCCTGTGACAGTTACTACATAGAATAAGGAGAAAAAACCTGAATTCAACTCAGTTGCTTTATTAATTTAAAATAATTAATGCTCTCCCATCGCAGTCTAAAATATACTTTTTCTATTTTTAATCCGTCGTTGAACAAGCTTCTAATCACGATTGCAACTGAGAGTAACAAACACATTTCTAAACCAAACGATCTAAGCGTTTCGTCGAGACAGAATGTGCTTCATTGGAAACTACCGTTTGTTTATTTAGGGTTCGATGTCGCATGTATCTTTAGAAGACCTTATTAGGGACACAGTGTTTGATTTTTTTAAATCACTTTTTGTCTGCTACGGACAACAAAATATTTTTTTTATTTTATTTTATAGTTTCCGTGCAATTTTTTTTTGAAAACTCTGCTGATGAATAATTGCTGTTCCTTAGTTTTTCCTCATTCAATTCCAAAGTATTTTTTTTTTAATTCAGACAGTAAAATTGTGCTAAACTTGAATACAAATCTTTTGGAATACAAATCTTTTGAACTGTTCCAGGTATTCAAGTTAAAATACGTTTAATAATTTCAACCGAGACAACAGATTTATCATGAAAAAGCTTTTGTTAATTTTAGTTGAAAAAATATTTTATCAGTTTTTTCAATTTGAGTCCCAGTTACAAACACAAACGAATTATAAAATCTCGGGTAAAGTACTTAATTATCTAATTTCACTTGAATAGGTCTGAACGGTTTGAAACGGTTCTTACGTAGAAGATATTATACAGAAAATAATTTTTTTTTTGTACTTTTTTATTCTTTACAGGTATTTTTTTTTCAATATTTTTTTTTTTTTTTTTTGATAATCTCTTTTTTTTTATGTGCAACATCTACAGACCTATTTACAATAGCTTCTTTTTATTTTCTAGTATATCTTATAGAGACTGCATATATTTTAATTCATTTATTATATTGAAATTTAATTTAATTAGGTGTTAATGTATTTTTTAACCTTATTGTTTTTAAACGCTGAAAAAAATTATGTATCTTTTTATTTCCTTATTGAATAACGCTAAAATGCATTAACACATATTTAAATGTTCCAATAAAAGCCAATAAAATTGTCACAATTGAGTCTCTTCTGACAAATTATAGAAGCGCTCATTTCGTAAGAACCGTTGATTCCAGCTCTTGAAATTATTGTCGTTGTTAAATGTTTTATTGTATTTGAAAAAAAGCAAAAAAAAAAAAAAAAAAAAAAAAAAGAAGAAGAAGAAGAAGAAGCAATGATGCGTTTATTCACCCAGTAACTAATGTTTTACGCGCTTTGATTTTCTCTCACGTCGTCAATTTGTTCTTTCCTCTTCAGTGATACACTCATCGTTTATGCACGATGGTGGTTTTCCTTCTGCTTTCCATTTGTTATTATTTCCAGTTCTTGCAGTCTTTATTGATGTTATATTTTTGCCTAATCACCTCCATGCGATATGTTGGGTGCAAAACAAAGTTTTTGGCACTCAATAAATATTGATTTCATACCTATTTCTCACAGTAAGTGAGATAGATTATCGTACTTGTATTGCAATTAAAGGCCAATCTCTCGCTAAGGATTTCCTCAGATTGTTTAACTGCCACACCAAGACAAACTTAAAATATCGTATCACTTAAGCCTATTTAGTAAAATAAATAAAATAAAGAAGTTTAACAACTAATTTGGTTATGGACAAGTATGAGTGTTTTGACCTAGTTGTTCCATTTCTTGAAGGAATTTATTGAAATTCTGTGCAAATTAAAACATAAAACTTTTTTTGTCATAAGTATTAGTTTCTAATACATTTCACGAATGATTTATATTAATGAGCTAGTTGTCTTAAATATGTCCTTTTGTTTAATAAGAAAATTTCAATTTGTGTAATCTGTGCCATTTTCTTTCTTAGATTTATAATTTTAAATATATTACAATAAGCAGTTTTACAAATTTAACACGATATATGTTATTGTTCAAAGATGAAAAAGGTATGCTGTTTACTTTATAAGAAAAGTTTTATGAAAGAATACAATAAGATTTGTATAAATTTGCATCGATTGTTAGTTCTAAATACGGAAATAATAAATGATTTTTGTTTTTTATATGTGATGCTTATTTTCTAGTATTCCAAATTATGTGATTTAGTTTATTGAGATGAAAAATCATAATATAATTATTATATTATATTATATTTATTATTAAGGAAAAGAAGATATTGTTTAAGTAATTGATTCAGAAATAATCCCCCCTCCACAAACAAAAATTTAAAACATCGTGAACTTCCTCAAAATTTGATAATGCACATTACGGTATCACTGAGTATTTTATTTTTTATGAACGGGTGTTACTTCACTGTAACGGACTTCCTTTTACTCATGAAAAATAATCTATATTTACGTTTAAGACTACCGTTAATAATTATAGTTAAAGTGAGTTAAATTAATTTACATGAGTGTGTTACTAGGTGATTAAAAAAATAAAATAAAAACTCTAAAATTTATTTAACTTAAATTTTTTTAAGTGCTTGAAGACTGCGTCGGAAACACAGTAAAATCTTCATATATGCATCGAAAGATCGACTTAATTTCACAGTATACGTTATATACAGAACTTGTTTCAAAATGTCGATTATTTTTATGGGATTTCAAACTGCAGTTTTTTATTATTTGAAGAAAAGATAAAGGATGTAGCTTAGCTAAAAACCCCAAAATTAAAGAATAGTCAACTGCTTTATACCCTTAGAGTAAGATACATGATTGACCATTCGAAACTGTAAAGGAAGTCAAAAGATCTTAAAATTGCAATATAAAATTGATATCTTAATATAGATCAAATTAATGATTTTTGAGCAAACTCCTAGGTAAACCCAAAGAGGATGGTCACTACGGATTATGGGCTGTATGTTCTACAAAAGCTCCTCATTGGACTGAAGATTGCGATCCTCTGGACACTTTTTTCCAAGTTCCTCCTCTTTTGCAAATCTCTATCGCTACCGGAATCCTTCATCTTCTACTTTTATTGGCACTCGTATCTTTGGAATTTCTGTGTGCTCTTCGTAAAATCAAGACTGCGCCAGAGGCATGCTTAACCCAAAAAAAGATGTGCATCGCCAAATTATCCGTAGCTTCTATATCTGGTAAGTATCATCTTATAGAAATTGTTTGTTTCCTATTCCTTTTGAATAGATTTTGATTTGCTTCAAATTCAAGGTACATCTTTTTATAGGCTGTGACTGCATACAATAAAATTCCTACAAGTGTATTTTAAAAAAAAAATGGAATCAACTCGTTTAATTATTAATCTCTCCATTTTACCATTTAATAGCAGTTATCGATAATCCATATGAATTACTGAAATGCAAACAAATATTCAATTTTTCTGTTTTATAGACGAATTTCATCAACGTTAAATTTTAATGATAGTTACTCCTTCAAAAGAAGAAAATACACAAATGAAAATGTTCATTGTGACTGTATCATCAAATATATATTTTTTTTTAAATTAAGGCAAAAATCAGAAATATTGAAATTATATGACTATAGAAAATTCACAGACGGCACTTACTCACCATCTTTGTCATATTGGTTAATGCCGGTGGTGAAAGAATTAGTATGACCTGATTAAAGATTTTCAATGAATACTTGAATAATTCTATGGATACTAATTGCTTTTGTATTATTTTCAACATTTATTTTTAGTAGTTTGGTATTAAAAAAGACTCATTTGTAATGAAGCACATTTGCAATTAAAAGTTTTAGAACAAGTTGGTAATCTTGATTAGATAGTCGATACATAAATATTGGTTTCTTCCAAAGCATTTGCCAGTACTAAATTTGATGTAATGGTGTTTGATTATTGTTTAAAATGCTCCTACTTTACATCCGGGAACCTTATTGAAATTGCATTTCAAAGGTTGATGAATTTATCTGAATATGTTCATTTGATTTTTAAAAGGTAAAAAGGTAACTTTTCTAATATTGAAGTTCCAATAATTATTTTTATTCAAATAACAGATTCAATTATATAATTCGTTCCCAGATTTATTACTGCTGTTGTTAGTCTTATTTTTGTTCCCTGTATCTACAGTAAGAAACTCATTAATTGTACTCAAACAGAGAAAGATTTTTTCAGATACAGATTATTTCATTATTGAAAATTCTAATTATTTTGCGCCATTTTCAATAAACTACTTGTTATTCATCGTATTATTTCAATGGCTTGTACATAAGTTTTAAAATTTATTTATCAAGGAGTTGTGAAAAAAATTTTTTTTTGTAAGGTGAGGAAATAAATCATTTGAAATAAATTTGTTTAATAAAGTTTTCTCTGCCTGTTTTCTTATTAAATAAGAACACAGAAATATGTTTTTAAAAAGCTATTTATAGTTTACCAATTTATTCCTTTAGCCAAATGTTCATCATTTTGTATCAACTTTTGAAAATTCGCCATATTGTATTGTACTTTTATATTTATCTATAAAAAAAATTATTTGAAATAAAATTTGGTTCCTTTCATTTTCAGTGATCTGTGCCATTTTAACTGCCATTTTTGCCAGCATAAGTGAAAATCGTCAATCCGAGTATTTCGTTCGAAAAGGGTGGTCCTTCTGGCTGCAGGTGAGAGAGTGGCTTCACAGCTGCCATATCCAGACAAACTCTTTCTACTGTTGTTGACCTTTTTTTTTTTTTTTTTTTTAAGATAGTATAAATTATACCCTTTTTAAAGATTCGTTTGAATGGAGATCTCCAAGAAATCAAATAAAAAAAAAAATCTATCGAAAAAAATAATTTTGATTAAAAAATACTTAATCCGAATTTATTAATAAATTCATCATTTGTAAATATTTGTTTTTTATAGTAATTTTTTGTTAAGTAATAAAAATTGTTAAAATTAATTTTACTTTATATTCAGATTTCAAAAGTGAAATATTGAGTGCCTTTAAAACTTCAGACATCAACTTCAACTTAACTTTGAAATGGGGAAGTAGTCCTATAAGAATAAAATTAATGAAATTCTTCAAAAATATTACAGTTGAATGAAAAAATGTACAGGCTTGGCTACTCTTGAAAGACATTAATTAAAACCGTGCATTTTAAAAAAATTAAAGACTTTCAGATGTGTCATGACATGCTCCATAGAGAATGAACTATGCCATGAGACCTCAAAAATAAGTCATATGTCAAATGAAATGTCATATGTCAATCTTCAACGTCCATAGAAGGTATTCCTGAGGAATTGCATTCTTTTGATATTCTGTATATTGCATGGTTGAATTAAAAATGCGCGCAGAAGTTTCCGCTGAGAGCGATTTTAAACTACAACAAAGAAGATTACAGTGATTCCAAAAATTTATGAGTGGGAATCAGTACATCTCCCTCTAAAACTTTTTTAAGGAGGAGGGGGGGTTACATGGTTTGGGAAAACAGAAATAAATTCAATATCTACTGTTACGGATGTCACCAGAAAAATAGTCTTCATTGACGATTCCAAAAAGTTTTATTTAAAAATCTGGAACAAATTTCTTAAAGAAAGTGTCAGGTTTACAACGAAATTTGTATTTCAGCAAATGCAGTGATCTCAAACACACTGGAGGTAATGCTCAATTCTGGTAACTTTATTTCTGTAAATAGCAACTGTATATTTCTGCAGAGACGTTAGGGTTTCTTTTTTTCATACCATTTAAAACGACAGCATCACCATTACGGCCATGGTACCGCAATCTGAAACCAACGTATTGTATATCTACATCCCGCTGCTGTGTCTGTGCAATTGCAGTCGCTATAAGAACCTATTATGTTAGGGAGAAATCCATTTCGAGTTTTGAGAATTCAATGACAGTTTTGGCTATTTTTTATTCTTGCCGCCAGATTAGTCATCTTGTCGATGTTGCACTTGTCATTACAATAGAGTACCTTGCTTTCAATTGATGTTGTTTAATTTAGTTAGCCTTTTTGAACAATATAAACTTCCACTGAATTTCTTGCCAGCTCTGCTTATTACTTGGTTGTTATAAAATGTCCCAGTAGCAAGCAATAAATTCCTCTCCTCTGAAAATTCCCATTCATTTACTATCTTTATAGCCATATCATTTTACCAATTGTATAGTTATGGAGTTTTCCAGCAACAAGCAAAACATATATTCCTTCTTACTGGTTGTCTTCCACAAATCAACAATCACGGGTTGAATTTCAGCTCGAAAAATGAAAACCATCTGTCGAAATATCATGTATCAGGCTAAGTGTGCCAATGTGACGAACCAAAACCTATCTACTCGAAATGGATTCACCGTACGATAACCTGTTTCTATTGCAACAGCTATCCTCCAGACAATGTGCGGAAAGTCTTCTCATGGTAGACAGACAATACGAGAGCAGCATCTGGAAGGCTCCGCCCTTCATCCAACTTTTTAAATCAATGGGACTTACAGATTAAACAAAACGAATATCTGACGTAGACAAAGAAACTTTTTATTTGTTTGCTTGTCCAACAGTCAACCCAACGTACTTACCGTCAGGCTCAACCAAAGCTTGGGAAGTTACGTCTTTGTGGGAATATTCAAAAACTCGCTATTAATATCGCAGAAAATTTGTGGTGTATTGAAACAGCAATGAAAGATCACCAAATATCGAGCACGAATCATTTAAAAGCGAATTACGTCAAAAGAATTGGGCAGATTGTTCAAATTATGTCTATTATACAACAATTTGAGACTATTGTTAAAGCCAAAGGTTGTTCAACAAAGTACTAAAATTTCATTTTAAAAGTTTGAAATGTTTAAACATTCTTTATTCTCAATTGTTTGATGCAAAAAATTCGTATTATTTAATTTCAGTAACTTACTGTCAAATTTTATTTTGAAGTTATCAGATTCAATTTTTTATCATTGACATAAAAATATTGTTTATTGAATGTGTAAATTTTTTTTTTATTTTTCATAAAATTTATTTATTCGTTTTAGCAATTGAATCAAAAGTCTTTATGTATTCGCAATTTTTAGAGTTATTCTATGTTATGAGATGACGAAAATGTCTAAGATACATATAAGCATTATAAGACTTCATAATGATGCTATAAATGGTTGCAAATAGCATGGACGTAGAAAAAGTGGCAACGTCTCTACAGATTTAGGGTTGACATTTTGTGCAGACATTTGCTGAGATTTGCTTTCACTAGTTCGTTTCCCTTTACATAAAGATTATAATATGTTCCAGTCAAATAAAACTATCATATGGAAATTGGTTGAGTCCACTTGCATGGCTATAATATAATGTTTCAAAACACTTTGTTAATTGTTTGATCATATCATGATGTTGATCTTTTAAAAAAATTTTGTCAACATATTTTATTAAAACACCTCTTGGTTATGACCCACAATAAATTTATTTATTAATTTTAAATTGAATTTTTAGTTCTTCAACTTGAATGTAATAAAATATTTTTTACATACGGAATAAGAAGGCATGGATGTTGTTCGTAGTATTTAAAAATATTTACATTACTAACTACTTTTCTTGAATTAATGCACACTAGGATCTCTTTAAGAAGACATTCGATGGTTCCGCACTTTCTATAATCCCTTATTGATTGAACTAATCGGTTTCTGATTTTCTTAATTCGGGTGTATGTTGACTTGTATTACTAGGTCGCGAAAAAGCACTGCTCGCATTTTCTCCCAATGCTTATCGTAACAGTTAGTTTCAATTTTAGTACAGAGTTGAATTCGTCAATCTGCAGAGCTCATAAATTTCTTTATAATTCGTAACGATTTTTTAAAAGGAGAGGCCGGGTGCGGACAACATCAAATACTTTTTCACACAGTAAAGTATTTTGTCATGCCGTAGAGTCTCAACTATCATTGTACACTATCAATTTTTCTTTTGTGCTGTGTTTATCAATACAAGTATCTTCAATGAAATTAAAGTACGAATTTAATTTTGCAATTGCTAGAATGACGAAATACTATGTCGGATATTTATATCGTTTACACGGTTCAGAATGTGCGTAAATGCGTTCAATATGTACATGCTTTAATAAGTTTCTTGAGGCATTTGCCTTTGGTACCTCGAGTGGTTTATATTTAGTATATTGACGTCCGATAACCTGGCACGGCCCTGGTTCGAAACGTATCGGTTTAAAAAGTGCTTCTGAAAATGTTTGAATTGAAATGCTCTCTAACATTGTAAATGAAATGTCCTTGATCGAGAACTACCTGTTCTCAATTTCAGGTGGCTGTGATCGGAATGGATGTGCTGATTGGCGTGGGATGCGGGGTTCAGTTCCTTCGGAGACCAAATAGGGATCCAGATGGCTCAAGAGCTGAAACCTACGTCAATCCGACATTTGATGGCGGCAATGGAGACGTAGCCTGCACGGAAGCCAGCGGCCATCCTCCTCTGCCGCCTAACACGCTTGTTTACGAAAACGAATCCTTCCAGGAGCATTCTCCCAGAGCCATAAGAAAGAATCCACCCAATTGCTATTAACATGGAAGAAAGATTGCTATTAGCATGGAAACGCAAACCGATTCATTCCAAACCAAGTACTGTACTATTCGTCTGGACCAGATGTCGTTTAATTTCTTTAACACACTTCTAGTTACTGAGTTTTTTTTATCGACATTCTCTGTTTTACTATTACTTTGTTATATTGAGGGAGCAAAAAAGACATTTATATTAGACGTTATTGTTTCTTCAATGATGACGAAACTTATAACTGGGAACATTTTTACTTTCCGCTGCTCCAAGTCATGATCTTTTTATGGAAGCATCTATGTATATTGGATAATGCATTTTAACATGTATATAATATATGAATAATACATACTTTTTATAATTGATATATCCATTTGCTCTACTTGTGGCGATAAAATCCTGCCACAAAAATCGAATTATCTAGTCAATTTACTTTTTGTGTTTAAATGCAGAATTCTTTAAGATTTGCAGGATATTGTGAGCTACAATTGACAAAATAATAATAATAATAACAATTTCATTGCTAGGAAAGGCAGGCATTTATGAAAAGAATGACTTTCCTTAAAGAGTGTAATGGAATTGGAATTGTAGAAATGGAATTGGTTCATTTATTTTATGAATGACTTTTTCTTTTCACCGAGAGAGATTTTTATTTGAACGACAAAAAGTAAAAGAAGAATCTCAATATGATTTATAAAATGGCATTCAACTTACATGTTCTTTATTTCAAGTTGATTATATTGTTTTTTATGACATCGTTGCATTTTATCTGTGTTTTTTCTCTTTTATATTTTAAATGTCATGAGTGTTTTTGTTGTAAATTATCTTTAATGTAATAAAAATTATTGTTATATGATGGATATCATTTCTTTCAATGTTGATGGGAGTAGCAGTAGAGGAATATGCTTATAATTGATTCTTACAAAAAAATAAATTTTAAATCCAAGTTAGCTCAATCGTAATCCAAAAGAAAAATATTTTTAAAAATGTTATGAGTTGAATTTTTACCTTAGGTTATTTAATTAATATATGCACTGCATGACAATTGCTATGTAACATTTTTCGAAATAATTTATAATTGATATTCATTGGAGAAATGGAAATTATTACATATTTAGTAGCTTACAATGTATTCTTTGAGGAACACATCTGTCGAATGCACTCCAGGGTCATTCATTCCTAAGCTCTAATGAGATTTAAATTAATGGAATATTTAGCTATATCATCCTCATATCTATCCCTTCTAGTGTTTCGAACATTTTACCTGTCTGATGACAGCGTGCATTATCATCCATGAATAGAAAATTTGGACCCATTGTGCTGTGGAAAAGGACATGACCCAGGAGAATCTTGGTATTATACCGCTGTTATGTCACTGTACCTACCAAAAATGTAAAGCTGTGTCTCGCCATTGTCGCATAACACTATTACTTCTCGGCGGTAATGATCAGCCTCATGGGCATTCTAGTAATGGTAACCAGTTCACTACACTATAACTGATATCTAGACTCGCTCTAAATTGTGAATCGGAATTTGTCGGAGAACATTCTGTAGAGCAATGTTACTGTCCCCTACTAATATGCTCATTTTCCTACCATGGTATTTTCGTGGACGTAATAAACTTCCATGCATTAAAACCAACATGATTTAATCATCAAGAATAGCAGAGCCAGTAACGTTTGCAAAATCGGCTGCCATAAAGTAAGATTTCTGTTATTTTTTGCTACTAATTATTTCTGTTCTGTTTTGCTATTATTTTTGCTCCTTTTACGGTACTATAGTTTTTCAACCATCTTCAGCAGTTTTTTTAATCGCAAGATAACAACGCTTTCTGCTCTCCTATTACAAATACAATTTGAGTTTTGGTCAGCTTGGAAAAGTGGAACTGCTTAACCTCGCTTATAGCACTCAAGTTAGATCTTACAGACGTTCTGCACTTAATATTTGCCATAAAAATAAAACTTAACAGTACTCTCAGAAAGCTATAATGCTATTATCCCTTCAAACATTACTGCTTAAAATTTAGAATAGTCTCTTGTGCACTACCTTTTATACAGATAAATCTTGCTCTGTTACGCTTTCTAAACTTGTTTTTTTTCTGAGTTTGCGCAACTGTAGCAAACACAGTTTTGCGTAAGTCAGTTAATACTAAATGAAATTCAAGCCGTGTAGTAACTCCGAAAACTGAGAATAATTTTTTTTTCATTCAATACCTTTCTGAAACTGCTATTCTCAATTCCAAAGGTAACTTTTCATGATTATGCATTAAAGAAAACATTTTATTCGGATATCTATATATCATTTCTAAAATTATAAATGCAATATCTTTATTTACTAGTTTCGAAAAACGTTGACAAATTTTGAAGCAAAGTATCAAGTAAAGAGCAAAAACCAGTCAAAAATTTGTTCCTACATTAATGGGATAATCATCACAAGATATTTTAAGTAAATTAAACAGCTTTCCAAAATGATTTGAAATTATTACAAAAGCATGAAATTGTGCAAAAAAATATCTTTGTATCAGTAACTGTGTTCAAAAACGCTGCCTATTCCCTATTATTTGAAACGATAATAGCCATTACATAATTTCAATAATTTGTAACAAATTTTATTTTTAAATAACTGATTCAATATTATTATATTTTTGACATAAAGCTATGTCTAATGTGTAAAAAAATTAACCTTCATAAAGTGTAAAATATGCAAAAAAATTAGCCTTCATAAGATTGATTTATTTGATTTAAAACTTATTTTATATATAAGTTTTTATTATATTCTCAACTGTTGGAGTCTGTATGTGTTTCTGGCAACCAAAGTTATTGTTTGTCAGCAGTTACAGTTATTTAACAATAAATCCCTTTAAATAATAAAGTTTCTAGAACTTTACTTCCTGTGGAGAGTAGACTATTAGCATTAGACATCAAATAGCGTATAAATTCAGAAAAAAAAATTGTTTTTTCAATTGTTTTCAAATTTACATTTTGGAAATAAGAGACAATCGAAAAAGATAAATTCTTGAGAATATATGAACCTTGTTTAACCTTTTGTATTACAGAATTGTTAAAAAATATTTTCATAGAAGAGTATTTCATGCTTGAAGTAGCAATTGTTCTGTAACATTGTATACTCATATTTCGAAGCTACATTGAGACTATACTGAATTCAATACTGTGAAGAATTAGCTTTCAAATTTACTCGATGCATTACGTCAAGAAAAGCCATGCAAATCATTACAATTTGCAGTGTATATATGCAAATTATGGGCGTCAGTAACGCCCTTTGTAAACATTTAAAAAATAGAGAACACAGATAATTGTGGTTTATAGAAATTCCGGATTATTCTTCCGAAAAATGAGTACTCATGTTGGAAAATACCAAGTCGTAATTATGTGAATACAGATCCATAGAAAGAACAAATTGAACAACAGTAAACGGTTACAATAGCCTCGTTACACTAACATTAAAAGTATTCCTTTAATATCAAGAACTGTTGGTCAAGAATAAAGATGTGTTGCACAATATGTGTCAACACATACCGTTCTTCGTCGTCTGCAGCAGAGGGAAATGTTTTCAAACTGTCCATTGCTATGACTACCCTTGACTCTAAACCACAAGCGTTTGCGACTAAATTGACGTGTAGAAAGCCACGCATGGACAAATGTACGACACGCTATCATCTTTTTAGATAATCTCGATTTTGTCCACAGACCACATCTGCCTTACTCAAGTCTGGTATTACCTGGAGACAGACAGCATGATTTTTATATTATTCATCGTTCATCACAATCCATCGCCTAGCGTTATAAAGTGGAACGCTATTGGATTTTACTGCCATACCTGCTCAACACATATTTTCGATACATTCAACAAGCATCTCTATGACTCTAAAGACTGCTGCCCTCCATTATCTTTAAAACTCGCTTGAGGCCAGTTTTCTTTAGAACGTTTGAAGATTTTATTGCACGCTATATTCGACACTTCTTTAATATCCACCAGATTTCATTATTTCTATGGTCGCATGTGCGTCAAATTTGACGTCTATTGAACTTGTCGTTGGTTAGCCACGGCTATACCAAATCAATGTCACCTAGAATACAAAGTTTTACTTCCAGATGATGAAATTTCGCTTAACAACCAGTAGATCATTGTTGTAGGCAAGGAAAGCGTAGAGGGAAAAGAATTTCCGCTTAACTTATATACACTGAAGTGACAAAAGTCATGGGATACCTCTTAATATCGTGTCGGCCCTCCTTTCGCCCGGCGAAGTGCAGCAACTCGACGTGGCATGGACTCAACAAGTCGTTGGAAGTCTTCTGCAGGAATATTGAGCCATGCTGTCTCGATAGACGTCCATAATTGTGAAAGCGTTGATGGTGCAGGATTTTGGGCACGAACAGACTTCTCGATGATGTCCCATAAATGCTCGATGGGATTCATGTCGGGCGATCTGGGTGGCCAGATCATTCGTTAGAATTGTCCAGAATGTTCTTCAAACCAATCGAGAACAGTTGTGGCCCGGTGACATGGCGCATTGTCATCCATAAAAATCCCATCGTTGTTTGGGTACATGAAGTCCATGAATGGCTACAAGTGATCTCCAAGTAGCTGCACAAAAGCATTTCCAGTCAATGTTCGGTCCAGTCGCACCAGAGGACCAAGTCCATGCCATGAAAAAACAGCCCACACCATTACGGAGCCACCACCAGCTTGAACAGTGCCTTGCTGACAGTTTGGGTCCATGGCTTCGTGGGGTCTGCGCCACACTCGAACCCTACCATCAGCTCTTACCAACTGAAATCGTGACTCTTCGGACCAGGCCACGGTTTTCCATTCATCTAGGGACCAACCGATATGCTCACGTGCCCACGAGAGTCGCTGCAAGCGATGTCGTTCTGTCAGTAAAGGCACTCGAGTCGGTCTTCTGCTGGAATAGCCCAAGAAAGCCAAATTTCTCCGCACAGTTCTAACAGACAAGTCCCTTGTACGTCCCACATTGATTTCTGCGGTTATTTGACGCAGTGTTGCTTGTCTGTTAGAATTTACGACTCTTTGCAGACGTCGCCGGTCTCGGTCGTTAAGTATGCCTGAAATTTCATACTCTCGGCACACTCTTGACACAGTGGATCTGGGAATGTTGAATTCCCTAACGATTTCCGAAATGGCATGACCCATGCGACTAGCTCCAACTAACATTCCGCGTTCAAAGTCTGTTAATTCTCGTCGTGCGGTCATCATCACGTCAAAACCTCTTCACATGAATAACTTGAACAGAAATGAAAGCTCTGCGAAAGCACTGCACATTTATACCTGTTCTACGCGATGCTACTGCCATCTGAAAATTTGCATATTGCTATCCCATGACTTTTGTCACTTCAGTGTATATATATATAAATTTCCTCCTTTTTTCAGACAAGAATCGAGTAATAAGTTTTCTTTGAGGATGTCAAGATTTGGAATTCTATGTACGTGTAGTAAATTTTACTTGCGTAGTCTTTAAATAAATAGAGCAAAAATAAAAAGACTTTTATACCAAGAATAAACATTTCTGAAAGCAAATGCAGCTCAATTTTAAATCGATTCTATGTGAGTCATTAGTAAAATGAAATTTCATTTCAGATATTCACATTTTGGAAACCTTTATGCTCCTTTAAATAATGTGTTTAAAGCTGTTAGAGAGGGGGAAAAAAGTAAATGTAGAAAATTTTCTTGTTGGTATGGAAATTTTCGTGATATGATGATTAATACAATTATTGAGTTTCCAATAATGAATAAGATTGTAATCAAAATTTTAAATTTTATTAATATTACGAAATAGTTCAATTTAAATACAATAATAGCAAAATTTACTTCATGTGAAAATTGAAATTTATGAACAGTTAAGCACAAGAAACGAATATATAAAATTTGAACATTTTTTATTTAATTATATACCTAAATGCTGTTATAGAGTAAATGTTAAACATATTTTTTAACTTCATTATTATTTATCAAACACAGAAATTTCAAACATTTTATTTCATAATGTATTTTTTGTACAGATCAAGTGTTAAAGAAGTCAATAAACTTCAATAAATGAGCCTTATGATTTAGGTATTATTAATACTTGGAACTATTTAAAATTCCTATCCTACTTATAAACTTCATTTCAAGTAAATAATAAAGTTTCTTAGAAGTCAAAAGCATACAAATTTCAAGCATATTTTATTTAATATAAATGTTTTTACAAAAAATAAATAAAAGCAATTTTAGCAATCTTATTTGGTTTGTTATTTAGTTAATGTTACGTAATATTAATATTAATTAAATGTAGTAACTGTATTACGTTATTTAAATGTTAGTAATGTTTTTAATTTTGGATTATTTTTTAGTTATTTCTTTTTTCTCTTTGCAATGGATGATTTTTTTAATTTGATCCTTTTTCAATTTGCAATAATTTTTAAAGAGAGTGTTCATTGATGATTTCACAGTAAATTTCATTGTTAAAAACCCAGAATGTCCGTTTTCAGAATATGGCATTACAAAATCATTTTCAAGAAAGATATCTGTTGTTAAAGCAAAGAACACTCAGAGAAGTGTTCTTGGTTGATTTGAAAGCTTCAAAAATTCTTTCTCAAATGAATCGGATAATTTTTTCACAGTTATATAAATGTACAAAACCAAGTTCGATGAAACCCTCTGAATTAATTTAAAAACATCTAAATTAAGTTCTTTATAACTGAGTTCCCTTTACGAATATTACACTTATTTTTCCTTATTACAGAATGGATACAATATCCTGCTAAATATGAAAAAACTAGTAAGAGATCACATGTATTTTCGAAATATTTTTCTGAAATTGATAGAAAAAAAATGATGGTTTGTTTAAAAGTACATTGCAGAAATCAGCTTCAAAAGTATTATAGTTAAGTCTAATTCTCTGGAATGAATGGAGAGATTTAAAAAAGGATGAAGTATACATTTTTTTTTTAGTTTCCAATATTTGTCGTACGATATATAATAAGCAGTTCCTGCAAGGCAATGGTAAATGCAAAAGTAATTCTCCAACGCATCGGTGGTTGGAATTTTACCTGGTAGGATGTACTTCAAATTCGGTTCTTCAACATAATATTTTACGAATTTTGTAATGCAATTCGTTGTTACTTGAAGTGCAGAAAATGTTTTTTTCCGTTAAACAGAGTTCTTTTCAGAAATGTCGGACCAATTTACAAATTTATTTAAAAATATTAATTTTTTCCTCTGTTTCTTTATTTGTCAAAGGTTGATTCATGATATTATATGAATGCTTACCTGTAAAAGAAGTCTTAAGATTCCTGGTATCATATTTTTATGATACTAGCTTTTTCAGTCATTTAAATTTCATTTTTTACCAAATTCTTGTAATGTCATGCTACTGTTAATTCACCATGCTATTGTTAAATATTTGAAATGTCAAATTTATATTTTGTCTTTCAAGATTAGTAGCCCATAATGCTTTTGAATTTAAAAAGTAGCCATACTTTTGTAGATTCAATTTCATATGTGGTTTTTTTTTTAATTTAAAAAGGATACACAACTTAATTTTGTACCCATATCTCTATATTATTTAAAAAAAAGAAAGAAAGAAAAAAAATATATGGCTTGGTTTCCATTCTTTTGCTTTAACCAATTATTTCGAATATTTTTTAATGTGATCATAATCAATGGCAAAGAAAAGTAATCACGTTTTAAAATTTTCTGAAGTAGAAAAAGGTTGAACAGGATGGGGAAAAACATAAAAAATAATAGCTTTAGGGGGAAAGTAAGTCTAACCTTACGATTAATTGAGTGATTATCTGTAACAACTTCTTTGTACCCATGTTCTTCAATCCGCAGATTACCCGTTTTAAGATACGATGAAGAATTACTCCATTAATATAATTAGTTGCTAAAACAAATACAACATCGTCATATGATGACAAAATACTATTAATCAATAACACAAAAACACTTGAAGCAGGCAAGTTTGAATTAAAATCATGCCCAACAATATTTCATGTTTATAATTTAAAGCTTGTTTCAAATGAATTTTATCATCATTTTTAAATTTTTTTCCCTGTTGTATTTGAATATAGGAGAAATAATTACTTGGCCTTCGAACCAATTGAAAAGCATTCTGAGATATTAAATGAAATAATGAAGATATATAAAATCTATGTATATCGTAAATATAAAGTATTTCCTCAGGATTCTCGAATCCACTTCTGCCATTCATTTCGTGGAAATACAAATACACGAACTTTATTTTGATTATCATAATTGTCTCTGTACTTTGTTTGACACACTACATTTAAAAGGCATCTTCCAACAACCCAAACAGAATCAAATTTCTTGGGTTTTTTTTTTTCTGGTATTACAAATAATTGTTGTTATAAAGTAATTTGCTATTTTATTTCATTTATTGTTCAGAAATAAAAATTTCTACAGGAAACAAAACAAAAGTCATATTTGCCTGTAATAAAAAATTAGTCATATCCAACTGTTATCAGAAAAATATATATCTTCAATATCAGTTAGTAAGGAAATATATTCATATTTCTTATTAAGAACAATGTTTTAAATATATTCTTTAAATACTGTTAATATGATAAATATAGAATTTTGGATAAGTTTAAACATGAAATTAACAAGAAATAAGTATATTTTCATGATAGATTAATAGCAAATAGGAAAGAAAATAATGTATGTAAACATTTGAATTGTTACAACAATGAATGAAGTAAGTATTCATACACTGGTATTTGGGGATATATATCCAATTTGAACAGAAATTACATGAAATTTTAGATAATATGCAACATTTACTTTGTGTTTATTATCTCCTAATAGTCATTATGTAATCATTCCTCAGAAATACGAAAACTTACATTTAGTGCACTTCATTTTCTTACAATTAATTTGAAATAAATACAAAGGTTTTTTAATTTACCTTAAATAAATATGCAATCAATTTGTTGAGAATGCTAGATATGACGATTTACAAGAGCTACAACAACAACGACTTGCAATAAGCAATTCGTTGTTGTAGCTCTTGTGGCGTCACAATTCAGATGTAAGGTTTTGTTTGTATTCTTGGTGGCATTGACCAGATGAACTGTGACTCGTGTATAAGCAGCATGGGCTGAAATACCCTTAACATACGTGTCTAAATCCTCTTTCATTCAGTTCCAAGACGTGTATCAGGGATTATTACTGCTCATAGCGGCTGCATAAAATATTGATTTTTTCCATATTCCGTAAGTCTAATGAAGTTGTAATTTTAATATTTTAATCTTGTGCCTTAATTAATTTGTGTAACAAATACAATTTTGATTTTTTTGTACTGTTTATGGTGATGCATTTACATGGCTATAGAAACATTATCACTGGCTATTTATTACATGCAAGGAATTTTATGATGATGATGTCTCTACGATACTTTGCCTTCATATAAATAATGCAATTGCTACTTGTTAGATGCAAAACATTTCAGGGCGATGAAGTCTCTACGATACTTTTTCCTTCATGTAAATAATACACTGGCTATTTATCAGATGCAAAGAATTTTAGGACGATGAAGTCTCTACAATACTTTGCCTTCATGTAAGTAATGCAATTGCTATTTGTTAGATGCAAAAAATTTTAGGACGTTCAAATCTCTTCGATACTTTTTCCTTCCTGTAAATAATGCAATATTTAAAGTCTTAACATTAATTAAATAGTTTTAAATTCTATCAAAAAAAGTTGAATGAAAAAAATTCGTGTTACCCAAAATTAGAAGAATAGTAGTATTTTCCAAGTAGTAATTTTAAGGTGTGATATTTACAATATTATTCCTTTATATTTTAACTTGTCCAGAAATTCCGTGAAACATTTTTACTTTTAAAAATGTATTCATCTTAATAGATATTGGTCTTTAATATTGAATAATTCATATTAATTTTGAAATTGTCGTAGCAATTTTGTATATGGAACTCATAAAATCACAAAAAAAAGCGCTTTGAATATATTATTACAGTTTTATATCTAACTTAACTTTTAATTAGATTAATTAAATTTTTAGTAAACTAATACTGGCTTTTTTCCTCATTATGTGATAAAGCTGTAAAATCTCAAACAGTTACAAATTCATTAGCTCTCAATATACTCAAATAACTTCAAAGAATTGACGAAATCCCACATTTAACTAATCAGTGACGTGAGCGAATAAGCATTTCAAAAATTTTTCTTTTCTTAAAACTATTCAATTTCAGATTCCATTTTGTATTTCTGCTATAAAGTTTTTAATCAAATACCGTTATGACTTGATAGCATATTATTGTCTGTTAACATGTTTAATTCAGTTTAATTTGTAATTCTATCATTAAATGGCACGCTATATATAAATTGTTTTATTTTTGACGGAAAATCAAATTACAAATTCAAATGAAACTGTACATGATCAGTGATGAAATATAATCTTTGATTTATGTGTTTTTCCTTCTTTTTGTAGATTTCTAGTTCATTAATGGTTTTTTTAACTGCCTCGATGTCTTTTTTTAATTTAATGAATGCTAATAAGGGGAAGCACCCCTCCATCTCACAAAGCGTACCGACGTAACGCGGGGATCACTTTCCTTTACTGGTGTTCCGATGTCTAGGTGTTTCCTGCAAGACTTGTTCATTTTTCATTTATAGTATTGAAAGAAACATTTATCTTCTATTATCTGATATTGATTTTTTATTTAATGCATTAACCTTCGGGCTTTTATGTTCAATTCATGAGTGGTAATAGGTTTTAACAAAAATTATGTTGCTAATGTTTTTCTTTGTGACAAAATGATAGTCATTATTGCGAGAATTTGTAAGAGTGAAGAATCTGGATGACATATCATTGTGTGTCTCCTGAACATGACCTTAAACATATCATTTCAAAAATAATTGCAAGTAATTAATAATAATAAATAATTTTTCAGCAAATCGATTCTTTCAACTACCAGATGAAAGTAACGAATGTTTCTAAATCCAATTCTGCTTATTTGAACAAAATAGATCTTATTTCAGAAGCGACTAGGAAAGCTTATTGTAAAAATAATAAAAGGGTCATGTTCGGGGAATGGAGGATAAAATCCCTCTTAATAAGTTGGAATCTTTCACTTTAGAACTAGCAGAGGATTATCCCAACTATTCAAAATGCTTTAATTTGCAAAAATGCAAAATGTTTTAATAGACAACTTGATTATACTTCATAGAAAATAAATAGTTAGTTTCCAATAAATTAGTAAAAATTCATCTGTGTATGGTAATTAACCGTTCATTGCATGTAAATAGCCATTGGATAAAAAAAAAGGAAAGATATGTATTGTGCAGTGCATATCACCATATGTTTTTATTGTTGGAAATGAAACGGTTGATAATTACAGAAAAAATAATAAATCTGGAAATTCTCAAAGAATGGGGTATGATTGAAATCTTGTAGCCCTCGATAAATAAAAAGGCAACATATAATATTTATAGACAAATAAAATATATCTGTGACTTTTAATAAAACAATTTACTCCAACGTATTCAAACTAAAAAAA
Organism: Caerostris darwini; assembly: GCA_021605075.1. Classification (NCBI taxonomy): domain Eukaryota; kingdom Metazoa; phylum Arthropoda; class Arachnida; order Araneae; family Araneidae; genus Caerostris; species Caerostris darwini. The sequence continues at coordinate 185,736 of BPLQ01006342.1, forward strand.
TATTTTTCAATAAGGAAAACTTCTAAATTACTGGTCAGAAGGTTCCAAACTGTTGAATGCTCAAAATTTGTTGAAAAATTTGTTGTCTCCTGAACATGACCTTAAACATATCATTTCAAAAATAATTGCAAGTAATTAATAATAATAAATAATTTTTCAGCAAATCGATTCTTTCAACTACCTATTAGTTCTGTTTAAAAAATATTCTTATTCATAATGGTGGTCAACGTACAACTACATAATCAGCATAACTAAGACTGAAGACAATAGTAATTGTTTAAACACAGAACAATCACTATGGTAACCAAATTTTCTCTCGCTTCAAAATTTCTATCTCAATTACTGGTGTTTCAGATTATCTGATCGATTATTATTGATAACTTGTAACTCAAATGATTCGATCATAAAAGAAAATATATTAATTCTCACAAAAATCTCTAACTAAAAATGATATAAATAATGAATTGATTTTCCAATAGTCTAATTATTGCACTTTTAAAAACAAAATAGGTAAATAATTCCTTCTAACCAGAATTTATGGCAAAAAATAAAAAAAAGTAATACATATACAAGTCAAATTTGAACGGCTAATATTTCAAATCGGCGTAGATTTTAAAAACTGGTTAATATTTCAAATAAATGAAAATTTTGTATATAAGATCTTGTTTTTGATAAATTTATTAAACCGCTAAGGCATTCGATTGTTCCAGTTTTTTTGCAAGAATTAGTCTGAATATTTGCCAATTCCTGCACTTAGAATCTTTTCATTTTATTTTTATAAGAAACAATGATTTTTCGGACTCTTTTGCTGTGATAAAATTTGGTATTGATTTAGGAGTAAGCTTTGGGGTGATGTTTCCATAAGTTTTGGCAAGTTAGTTCTGTTGTTTTTATTCATGCGAATTTTTTCTATCCTTTTGTTTACATCCGAGTTAGACATCATATGTAGAAAGCCTGCGATTGGTTGCGACGTCGACCACGGATGTATAAAACCCGTGAAATTTGTGTGGATTATGTGGCTGGCTGCAGACAACGTGATTAAGATGGATCATAATTAAATTAAAACCAAAAGTATAATTTTTTGTAAGTTTTACTTTTTACCCTTTTTTATATGTACAATAAATTAACTTTCTTAAATTAATGAAATGATTCTTGATTGCTCTACGCCACAACACTTTGCTAATTTTCCGACAGTAAGGACAGTCATATGGAAGCTTTTTTATTTATCATTATACTGATAAAATCTCCAGCTTTTTCAAGTAAGGCTTTTGCAAACATTGTAGTAAATTTGTTTTTAATATACATACGTTCTGATCCATTCTCCCATCAATGAAATGTAGACTTTCTGGACCAGAATCTGAAAACAATCTCCGACCATTACGGATCCACCATGCTTCAGAATTGCTTTCAGGTTTTTGTATGCAACTCCTCGATCGATTTTTTCCAGAAAGTCTTTCAATCTTTTTCTAAACTGTTGAATTTACTCTCACCACTAAATAATACATTTCTCCAATAAAAAAATATCTCTGCTTTCATGCTCCTTTGCGAATTTAAGTCTGATTTCTGATACTTATGCCTACCTTATGGGACACATTTCTTATTTTTAATGAATTGGCTTTTTTCTCAATTCAGCAACAATAGCTAGTTTTGGTGCGTTAACGAAACAATTTGCTTAACATAACATTTTTTAACTAAATATTGCTCATCTGCTTCGGTATTTTTATTTTAGATTTTTTTAGGTTTATTTTTCGCCTTTTTATTTCTTTTGTAGTGTTTTATAATGTCATGAACCGTGAAATGCTTTATGTCGACAATTTACCATATTTCTAGCACAGATTTTTCACCTTCAGCTGGCTTAATAATCGGTTTCCTTAATTCAATGCTCGTTTCACCTCTTTGTATAAACACTTTTTTTAAATTAATGTTTACTTCTACAGTAAGTGAAAATAAGACTGTCGGAAATGCTGTATATCTAGAACTTTTTGAACTCTCTAGCACTTTGCTTTTGCTCTGCAACCGGAACCCCCCTCCCCACGCAGTTCGGTACTTCCTCCCCCCCTCCCCACGCAGTTCGGTACTTCACTGTTGGTATTCACCCGTGGTAAGACGCGTTTTGTGTGTGTGTCTGTATTTATAATTTTATTTGTATGTATATATATCGTCATTGTAATGTGGGCAATTAAAAAGTTTAAAAAAGCGTCATGGATATATTTAAATTGAGTAACTACATCCCGACTTTTTGGATATCTCATCTACAGTTCGTTGGACTAGAAAGGTAAGAAAAATTTTATATGAAATTTTCTAGTTTAGTGGATTGTTTGGTGAGGTAAAAAAGACAATTGGAGAATTCCCTGAACATCTAGAACACTAACTATGAAGATATCTGCAATTTTAATACTGGGCTGCAATTATTTGGTCCTTAATTATCAAATACCCGAGTTTGGTCTGCGCATTTCTTTATTCGCAATTTTTTTTTTTTTTTTGTGGTTAAACTCTCCATTATATTTTATAAATAACTGTTTATTAGTTTTGTCTCCAATAGTGCAATAAATTCACTATTAAAAACACAGTTCATGTTTCTCTAATTCATTTTAGTCGAAATGTTTTGGAAGAATGTGTTTTATTTTATTTTGATGCCAGAGCTTGATTTGGAGCATCTGTATATTAATTATTAATACCAAACTTGGGAAATGATTTAAAATAGAACAGTTTTACGTTCCTTGTAGGGGATATACGCAACTTGGAATGTTGTGATACGCTAGTTTACCAATATCTAAGAAAGGCAAGTGTTGTCAATCGATACTAAAGCTCATAAAAATTACGAATTAATTTAAAACTTGACCTAAATCCCAAGAATAATCAATTTTTGCCAATGTGTGGGTGCGCCGTCCAGAAAGCAATGTTTATGTCAAGCAAGGAGGCTGCATATCTATTAAGAGGACATTTAGAAACCATGAAAATTGTTCATTCGCTTTAACTGGATAGCGAAGGTCATCTCGACAGAGACCTTGGACTTGTTACAGTAGGGAAATTCGCATTAATTGGTTTATTTACAATGTTTTCATTTATATTTTGTCTCAGCTCAATGAAAAGGAAAAATCATACTTTATATCTTACCTCCTTTGGCTCACAATATTCCTGGTTTATCAGTAGATTTATTTTCGTCTGATGAATTTCAACACGATTGGAATGAACTTCCCTTTTAAAATATAATCTTTTCGCTATTTCATATTTGTTTTTCAAATTTAAATATATATAGTGGATGGATCGAAGAATGATTAAAGCCTAACGCAGAATCATCCTAAAAATTGTCAAATCAATGACTGGACGATTACCAACTGTAATCAAAGCATAAAACACTGCCTTTTTTTCCAATTTTAAATAATGTCCGTTTTTATAATTGCTAGTGTGGGTTTTGGTGTGAAAAGCATTATTTAAGTGTTTTCACTTTTATATAAATATCAATTTAAGTACTAACAATGCTTATTTGTTGAAGTATACTTATATTTTTCATTCTTAGTTTATTTTATATTAAATTATGTATGATGCAAAATAAACAACAAGGTGTGCAAATACTTCTTTTGCCAACTGTATTGCTTTTTATCATTACAGCTGAAACTTCATTTATTTCAGTTAACCAATTTGTTTTTAATGAAAAGTTATACTCAAAAGGATGGATTAAAAGTATTTACTGATTTGTAATAAAAAAATAAACTATTCGATTAAACGCACATAATCATGTTCACTAGTTTTAAGATATAGTGTTTGCAGTTTTTAAGTTTTTGTGTTTAAAAAAAAACGATATTTCCATTATTTCATTCAGAAAAAGACCTATGTCATTAATATTATCATATTTTTTAAAGAAAAAGAAATGTTAAAATTGTTCTTTTTCTTTTGTTGTTATTTTATTGTATTACTATTTGGGACAAAGTAATTATTTTTGATACAACAGATTTATGTATAAGTATCTTACTTCTTAATTTAACTTCTTTAAAGAATTTTTTGAGTTTTTAAGCATAATATGAAAGAACACAAAAATGGAAACATATATGAAACGAATGAACATAAAAGTTGATGCATCGCTAATAGATAATTTAATACTAATAAATGTTATTAAACCGCATTTCATTAATTTTTTTTATGAAATATTATTTCGTAAAAAAATTTTTTTTTCTTCTTATTCCATGTATCCCCGAGAATTCTTTCTTTTATAAAAAAGAGGCTCAATCCTTGTTTAACTCAGGAATTTTCTTTTTTCAAATCATTCTTTCTAAATAAAATTCACTTAAATAATTCATACGATGCGAGTTGGTACAACGTGTAGAAATATAACATTAATATTGAAAATTCTTTTTTTTTTCAAGTCATTTTAAATGATTCTCGGGAATCAATGAATGACAATTCGTCATTCATTCTTTTCAATGCATTCAACACGATCCCTCAATTGTCGAATTTTAATTCATTTCGATTTTATTAAAAACAGGTTATAACATTGGAGAGTTGAACTGAAGGACAAAAACTTGAGAATCCATGAAGAACTCGATGAGATTTATTTAAATCAAATTATCTTCAAAAATAACTGAATTTCTTCCATCTAAATAAAATTCACTTACATAATTCATGCAATCTGAGTTGGTACAACTTGTTGTAGAAATATAACATTAATATTGAAAGTTCTTTTTTAAAGTCATTTCAAAGATTCTTCATAATAATATAATTTTCCTTAAATATTTTCGATGATTTTGCCATTGCAACATCATTTATCACACTTCAGAATAGTTCATGAAATTAAAATATGAAAAATTGTCTTCAATATTAAAGCACATACGAATAAATAATGTCTTTTTTCTGAGTCTATACTTTTGACATCTTTCTTAGGGATGCTATACCATTGATTTTATTCCACTTTCAGTTGTTAAAGGAGAACATATGTTCTGCCTTGAAGTGATGTATTTTTAAAAAATGTTAAATGACCTGGAATGTTCTATCTATGTTCTAATGTTCTATAAATCCCCCATATGTGACCCGGGGATGTTCATTGCGATGAAGGAATGTCGGTACTGTGTGACAAGCCACATAGTGAACACTATGTAATGCTGCTACATATCTACCGAATGATTGCAGACCAAAATGACGGCATTTGAAAATAAAAAATATGCTTTAACAAAAGAATAATGTTAAACCTAAAGAATCTCATACACTGTATATTCATTCAATTAGAATGTTATTGTTGAATATTAATGTAATTGATGCAAGCTGTTCACAAGTGTCGTCAAATGTTTTAGCAAATTTAATCTTGAAGATGTCACAATAAGTGGATGTTTAATTCAGATTCATGCCTTGCAAGCTATTATGGAAGAAAATCCTAGCTAAACATTGGAAATACTTCTTGGTCAACATAATTTATTGGAAAATATCAGCAAGGGTATGCTATATGCTCAATGATGTAGTAAAAGTCATCTATATGTCACTTTTTTTCCGTAGTTTTGTCAGTTTTTACCGACCCGTTACACGAAAAGGAAAAACTTTTTTTTTTATCGTATCTACAAGAAAAGTATTCTCTTAAAGAAAAAATATTTTTCCGTTGTAGAATCGCAGAGAAATTAAAAATCCCGGTATTTATTGAAGAAGAATGTAGTTCAAGTAACATCGGAGCAACGGTTACTGTAATCCTATATCGTGGTCAACTCGATCGATTGAAAATAGTCATTGTAGAAAACACTCCAACTCGATCAACAGCAAATGTAATAATGTGAAACCACACATTGCAAGAATTACTCAATTAGAACTCGGCTTGGAAATTCTTACCCGTTTCCCCATTTCATTATTATCTTGTCTGTTACTTACACCATTTTCTTGATGAGAAAAAAAATCCTTGGTTGAACATTTAGACTGCAAAATTCCAGAAATTTTAAAGATATAAAAAAAATACTTGATGATTTTACTTACTTTTCAAGCCAAATAAAGTATTTTGAGATATAAAATTATCGGAATTTCATGACGACATAGCATAATTTTGGAAACAAATTACTTGGGGAATCAGGGACAATATATTCTCTCTTTTGATAATAAAAAACTCTCTCATGTATATATATAGAAGAGATATAGTATATATAATATATATAGATATATATGAGAGATGTAGCAAATTTATTTAGGTTTTAATATTGGTATACTGTTATGCTATATTGTTAGAAATTTTATATTGTTACGATAAAAAATTCCCTTAAAAATAAGACCAATATGACAAACAAGTTTTATAGTTATTTTATAATTTTACATCTTTTGAAAAAAAAAAAATCAGATCTCAATTCTATTGAGAATCTGAGACACATCTCGATATACAAGTGGGGAAAATAATTAAAATCCATCTTAAACAAGTTCTTACTGCAAAAAATAGCTAAAACAATTAATAGAATCTATATCCAAGTGATGACAAACTACATTTAAAGTGAAATGCTAGCATTTTTTTTAATTCCTAATGTTTTATTTTTCTGTTTTCTTTGAAAGGGTGTAAATACTTTTTTGGCATCAATTTTTTTTTTTCGTATATTTCACAAATACAATTTTAGATATTAAATATTTTTATTTATGTTATAGATTTATTTTATAATCTTCATTTTATAAATTAACATATGATGAATTTTTAAACTGAAAGCAACATAACTAGATGTATAAATAATTTTTCCCCCACTGCATGTGTGATTTTCCAACATAAAACGTTTTTTTTCCTAACATTTTAATCTTTTTCTTATACAGTGAACATTTTCTTTTTATTATTATACATACTTAAATATCTTAAGATAATTTATTAATTTTCCATTGAGGTGGGGAAACACTATTTCTTCTTATTTTCTTTCTATTGTTTGTATTATTTCTGGATAAACTATTTGATCTATATATAGAATTGCGTTTGACTTCATTTACAATTTGTCTTAAAATTTGTGTTTCGATTATGGGATTATTGACTTTATAGGTAGAGTTGAGCTCATTTTTCCAAGGAGTTACATTGTCTGTTTTACGTATTCTTGTCGGTATCTTTGAACCTCTTCTCTTCGTCGTTTTTTTATTAACGCTAGCAATTTTTTGAGTACTCACTACCCACTCTGGAGTTTTATTACGAGGAGATACATTATGGTAAATGGTAAGAGTGTCAGCAAATCGAACCTTTTTCGGAGGCGGTGGTTGGAGTTGAATTTCTGGTTCTAAAACTGATGTCGGAATGTCTCCCATTGGAATATCGGATAGACCATTGTAAGAAGAACCACTTCCCATGTCCGGAAGAGTTGCTTCGGATTCCTTTGAAAATCTTCTGTTGGAGTTAAAGCTGTTTTGCGAATTGCTTCTGGAATCTTCGGTACCGTCGTGATCACACAGATAGCTCACAAACTTCGGATGATTCTTGTCATGCTCATTTGAATACTTATTTGCATCGAGTTGTCTGAGGCAAAGACCGTCTGGCGATATATACAGTACAGGGGTATTCAGACTCAAAGGCACAACAGAATCTTTCTTGGTGCTCTTTTTAATATCCTGTCTTACAACAAGGCCTGCAGAATTGTCACGAACCCCTTTGCGATGACAGCAATGAAAGAGTTCCTTCAACTTTTGTCGAATATCTTTCCGCATCTTGAACACCAGCAACGCAAACACACAGGAATAGATAAACCTGAGCCAAGTGAAAACTTTTTCGTATTTATGTGTGCATTCGATGACAGGAGAAGACGAAGTACCATTCGAAGCAGGACTTTCCTCGGGATGCGTCTTCAAAGCACTATCCTGGTGAACAATTATATAGGGCAATTCAAATAACAAATAAAACAGAGCAAGCCATGCGACAAGCTTAAAATTAACCCATTCTGTCCATAAATCACCTTGCATAAAAACATTGGAATAAACAATAGAGTTTTTCTTTTTCTGGATTTTATATTCTTTATACTGACGTATCCCAAGATTTAACAAACAACCAAATCCGATAATTATCATTAAACTATAGCACCATATAGTCAAGAATATAGCATGAGCAAATCCATCGGGACCTAAAAGGGAAAAAAAAAAGCATTAAATTACAATTCTTTACATTTTTATTAAATTTTAAAAATATTTGTACAAATAATAATGGAAATAATAGTATAAATATATAATTTAATAATTAATAGTATAAATATATAATTTAATAATTAATAGTATAAATATATAATTTAATAATTAATAGTATAAATATATAATTTAATAATTAATAGTATAATTATATAATTTAATGAAATAATTAATGAAACCACGAAAAATTCATTTTCACAATTAATGACAAGCTTTATTAAAACTTCACACACACAATTAATAATTTCTTCTCCAATTTGATTGAATTCACACAGATACACGTTATTGATAAAAAAAATTTCTGCCGAAAGAATGATCCTGCATCAAATTTCTGGCTTTGAAGGAACTTCGTAATGATTCAATTGCCAATTGATTCGAATGATATTGAAATTAAAATGCAGATATTGAATTTGACGCAGAATCATTATACTTGGAATCATTTCAGTATGGTAGAGTATATTTTGTTGTTCAGATAGTGGATAACGTAGCCACAAAATTAACAGAGGGCAAACATCAAACCTCAAGCTCAGTACCAGTATTCGCAGAATTACTAGAGTTTTTGGGCTAATCTGCTACCACTGCCAACAAGAATCTTTGGACAAGCATGCGAAATGTTCTTATAAAGTATCACATGTTCAGCAGTAATTAACTGCACATCCTTCTCCACCAAAAATGCTGAAATTCTTTGTGTTCTGCTAACTCGACTCTAATTGGGTATTCTATAAACAACTGAGGTGTATTTTCATTTGTATTGAGTAGTTAATAATCAGAATGGTAAAATTTCGACTGAAGTAAACAACATGGCGTTATTTTGCTGCGTATTTCATTCTCAAAACATTTTACTTCAAAGAACTACATCCCAAAAGTTTAATGAGTTTCGTGATCGGACAGGGATTTTGTATTTTTGTTGAAGCATTTCGTCATTCCTGCTTTAAGAGCTCTTTAATATGTAGAAATAACAAAGTTCATGCAAAAGGGAGATCTTCTGTATTTTTGGATGAAAAAAAACAGCATCATTTTCCTTCTAATTAGCATCCAAATTCTTCAAAACTGATGTCGGAAAGTTTTTTCTACAATAATTTCTGCAGAATGCAATTTTTTCTTTAAGGCTATCTCAAAAAATTAGTTTACCTGCATCCATATCATCTTTGCCACATCTCTAAGGCATCATACTAAGCCATTTTGTACTGCATACGCTGCATTCGACAGTTAAAGATGCTTTGTTTTAAGATTACAGATGTTAACAGAAAGTGATAATCTTGTACATGATGTACCTGATTACACAAATAAATGTTGCAGTTCAGTGAAATTTTCTGAATAAAGTTGTAATACGCCCTCCGTTCGTAATTTTTGAAGCTTTTTGAGCTAATTGACTTCTTCATAATGCTAAAATATCCTAAAAACTGGGCAAAATTCTGATCAATAATTTTTGCCGTAGACAGCAGGGGACAAATGAACTTTAATTATATACATCTCACTCACGTACTTTAATTCTATTATATACTGTGCATATAAAAGCAAAAATACAACATTTCATATAAAAGCAAAAATACAACATTTCATATAAAAGCATCAGTTCTAATAGTTTTTTTTTCTTGAATTTGATCAAATGTTTGTAATATCAAAATTGATATTACAAATTGCATTTTTATTATTCACTACATTTATAATTTATTATCAATGACTTACCCTAAATATGGAATATTTTTAACTCGCATATAAATTTAAAAATTTAAATCAAAACAATATAATACAATTTCAAGATATTTTCAACCATCATTTAACAAATAGTGTTCTGTTTTCTTTATCATATGTTAAAATATTCTTAACATTTTAAAGATTCTTTTAAAGTAAACATTAAGTTATTGAAATGATCTGTTTATTTGAATATATCGACACTTTTTTAATTTCCTTTTTTAAGATATTAATCTTTATAAACTGATATTTCATTTTATCCATAAATTCAAGTTAAGTCAATGCCGACTGTATAATACCCAAACTAGCATCGTAATCGACAAGAATAACGAAATGAATTTTATGCAATTCAGAATTGTCTTCCTAATTGCGCCAAACTGCGACTGAATTCTGAAAATGCCGGTGTAAAATGAGATCTCTTTGCATCATCTTCCCTTGTATTAATCTCACGGAGTTATTTATCGTCCATTCTCTACACTAATAAAAAAAATTCTCTGTGTTTGTTTATAAAATTTTTTACAGTTTACTTTATGTAATTGAACATAGAATTCCAGAAATTGCAATTTCCCCATTGTAAAGAACATTTAGATAAATGTTCTTTACTATTAGTACTTGACTTTAAGATTGCATATTAGGCTTCATAAATCTTTTCTAAACTCAGAAGTTTGCCTGTGGCTAGGTGAGCAATGTGTTAAAAATTATAAATATTACTTTCTGCCATTTTTAATAAAATTTAATTTTTATATATAACACCAAAGTGAAACTGTACAATATCAAATAAATTTGTATTTTAAATTATAAGTAGAATCTGAAGTGGACCTTACAAAATTGTTTTATCGTATTTGATTAATAAAATTAAGTTAAATTTAAAAGATGATTTTCAAATTTGTAAGACATACGAAAACTATGACTCACTGTATTTAGCCATAAGATGCCTGTTAAGACAAAAAAGAATGAATAAATAAAAACAAAAAATGACTCACGAAGAAGGATTTATCCGTACTGTGCGAAAAGCGGTATATGTTATAGAAAAAGAAACTATTAAAATTTCAGTGGTGTTGGATTTATTCAGGAGATGCAAATAGTGAATCAATCAAAAAAGAGCTGCTATCTGTGCAATCTGTAATCTGGATTCTTAGTATGAAATTCTGGGACGATCAGAGACCCAAACATGCTCTATAGAGAGAGATCTGACGATGTAGCTGGCCAGAGGAATATTTGACAAGCATGAAGACAATCAGTAGAAATGATTAGCTTTTATGAGTGAATATACTAATTTTAACGTAAGCCCGAAGTGACGTGAATAAAAAGTGAGGTAAAACTATTAAATTAGAACCTCAAAGCTTGCCTTAGAAGCTGAAAAATATTTTTAAGAAATGTTCACCCACAAATAATTCAAATCCTACAGCATAAATATAAGTGAAAAGCAATATAATCCAATATATCAACAAAACACACAGTAAGAAATACTTGGATTTGGCAGAACATGAGTGTTTTGTAAACCAACGATGAAATTAATAAAAGCAAGTTTTGTTTAAATGTTAAAAAAAAATAATAAATAAAATTTGTTTTTTATTAAAAATATAAACAAAACAAATTTTGTTTAAATGGCCAAGTCAGATAAAACACCAAAGAATTCAATTTCCAAAACCTTCTCCGCATTATAAAATATATTTGCGGAGGGCTATGCAGTAGACGGGTTGAGTTTAGTAGGAATCAGTATCTGTACATTGACGTATCGAATAGAAATTTTAGATAGTGCTCAATTTTTTTAGTTTTGTTACCAATTTTATATACTATTTGGACAATGAAGCAGAATATCGCAAATACATGTATGTGGTTACTTTGCGACTGCCTAAAGGTATTTCAAACTACACTACATTAATCAGACATCAATGAGATTTAAAAAAAAAAATATTTAAAAAATATTATATACCAACAAAAAAAAATCTTTGTTCAGAAACATCACAACAAGTCTGTCCAAACCAGGCCTAATGTGGCCCATAATTGCTATGAATGTGGTCCAATATAAAATAGAAAATATCTTTTTAAACATTGTGATTTTATCTCTTATTTTATTTTTTATATTATAATTACATAGGGCCTGATGGCCGAGTGGCTAGCACTCTGGCGCTCGGTACCACAGGTTTCGGGTCCGAATCCCGGAGGTGGCATGGATGTTTGTGAGAGGTTCGGAATCCACTGTAGGCCGTAGGTCCCGGTCTCATATGACCGTAGAGCGTCACAGAGCCCAATCAGACTTCTTCTCGCCCACATCATTCCCAAACTGTAAAGGGGCAACTCAACTCTAGGCACAGTGATGTGGCATGGTGTAGTAATTATAATTATATAAAAATACAGTATTATTCAAATATTTATAATAATAATAATTGAATTCCGAATATTTTTTTTTTATTTTATTTAAATACCAATATCATATTTCTTATTTAGTTATTAAGGAAAAAAAATCAAAGATTGCAATACATTTTTGCTTATTTGTCATGGAGGATCTTTTATATTGTACATCAATTACTATCCTTAAATTTTATGCAACGCCTTCAAAATTTAGGCACAATTAAGTGCGCCAAAAGTAATTTTTGTTTTTTCAAATGTGACTTGAGTATACCAAAAGTACAGTATGAAATAAAATCCTAAAGAATATTATAAAAATGATTCCATCTGCATCAAATTGCGTTCAATCTTTGTATACATGTTTAGGTTATACTGTGTACTGCTTAGGTTACACTGTAAATGTTTTTTTTTTTTTTTTCAAATTTACCTTATTTTAAAGTACCGTGGTACATCATTATAAATCCTCTTTGGAATAATCCCACCTTGATATGCATCCTGTTTGGACTCGAAAAAATTTGTTTGGTATACGACCTTTGTACTGAATATGCCTCACGGGCTCCCAAATTTTTGCCAAATGGATGGATGTCAAAAACTTTGCAGAAAAATATCAACAAAGTAAATCACAAAAAAGTCATAATTCAGAAACATTGAGATTTTATTCGTCGCTCTACGATCATTTTTTGCACACTTTAGGCTAATTAGACCGGGACCTACAATTTAACATGGATTCCAAACCACTAAAACATCCATGCCACCGCCAGGATTCAAGCCTGAAACCTGTGGTACCAAAGGCTAGAGCGCTAGCCTATTGGCCATCAGGCAGCTGAAACATTAAGAGGAAATGGTAGAAACAGTTCTCTGGCTCAAATTTTTAGTGAACGTCGAATCTGATTACCCTCAATGAGGAAACAGCCTGGTGGCCAAGTGGTTAGCTCTCTGGCCCAGGCTTTAGATTCGAATTCTGGCGGTGGCATGGATGTTTGTGAGTGGTTCGGAATCCACTTTAAACTGTAGGTCCCGGTCTGTATAAATGTATCATATTTATGGACATTTGGAATATGTCCTGTTTGATATAAATCCAAGTATCTCGAACGGAATAAGTATGTATACTGAGATACCTCCGTATACCAAGTGGAAATTTTATTTCTAAGACAAACTTTTTCCTTAAGCCAAAGGGATCCTTTGTAGGGATCGACCTCCAAAGTGGAGGCAATATATTTCCTACGAATTAAAACTAAATTTAAGTTAATGAAAAATAATATAGAAGACCTCTTCGATAAAGGCAAATTTTAATTCTTATTGAATTTGAAAAGTGTTAAGAACTAACTCTTTACTCGTGAGAAATTCCAACTTTAAATTTAAAAAAATATTTTCTTCCCAACTATGTATTGATGCGGAGTTTTTATTCAGTTGGAATCAAATCATAAGTCCAAACGAAATTATAATCTAGAGAGAACTTCTTGATTCAGACAAAGTTCTTAAAACATTTTATTGATAATTGGTGGTATTGTTTGATAAAATATGCCAAATATGATAAATTCAAATTTTGTTGCTACCTATCTTCACATTTCAATAGAACTGATTAATAGCAACTGATACTAATAATGGGCCTGATGGCCGAGTAACTAGTGCTCTGGCGTTCGGTGCAACAGGGTTCGAGTACTGTCAGTTCATGTAGGGGTGGTTCGGTTTTGTTTTATGTGTGTAGTGGCTCTGAATAAAAACTTTAATATGCACTTCAAACCAGGTCCTTGTCCAATATGACTTTAGAGCATTGGACGTAGGACTGACAACTCTACCCTGTAAAAACAAACCATCTCCTGTCCCGAAATTTGCCAGTAGGCGAGCGGCCTTGGCGCATCATGGCATATAGTGATAGGGTGGTTTTGTTTATCGCTCTATGGTCATTTTGTGCTTATGTAGGCTAATTAGACTGCGATCTACAGTTTAACGTAGTAACCACTAACAAACATCCATGCCACTGTAGTGATAGGGAGACTGGGAGTGTAACACGATGACCCTCTGTTCCACAAGTTTTCGGTTCGAGTCCCGGCGGTGCCAAGGATGTTTGTAGTAGTTCGGAATCCACTTTAAACCGTAGGTCCCTGTCCCATATGACTGTGGATAGTTGGGTGTAGGGCAGGTAACCCTATCCCGTAAAAAGAAAACATCTGTTTCGAAATCTGTCAGTAGGCCAACCATGGGGCTGTTGCGCCAATGAAGAAGATACTAATAATATTCGGAATACTTTAATATTGAGTTGAAATGTAATTCATATAGATTATAAAAGAAAATAAACCGAACATCAAAACTACTATGATATTTGATGCTAAAAAAGGAAAGAACTTCCCCTTGCTAAAGGAAAGGTTGAAGCATCTGATATCATGCCTTAAGTAAAAGTTCAAATAGCTCCATAACCAATCATTTTCATTTAATTGGTCGTTATTGTAGTTTAAGAATTCATAAATTCAAGAAACAATAGTTGAATCTCAATTTTTTTCCCTAATTAAAATAAAGATTAGATCAAGTAACTAATAAATAATGAAAACGTTAGAAAAAAATTTTTCTGCCTTGTAATAATTTAAAAATTTCTTTTTAAATTATTGATTTATTATTATTTCAATTAAAAATTTCTAATGAAATTCAAGAGTAGGTTCAAAATATTCTTGAATGTCAAGTCTTCCATCTGAATATTCTACTCGGAATAAGAAAATTGTTCTAAATATACACGTGTACACCTTGAGCTAAAATTTTTTAGCTTCATAGGTTTTAAAATCCACTGAGAACAAGAGGGGTACGCGTACCTCAGAGGATACGCTAAAGACATATAAATGGTACTCTTCATAATTGGTGGATTTGAAAACCAAATATCCAGGTTGAGTAAGCCCAGCAACGAATGCAGTCTTACCATTGGTTCTACTTACCTGTGTGAAGTGGCGTTTCTGCTATGACAACAATTGAAACCAAATACAGAAATAAATTAGAACCAAATCTTCGAATTCCATTATCAGAGATCATCCAAAGTATTCTGTTCCGAAATTACTAAACAAGAGCAATCACATTGCTCTCATTTAATTCTAATTAAAAATGTAAAAATGTAAATTTAATGTAATTTAAATGTACATGTACATGTAATTTTACATGTATAGTGCTTAAAACAACTAAATAATAAATAATTTGATTTTTTACTAAACATACACACCTTATATATATATATATAGTTGTTACCTATGGCTTTATTGGAACTCAATTCGTATAAATTTAGCCACTTACAGTAAAAACAAAAAGAACAAATCAAAATTACAAAGGGAAAAGACCAGGCATTCTTAACAAAAACGACCCAAAGGCCTTAAAAGCTGTTAAAAATAAGTTAAATGCTCTAAGGATAAAAATTAAAAAAGCTCGAAGCACCACAATAAAAGTTCGTGTGATCAGGAGATGTTTTCTTTGGCCCTCCAGTAAAGAGTACAGAAATCACCCTTCTGCTATAAGTTAGAGTCCAATCCCGAGCAAACAAGTAGAAGGGCCTTATTCCTTGTTTCTGTTCCTGAGTTCCCAATCCCTATTTTGGCCAGATATTCGGTCGGCAGTCGTGTCCAATTCCTAATCTAAAATTGGTAGCAGCCTCTGCGAGTTTTTCCTGTCATCCCTGATGGTCTTCTTTGGTGTTACATAATACTTCAGTAATATACGATGACTTACTTTTGTCCTGTATAGTTCTCACAAAAGAGAGATAAGGCACTGTCCAGGAACTTCTGTTCCTTTTTTTACCAGATCTGCCCTTTCGTTTCCATTATATGTATATATATAATGGAAATCAAAGGGCATATTTCTGGATAATATATGTGATTATATCTTCTTTATATTATATCGGATACAATTTAAATTATTTGTTCTCCGTCTCTGGAACAACAGTCATGTAAACCTTCAAGTGAGAGTTCCGACCCTTGGTCATGAAAAAACGTTGGGGTGTTGCCAAAAAATTTTTTAAATTGTCTCATTTAATTCTTTTTTATTTTCACGTTAAAAGTTAATCATTTTAACTTTTTGTATTATTTACAGCACTGTTAGGTTTTTGTCAGTAATAATACACCAGTAGTATATAAACGCTTTTGCTTAGGTCGTAATGCATGCGTCATTTAAAAAAAAAATATATTCATGAGTAAAATTTTGCTATTAATGATGAATGGTGTTCATCTGTAAATAAGCAAATGACTACATGGAATGCTTTTATAATGTTTTAAAGCATAACTTACATTTAACGTATTTACCGCTAATTCCCCACCAAAGGCAATTATAAGATTCAATCATCATCATTGGCGCACCAGCCTCATGGTGGGCCACGACCTTCTGCCTACTTACAGATTTCAAGACAAGCAGATTTACGTGGTAGGGTTGTCAGTTCCACGCCCAACGATCTACGACCCTATTAGACCGGGACCTACGGTTTAAAGTGGATACATAAAATTCAAGCTGTTGATAAATGACATTCTTAAATCCATAGAACTCTTAAAAACAGAATAAATAATTTAAAAATTAGACTATTTAACGGAATATTTAGTAATATTTTTTTTCTTGTTATTAAATAATTTAAAAAGTAGATATTTTTTTTTCGTAGCGCGTTTAGTAAAATCCATACTACTGGGTTTTTTTTCCCGCAAGGATAAAATTATATCGGTTTAAGAAAAAAAAATCACTCTTGGATGGCCGAATATGAATTGTGTTTATGAAACGCGCGGGTGATCCAAAATCGAGAATGGAGTTAGCACATAGAAATGATTAGACATCTTGAAAAGGATGTAGAGGCTAAAAAAAATGGAAATTCAATCTTTTTTCTTTGCATTGAAAAGAAATAAAACACATATTTTTATTTCTTTTTAATTGAATGTTTCTGTTTGAAATATTTTTTTTCAAATGAACAAAATTATACTTTTTTAAAATTATTACTAATAACATCAAAAATCCGAAATTGCCAAGTATTTTAGTGTGTATGAATTTAAGTAAAATTCTATTCGTCATCGCATTATGATAATCGTATATACAGAAATTACAACTCGAATTAATTTATTTTTCAACCTCTACCACTGCCTGCAACCTATGTATAAAGTAATTTTTGATAATGAAACCTCAATCTAAGAATTCAAGATGAAAAGCATATGTATGAATTTTGGAAAACGATAATTAAAATGTAGGTAGATATTTTTTAATAAAAATGCATACAATAAATTTGGTTCTAACTATTTAAATAAAACATAAGCTTTTGCAATTGAAATAGTATTATTCTAAACACCACAAAAAGTGTAGCTGTATAATATACAACAAAGAAAATTAGAACAAAAATTTTCAAGAAGTGAGCCGCAAAACTAACCATGTCTAAGAATACATAACTGAGAGTATAAAATTTGAAAATCATGATAACTATGTAATAACCTTAAACTATCCAGTGAACAAATACTAAATAATAATGAAGATTTAAAAAAGCGAAAGGGAACAAAATAATCTAAAAAAAGCACCATTTCTGTATATATATATATATATAATATAGAATGAATCAAAATACGATTTTGTGTGATTTTAAATGAAATCCAATTCAAAATAGTATATTTCGTATATATAAAATACAAGAAGTTCTTCAAATGAAAAAAATTATTAATTTTTTTAACGTGGAATTATTTCTACATTTGTTTTTAAAATTTATTTTAAATATTCATACAACGGCCATAGAATTTTAAAATAAAGATTTTTTTTTCAATAATGCTGGAATATAACAAATGTAAATTAAGCAACCGAACAAATTCCTGAGAAAAATGTGTGTTTCTTTAAATATTTAGTCGATCCTGATCCAATTAAAGACAGGAAAATATCACCCTGAAATATTTAACAGTGCAACTTCATTGTTCAGTTTTCAGTTAATTGAATCCCGAAATAAAAAAGCTTCCCAAATCCAAAAGTAAATTACCTGCTGGAGCACAATTATATCTGGCAGGAAACATCCGGGACGTCATTGATTTGACCAAAAGAGGCATGCACAACAGAACTCCTGCTGTCCACATGGTCACTATGACAACTATTTGTTTTTTGATAGTTAAATAAGTTTGGAATCGAAATGGCTGCCACACCGACAGCATGCCTTCGGCACACATCAGACAGAGACAAAAAGTCACTTCCAGGGTCACCAGTTGAACCACAAACGAACTGAAGGCACAACCGGTGTGCCCGAGTTTCCAAGCGTCCATCGACACATACAGAAGGGCCACAGTCATGTTCCAAACACTTTCCAGTAAAAACGTAACACACAGATTCGAAAACAGCAAATTGAAAGGTACTTTTCTCAAGGTATAGCTCGATGCAATCGTCACCAGAAGAAAGATATTGGTCCCGAAAGAAACCAGGAAGACTACCACCAACAGAACTATCTCGAGAGCAGGGTCAGTTTCCGCTGGGTAAGTTCCATTATAGAAAATCACAACCGTTACTTGAACGGTTTTGGAATCGTTTTTCGGGACGTCCTCTTTAGTTGCCATTCTCACAAGACTGATCGTTACTCCAGTTGGGACTAGAGAGCATGTGTAGTACCTGAGCGACACCTGTGGCTCCGAGTGACGTTTGCTAATCGATGCAATGCCTCCTATAAACAAGCAACACGGATTGATTCTACGTACTTAATGGAGTGCATCTCAGCCGAGTAATGTAACTTTTATATCCGCATAAAATCACGGGCTTTCGTTTCGTAGCGATAACAATGGGAAGATGATTTAAGATTTCCATAAATTTCCCCCAGACGATCGAAGAATTACAGGAGTTGAAATTTTTCACTGGGACGTCGGTTGTGGATTAAATAAATGAATGGGATGAGTCATTTAAATACGTGTTCGAAAAAACACTTGGGACTGCTAAACTGTCGGGTGCATCTTAAAATAGATTTCATTATTTTTAAAATTGGAGTGCTTGTTCGAAGGCTTGTATGCTAATAACTATCGTATGTGTCACGAATACAAAGGAGTGCAGAAACTACATAATTCTAGTGAATTTATTTTGTTTCCACTCACCTTTTCGCATGTGAAATTATAATATCAAGTGAGGAATGACTTTGTTTCGAAATAGCCCATGTAGATGAAAATATTGACCGTAATTCTTTGATCGTACAAAGTTGTTTCCATGCTTCACGAAGCGCTTTTCAGCTTTAAGTTAAAAACAATATAAATTCAAATTTTGCTTTAAACTGGGAGAGATGCATAAAAAGAAACATTTTGAAAAGTTACCGAGAATTGCAACATAATTTCGTTTTCATATCAGAAATTTGTCTGCCGACTGCAGTTTAACAGTTTGCGGCATTTCGTAAATTCTAACTTGTCAATTTCTATCGGAATTAATTTGAAGCGTTTTCATGTTGAGCTTGAATGGAAAAAAAATCTAAATGTCATAAAATGAAGTAAATAAAAGAAAAATAACGTCGAAATTTGAAAATATCCCATTTGCTATTTTAAAAAAATAAAGAGAAATAAAATACAAAAATATTAAAACTAAAAAAAATTTATCTAAAAAAAATTTAAAATTGGAGAATGAATAACAAGAAAATAATGAAGTGTCAAGTAACAGAGAAATATTTTTTGTTTGGGATATTTTCAACCTTTTGAATAAAGTTTTTCATAAATGGCTCAATATAAAATTCATGCAGTTAAATAAGATTGTCTAAAGGACAATTGTTTTTAATTTTCTTTTTTTTTTTATTTGATAAAAGAATATCGTAATTAAAGGAATATGTTTGAATGAAGTATACACTTAACTTCCGACTGTAATGAAAGGATACGTCGATTCGAATCAGCATGTGTTACAGTGACTGTATTTCAGAGCTAACATCCACTATCCCAATCGCCCCTGTTTCGTATCTACAGTCAGATGGCCTGGTGCTACCGAAGTGCCGTCTTTGGGGTTCGTACCAGCCGACTCCTTTGTTTTCCATAATTGTAAAAGCACTAAATTAGTGTTTTTTTAAGTACTTTAGTAATTATACATCTACCATCAGCATAAATACAATTAAGTAAAAAGATTATCATTTTTGCCTATTTAAAATAATTATTATTTACTATTAATACTTTTAAAGAACTTGAGCCTGACTCGTGGCTCAGTGGGGAGCATTAGGGCGGAGGTTCAAATCGCTGTCGGCTTTGTTGTAGACACTGTTTCAAAAAATGAGGAAATTCGGTAGCGCTTGTGATGTTAGCCTCTTGCCTCGTTAGTCGAACTACCTGGCAGGAGTTTTCTCTCATACAATACGCAAATACGGGATAGTTCCCCCTAAAAGTCCTCCCGGAAGGCGCTGCCCTCCTTCTTCAGCGTCAGGGAGCCAAGTCAGACCACGGGTGCTCCCTCACAACACAAGCTGCCCTCCCCCTTTCCCTCCTTCCATGAGACCACAAGAGTTCTTGGACTTGGTCTAGATGTTGCTGTCTACCAAGCGGGATAAGAAACAAAAAAAAAGAATTTTCATTGTTGCATCATAAAACGCTATAAATGATTTATGTATCTTTTTCAAAAATTTCAAAACATGAATTGAATAGAAATAAATACTTAACAATGGTAATGAGTTCACGTGCTTTTCATAATCAATGGAAAGTATGTGAACTTACAGTAAGCTATGAGTTTTAATGACAAATAAAAATAAATTCCAAAAAGATTTCATTTTATATTAATATCCAATGATTTGTGTTTTAGCTATGTATGAAAATCGATGTATTTTTAGCATAAAATTAAAATATTGAGAATAGTGTAACTTATAATTGCTATTAATCAATTTTATTAAAAATAACAAATACAAAGATTTAATTTCTTACTACAAAAATAATCGATCCTTTTGTGTCATCGCTCATTAATGAAAATGGAAGCTTCTTTTTAAGAAATTTTGATCTAATCAAAAAGTCCTCTGTAGACTATTAAAAAATATCTGGTTTTGATATGGGATTTCATAATAGTCAAATAAAAATTCCACGTCTGTATGTATACCATTTGGGGAAGGAACCAGGATTCTTTTCTAGTATTTTAATATTTTAAATCAATAATTATTTATCAATCAATCAATATCTCTTAACATTATAATTCCTTTTGAAATTCACAATAACTAAAATCTTTTTTTGTCTACGGTTTTTCTTAAATATTTTGTTGTTAATGTTAATTTTTCGTTTGAGGAGATCTAACTTTTCTATCTTCAGAAAATAATTCGCACCTCCGTTTTCCACATATCCGCGCCTTCCTTGGACAACGCATCCCACTATTGAAAAAATCATCGTCAAAAACCTGCTAAACAATTTTATGCACTCATTTTGCCTAAATAGTTCCCTTTGGGAAAAAGGAATTATTATGAAACGAACAGCCGTCTTCTTAAAAAAAGTAGTTTAGAATCTTAGTGTAGAATTAAGTCGTCTTCTTAGAAAAGACGTTTTAGAATTCCATCACTTTCTAAGAAGATAATCTAAAACCCCTTAGGCAGCTCTCTTGTCGTAAACAGATCTTGATAGATTTGATTTTTGTTTTAATGTTTTTATGAATAATATTTAAATTGAGGCGATTAAGAAAGTTTCAATTAACAAGAAAATTTAGAAATTATTTATTGTTAAAAATAATTAAATAATACAAAATGAAGAAAGAGGAAATTAAAAAATATATATTTCAATCTAAAATTCCTTTCAATATGGATGAGACAAATTCATTACCTTCATGACACTCAGACATTCGGTATTGGATAAATAAGCGTAACAAAATGCTATTAGCAATATCTTTAATGAAACAAGTCCGTCACTTGTACAAACACTAATGGTTTCCCTCCTGATCTCATTTTTATCTCCTTTCTTTTGGAAATCCATCAAATACTTCACTTACATCAAAATGTGCAAAATATTTCATTCACTATTTTGTTTACGCATGAAAATCACACGAGCAGTGCCTAATGAACAAAGAAGATTATTGCAATAGCATCACTAATGGATTTCAAATTTATGTGCGTATATGTTTTTTCAATTCCAAGGTTTTTTTTGCTTGCTTCAAAGGAGAGAATTTTAAATTACAATCTTTGGCCACCGTCAATGTTTTTTAAGTAATTTTTTATAATATATCTGATTTGATTTAAATAAATTATTTTTTTGAAAGAAATGCGCTCTTTTAAAGTAACCGACCCTGTCAAGGGCCAAAACTTTTAAATAATGTTTTATGAAAATTTCTTAAAATAATGGAGTTTTTTTTTTAATTTAAGGAGATTTTGAAAATTACCATAATTATTATAACAGTTGTGATTGTTATAGTATGGTGGTATAGCAAAAAATACAGTTTTTCAGAAATTCAATTTAAAATTTTGAATGCATCCATTCCCTTATCTTCAGTATGCAAAAATTCTCTAATTTCTGTTTAAATACTCAAAAAGATAGCATATTTCAAATATTCTAACTTCTAGTAATGCGGGATTCAACAGCTGTATCTCGACTTCTAATGACTCTAAAAACGAACTTATAACTGTTTCAGAAGCTAAAGGTCTGATATTTAAAATAAGACAATAAAAAAAAAAATTCCATTTTTTTTTCTTCCACGAAAATCGTGATTTGAACGCGGTTGGCTACCTTAATCAGGTTTTTGTGTGGGGGTGTCCCACTGCACACTTTCGAAGCACTTCTTTTGAATGTTAGTCGAATGCCAATTAATATTTCGAGAGCATCCCTTCCTGACTAAGCAGGTGGTTTGACTGGAGGCACGCGCCGCGCATGCGCTGCACCCGTCGACACTTTGAGAAATGCGTCTGGTCGGAAGGCAGATGGATGGGTACCAGGTGAAGACTATTGTTACGTCTAACGGAGTTCAGCAGGAACTCTTAAGGGACCAGGTGGAATTTTCAAATATGGATTTCGAAATAAATTGGATGAAATAAAATAAAAAATACTATATTTATTCTCCAGTTTTGAATGGCGACCTTTCTTTTTACCGTTATCTTTATCTATCCTGGTTTGATTAGATTTTTCCCCCCTTTCGCCTAAAGAGAATAACGTTTGTATAAGAAAGGATTTTAGTACTGTAAAGTTATTGTAAAAATCAAACCTCTCAATAAATATATTTCAGAGTCACACTAAAATCAAACGATTGTATTTTGACAAAAAAATTTGTACACAATCGTACTTTATTTCTAATACAAGTTTATTATCCTTTAAACTTTCTTCAATTTATCTTAAAGTATTCTAGAATTCCTTCAACCTATTTTTAATAAAATCATATCTTTTATTAAGAAATACCATACTAACATTCACGTATTCAAAAAATCAGCATTATCATAAATTTGTAGAACATAAAATTTGACTTCTTGAATTACAAAAAAGAGGCATTGCAATACTAAAATAAATGACTCAATTTTGATTACGAATATTATTTGGCAATAAAGATCCTGAATGACCTTCGTTGATTCTCATTCTTTAGTACTTGAAGGGCTTTAAATATGAATTATTTTATGACCTTGTGAAGCCGATTTATAATGAATAACACTACTGGCCATTAAAATTGTTACACCAAGAAGGTGAAATGCTACAGACGTAACGAAACGACAGGAAGAAGGTGCTGCGATATGCAAATTATTAGCTTTTCAGCGCATTCAGACAAAGCAGGCGCCGGTAGCGACACCTACAATGTGTAAATGAGGAAATTGTTCAGATGGTTTCTCATACACAAATTGCATTTGAACGTTGTTGCCTGGTGAAAAGTTGTGATGCCTCGCGTAAGAAGCATAAATGCGTACTAGCACGTTTCTGACTTTGATAAAGGTCGAATTGTAGCCATACCGGGATTGCGGTTTATCGTATCGCAGTATTGCTGCTCGCGTCGGTCGAGATCCAATGATTGTTAGCAGAATATGGAATCGATGAGTTCAGGATGGTAATACAGAACGCCGTGCTGGATCTCAATGGCCTCCTATCACTAGCAGCCGAGAAGACAGGCATGCTACCTGCATGGCCTTAATGGATCGTGCAGCCACGTCATGATCCCTGAGTCAAGAATTGGGGTCGTTTGCAAGACAAGTGTCTGCACGAACAGTTCGACGACGTTTGCAGCAGCATGGACTCTTAGCTCGGAGATCATGGCTGCGGCTACCCTTGACGCTGCATCATAGACAGGAGCGTCTTCAATTGTGTGATCAACAACGAACCTGGGCGCATGAATGGCGAGACGTAATTTTTTCAGATGGATCCAGGTTCTGTTTACAGCATCAATTTGGTCGCATCCGTGTTTGGCGGCATCGTGGTGAACGCACATTGGCAGCGTGCATTCGTCATCGTCATACTGGCCCATCACCTGGCGTGATGGTGTGGGGTGCTATTGGATACACGTCTCGGTCACCTCTTGTTCGCATTAACGGCACTTTGAACAGTGCACGTTACATTTCTGGTGTGTTACGAGCCGTGCCTCTGCCCTTTATTTAGGCCCTGTGGAACCCAACGCTTCAGCAGGATAATGCACGACCGCATGTTGCCAATATTGTACGGACATTCCTTGATACGGAAAATGTGCGGCTGTTGCGCTGGCCTGCACCAGATCTCTCGCCAATAGAAAACGTCTGGCCCATGGTTGCCGAGCGACTGACTCGTCACCACATGTAGTCACTACGGTTGATGAGCTGTGACATGGTGTTGAAACTGCATGAACATCTGTACCTGTTCATGCCATCCAATCTTTGACTCAATACCCAGGCATATATACGCTGTTATTACTGACAGAGGTGGTTGTTTTGGGTACTGATTTCTCAGGATCTATGCACCCAAATTTCTTGAAAATGTAATCACTTGTTTTTTCCGGTATAATATATTTGTCCAATAAATATCATTCTGTTATCTGCATTTCTTCCTGGTGTAGCAATTTTAATGGGCAGTAGAGTATTTAATTTAGAACACATTTCGTAGAAACAATTATCAAAAGTTTCAGAATATATTTGAACTTGAAATTTTAAAATAATTATCGGAATATTTATAAATTTTTATTTAAAAATTTTAAAAACACGGAAACAGAACGAATTTTGAAGACTTAAAAAGTATTCATATACGCAAAAAAGGACAATTTTTTGTTGCGATTTAGGATCGTGTTACAAATGAAGTGTAATTGTTTTAGACGCTTTCCAATATATATGTTGAAATACTAAAAATTAAATTTGAAATTTGTGCTTTAGAAGTGCAACTCTAAGAAATGGGGAATAAACGTTTGGAAGTTTCTATTTCCGAAAAGAAACGAATTTTGCACCTTCATAAAGAAGGGAAAACATTAAATCAAATGTCAATTTTAAATTAGCAGACCTTTTTTTTTTTACTTATACAATCGATAAAAGATTTTTTTTCCAACAGTACTTAACCAAACACGCAGTGATTGAACATCGCATCTCAATTCTTATGATCCTCAATTTATCGTTTGGCAATGGAAAAAAATTCAGCATTAGTGCTCCTAAGATTGCAGTTCAGCTTCAAAACACTGGAGTACTATAAGCACAATATGAAATGCATGCAGAGAATTCACGGAACAGTTGCTAGAAGAAAATATTTCGTAATCGAGAAGAATCGTAAACTACTTTTAGCTTTTGCGAGAAACCACTCCATGCAGGGTGGTGGTGACTTTTCGAAAAATATTTGTATTCTCGGATGAATATTAGCACAACATTTTTTATCTCTTGGGGAACAAAAAAATGTGAAGAACACATTTAATACATGCGAAGAAACTTTTTCCAACAGTGAAATATGGATGAGGTTCGGTATTTGTTTGACGTTGTATGAATGCTTCAAGTGTAACAATTTGATCATTCTTAACAAGAACATGAACCCCAATATTAACGACATAACATTGATATATTAAAGAATAATTTACAATCAATAATTGCCTGCCTAAAAATGGAACTAAAACGTGATTACGTT
This sequence comes from Caerostris darwini, assembly GCA_021605075.1. NCBI lineage: Eukaryota > Metazoa > Arthropoda > Arachnida > Araneae > Araneidae > Caerostris > Caerostris darwini. The sequence goes on from BPLQ01006342.1 coordinate 211,805, forward strand.
TGATTACGTATACACTTTAAGGGTATTAAACATAAAGTGTTAAACGCTAGACCAGGAGTGGCCAACCCAAATGATCTTGCGGGCCACTTAGGACGCATTTCCAAACTCCACGGGCCGCCTATAAAATTATATATCCCTATATTAAATTTAGAATCGCTATAGACATTTTTTGGAGTGAAAAATTGAAACATAATGAGCTATTATTATTGTGTTTACTATTATTCTTACATGTAAACTTAGATAATATAATGATACTAAACACACATTGTAAAGAAATATATAACACTAAAAACCAAATATAAAAAATATATAAATATAAATGTAATAAAAAAATGAAATCATTAAAAAATATTTATTTTACTAGTGCGATATTTGTTTGCGCAATAATATTATTTTAAAATCAAAGTTAATTTTTCCTTATAATTTCAACAGTTAACTTACATAATGTATTTTTAGTACATTGGTTTTCACTACTTTGACCATTATAAATTAAATATATTTTGTGAAAGTGTAATAAATCACACGGGCCGCGGGTTGGTCACCTCTGCGCTAAACTTTGAGTGTTATATAGCGCACCAAAAATTTTTAAACTTCTTCTACAGTCGACGGATATCAACCCCATTGAGCATTTTTGGTATGTTTTAGATAACGAAGTAAGAGTAAGATCCATTTCTAGTAAAGGTGATCTTAAAGTTTCTCTTCAAGAAGAGTGGAATTCTATTTCGAATTCTTTTACTTCAAAACGGGTCGAAATCATGCCACGAAGACTATCAGCTATTAAAAATGCCGAAACTTAAATTATTCAAAAATCAAATTATTTTGACTATGCAAATATTTTTTTAATTGAAAGATAAATAGCTAATTTGATTTTTTTTTTCTTGTTGTTGTTCTAAATGTATGAACGATTCATTTGTTTTAATTAAAATATACAAAATACAATATATATTAGTTGATTTTGTTTAAACATTTTACTTCAAAGATTACATTTTACGCCCTTTTTAAAATATATAAAGCTGTGCGAATACTTTCTGCCCTCGCTCTTTAATTAACTAGTAGAAGCCGTTTTTATTTTCTAAAAACTCTTAGAAACTGGAAGCATTCCAAATCTCTGTTGTCCACTGTTTTGGTCACAGAGGGTCTTTCACCTTTCATAGTAAAGCTATGAATAAGTAATCTAGAAAGGAAAAGCTTAATTTAAAGAAAGCAATAAGGAAAAAGTCTTCAAATATTCGGTAAAACTATGTTGTAAATAAAGTTTGATATGAAATATTTTTTTTTTTATTTCATGAAAAATAGATTTACTTAATATAATTTTCAGTTGGGCTCGAGGAGGAAAACGCGAACTTGTAGTGACAAAGTACGGGATACAATGTAGCATATCCCCAACATACACGCTACATCTGCCCCCGAATCATGATGAATCTGCTGCATCTTCTAGTGGTGAATAATCTGCCAAAGTGAGAACATTCGAAAACCACTACAATATGATTTTGAAGTAACCTAATTTTATGAATTTAAATACCTTTATCGACAATGAATGAAGTGAAATATTTTTATTGTATAGCTTTATTGATTTTATTTGTTAAAACGTGTTTTCATTATTGACAATAGATGTTTTTACTGAAAGTTTAGATGAATTTAGTTATTCTTAAGATTTTCTACACACATAAGTATAAATTTATATCAGTGCTTACAAAATAAATATATGTATATTTATGAGATAACTAAAAATATGTTTGTATCATGATTGTGAAATATAATTCTTTTCATAAAAATTGCGATTTGATTTTTATCTTTTAAAGACTTTTACAGTGGTATTATCGCAATATAAGTGATTAAAAATCTTCCAATTGATAAAAATTTTGAAAAGGGCGCTCAAAATGCAATAATTAATTCGAGTTATATATATATATAAAATCTTACAGCTTTTAGTTTTAAAAATTATTTATAGTATCATTTCGAAATATGAATTGAAAATTGAAGAGAGGTTTCAGATGAAATTTCAAAAGTTAATCTTAAGAAATTTATCAATTATGTCCATTAATTCATAAAATAAAAATAAGACATATAAAAATAGACATTCGTAAGATAAAATCATACTTTACTTAACAAGACTAATAATTATTTCATTTTCCAATTATTTATGATGAAGTTCAAAACTAGATGAATTATTAGAATGGACTTATAGGGTGTACTAGACTTCATCTTTGATTAATGTTAATAAGCATTGTTAAAAAATGCATGTCAAATCAATTCATAACTTATCAATTCATAGCGTTATTTATTATAATACTTGCTATCTTTAAATAAGCAATTACGTTTGATATTATTCTCGATTCTTCTACTTCAGTGGTTCTCAAAACAATTGCACAGATAAAAAAATGAGTTGTTCAAAATGAATTAAAAAATAATTTAAAAAAAAAAATTTCTATGAGCTCAGAATTTAATCGGGAATTATAATATTTCATATAAAAAAATTTTCATGGTCATAAAAAGATGTTCAGGAACAGCATTGATTGTTCAATAGCACACGAAAATCTCTTTCACACAGCGTGATGTGTCTTTCTTTAAATGATACGTTAAAAGGTGTATTTAAGGAATTGGTTACATGAACCTTTGTCAGGATTCGCAATTAAATATCACGAAGATCATTAAGTAAATGATCCAAATGATTTTTTTCTCAACAACCTATATGCGAGAATGATTTTTTGGTTGGCAACTATTCAGTTTAAAATTTAGTATTTATAGAGAAAATGAATGCTTTAGGTAATGCTTTAGGTAAACATGACAGAACATTGGTTTAAAATTTAGTATTTACAGAGAAAATTGGTCTTTTTGATTTTTTTTTTAAAACCCATTCTCTAAAAGCAAGGTGATTCCGTAGGTTATATATATATTTGGGATTGAACAAAATATCTGAGAAGTACTATAAAAGTTCAATAATCAGTTGAGCATTGACAAAAAAAAATCATTTTCTTTGTGAATAAAAAAAAAAAAGCGCCTAGAGGAACTTTTCATTTCAACAACTAAATCATTCAATTCCTTCCAAATAATTCTGTCAAATGTTGACCTATTCATTCATCGTGTACTTAAGCTAAACGTAGCATGTAACATATTATGAGTCCTAGAAAATGAATGAAGGATTCCTCCACTTGTTATCAGAAATGAATAAGGAGTCCCTCTTCTTTGTTGAACTGTCATAAATTGTCGAGCCATTGGCGTTCAATGTTCTGTCATCGCTCTCATCCATGTTTACCTAAAGCATTCATTTTCCCGAGCAATAAAAGCACAGGGGGAAATGACAAGGTTGGTAATAAATAGGCGTCTTCAGTTACCTCCTGTTGACCCCTGGGAGGAGCGGCCTCATACATCAGTGGCTTCTACAATTGAAGTTCAAAATGCCCTCCCGTTCTGCCTCCACGCACTCCTAGTACAAATTGCTTCTGCACTTGATCGAAACTTTCCGCTCTGTTGGCAGCGCTACTTTACACATTGTAAAACAACGCTTCTTAAATTAAATAGAACTTTTAAACGAAGATTCCTCAATTTTTCTGGAATTAACTTTTGAAATAAATATAGAATCATTACTTTTAGAAGTCAAATTAGATTTAAAATTATCTTTTTAACCGAACCTGAAAAATAGTATCGCACTTCTCATCATAGTTTATAAATTTTAACTTCATTTATTTTATTATTATTTATATTTATTTTACACGTTATAACTTTTATTCAGACATTTCCGTTTACAGCGCAAATCTATTAAGCTTATATTTGTATGAGCAATTGCTTCTTTATTATAATGTATAAAAATGTAAATGTAAAATGTAAAAGACTTTCATATTTGTTTTGAGAGTATTAAAGGCAATGCACATTTTAGTGGACCATAATGAAATAAGATTAACAAGGTCAAAAAAAAAAAAAAAAAAAAAGCTTTCGAAATTCTGTTCTAAGGCATAATGTCTTGAACAAAAATGGACAGTTGAAATGATTTTTTTTATTCGATAGAGCGAATTTTGGGGTTGAAAATCTTAAACCTAACTAATGAAAGTTGTTTCTTCATTTTATCCCCACAATATCTCAAAGGGTATTATGTTGATTATTTATTTTTATTATAGATAGATGTAAAATTATGTTATGAACAAGAAATTCTAATGCAACTACTATAGCGGTTTATATAAAGAAGGAGAAGATGAGTAAAAAAGTACTTCACCTTCTTTTATCTCACTTCTTTATCCCAGCAGAATAAAAAAAAATTAAAAAAATTTTTTTAAAAATGCATATTGCATGGACGAATGAATATAAACTTAAATAATTTTGTTCCAATTTGATGTACTTCATCCTTATTGTTTATTTTTAGTCTTTGGAATGAAAAACGAAAATCAGTATTCAATAAATAACTGAGGAAAATGATATTTGAATTTCCTTCTTGGAAAACATTAGGAAACATCGTAAACAAATGAAACATCGAAATAAGTGAAATAAAAAAAATATGCGATTTTATTTCAATTTTCAGAGCAATGAATAATACACAACACGAAAATTTTAAACAATATTATTCTAATTATTAAAAACAGTTCAGCAATTTAGAATAAATAAGGTGAGGGTCATCTTGCCGCATTGAGCTTGATTTTACTCTTATTTCATTTAGTAATACGAATCTGAGGAAAAAGGACCCAATTGCATTCAGTTAAAAGTAATCAAGAAATTTTCTATCTTTTTAAAAACATAGGTTTCTAAATAACAGTTCCTCATAACCTAATTAATTTGTAAGCAATCCTCTATGAAATTTACATGCCGCCTTTTCCAAAAGCACCATTATTTTCTCCAATTTTTCCATTCTTATTCCATTTTGTAGTAATTAAAAACATTTCAGCATTATTAGAACAAATAAAGTGCCAGGCCGGTGCTTTAGAGCTTCATTAGAATTCCTGATAAAAACCAAATTCATCGTCATCTTGCCACAGTGAGCTTGATTGAGCAAATCTGAAGCAAATTTTATTCAGCTGAGTGCAATAGAGAACTCTTGATTCTTTTTAAAAACGTAAATTTCTAAAAAGCATTCTTCATCTCCTCGTTAATTTGTAAACAATCCTCTGCGAAATGGCGCCTTTTCCAAAGACATTTTTGTGAAAGAAAGCTGTGGACAGCAGCCCATTTCCATTTCCTCGAAAGGCGAAAGCATTTGTATGCAAGCAGAGACAGTGCAAATGTACCTGTGCACTTTTTATTTAGAGCGTCCATCAAACAAAACAACTGCCCTCACCTGTCTTGGAGAGGACAAAGAAATTTACAACTGTAGTTGAACTTTTTACAGCTATTTTATCGCATCGTTGCAATAGTAAGCGGATCTCTTTTGGCAGGCTTTTATGCAAAATCAGATCGAATTGAAATCCTATTAAAATGTTTAGAAAATAAATACTAAAAAATATAGATACTTTATAAAGAAAAACAAAGGGAAATATTTTTGTTTCATCAAAAGATGATAATTTTCATACGAGCAAACAAAGATTTTATAAATAATATTTTAAAATAAAGTAACACTGTATAGTAAATACAAAAATAATTCTTTAATATAAGTCATTTCCGTGTGTAAAAAAGTGTTAAGAAAATTCTAACTATTAAAATATCTCATGACAAATTACAAAATGAGATTTTTAAGTCCGTTGAAAAATTTTCCTATTGTTAATCATAATCCTTTTTTCAAACCATGGTGAAGGCAAACGTTTACGTGTTTCATGAAAAACTTAAACTAATAAAATTAATAAAAACATTAATTCTTCATGACAAATTACAAAATGAGATTTTTAAGTCCGTTGAAAAATTTTCCTATCGTTAATCATAATCCTTTTTTCAAACCATGGTGAAGGCAAACGTTTACGTGTTTCATGAAAAACTTAAACTAATAAAATTAATAAAAACATTAATTCTAAATTAGTTCGATTATTAATTAATTATTCAAAAGAAAGACACATGTCGATAATTCGTTTTTTAATCTTTATTTTAAATATGATCTGTAATGATTAGCAAAATTTACTTCAAATAAGCACTCATTTTATTTAAAGATGACCTTCTCACTCAAACTTCTTTGCTACTTTGCTTTATCGCTGCACAGAAAGCGTTCATAAATTATATATATATAAACAATATCACAAGAATAGATTCTATTGTATAATAAACAGCAAATAAAGAATTGGATGGTTATATTACATCAGTGTTATAAATATGTCAACATATGAACATTTTGGAATAGTCAAATGGGCAAGTGCAAAAATAGTATGTGAAATGTTTTTTTTTTCTTTTCAATATTCATACTTGAAATTATGTATTAATTATTCTCACTTTAAATTTTATTTATTAATATATATATATCCGTCATTGTAATCTAATGGCATAAAAAAACTACGCCAAGTTAATAAAAAGTCTGCTCTTCTTAAACGAATCAGAATGCGTAACATTTTAAGCTACGCGTGAAAAAGCAGAAACATTTAAATTTGCAATGAATCTTGAACTGTTGTCCGAAATCCCCAGAAGACTCCGCGAGACTCATCCATTACACATCCAAGTTGACGATGGCAAGACATTACTCAGCATCTAAGTACTCTTTGTGTAGAGGTGAGAATGAGTGACGATTATTTCAGTCTTCACGTTCATTCAACTCGCAGTGCTTGGAGGCTCCAAATGGTTGGGGGCAAAACTTTTCCACACACCTCGATTGGAATTAAACTATTTTAGGACTGAACAATACTAATTCAGTATGCTAACCCATACTAGCCTCGAAAGGATCTCTAATAGGAATCATGGTCAGCTCCGATTTTTTCCATTTCCTTTTTGAAAAAATCAATTGCACCTTGTTTAAGAGAATATTCAGAATAGATGGGATCTTATACACTCATATCAAATGAAAATGTTTTCAAGTAAAAATGGAATTTCTTTACAGAAATTTGTCTCTTTTGTACAGCTTCCCATTTCAAATATTAAGAAAAATAGGTGGTTACGCTTGACGAGCTATTAAAAAGTGAGCATGACCTTGAATTGAGGTTCCTACAATTAAAACCAATTGGAATTCACAAAAATTTCGCCAATCGAAAAAGTCATACGTAAAACTTTTTTTTTTAATTAAAAACTTACCTGTTAAACATATTCACTGAACTTAGCAATGAAACCATTAATAAAAACACATGCTTTCCATTTTAATCAAAGATTGATGATGTAACTCATATATCAAAGATCATAAATTAGATTTCCAGGTTTAATTTTCATTAAAGAAGCGTTTATTGTTTTCAATGGATTTTAAGGTTTTATTAGCTCGTTTATTTACAATTTTGCAAAATGAACTCAATATCAATTTCTAAAAAATAATGTAGTTTGGCTAATAATTTAGCAAACTTATAATTCAGTGAGACAAATAATGCATTTTCCAAAATAAAGTAATGATTTTGCAGTATGGTGTGAATGCGACTTAAGAACACAAAGTGTTGAAGTGTTAGCCAATCACTATCTCCAGGGAGCTCCACCTGAGACCTGCGATTGTTGCTCAAAGCACTAGCGTGAATGCGGCTTACAACTGAAACAATGCCGTTTAAAATTAGATAAAATTACAACTCTGTACGAGAAATGAAGCTTTTTTAAAAAACAATTATTATCCTATTTCAACTTATTTCGGAAAGCAACTTTTCCAGTGAATAATTTTGAAAAAAGAGTTATTTTTCGTCGATTCAGATGCAATTATTATTTGCATATTCATTTTTTGTTGATTAAAGAAAATAATTGATTTATTTTTGTTAATTAATTAAATTGATGCTCTCTATTTTTTTTTGTTATCTAATTAAACGTGCTCTATTCGTATAAAAAGGATGACGTGTATTGAGAAATTTACTATAAAATTATTAAAAAAGTAATATATTAACAAAACCAAATTAAAAAATACAAAGGGATTTCAAAAAGGACAATTTTGAACTTAGCAAGGCGAATTTTTCTTTATTTATATATTTATTTATTTTGAAGAAAATTATTTATTTACTCACTCATTTATTCGCTCACTCAAACCTTTGTATTGTGACATTTTTGACCATTTGATATTCTCAACATTTTGCTACATTCAATTTCAGTAGCAACAGCGTAATCGATTACATACAGTATAAAATACATAGTTTATAGTACCTCAAAAAAGTATTGGGACGAAATGCAATTATACAAGATTTCATTTTAATATAAGTGTATAAATCAGTGTATATATTTTTGTGATTGATATGCAGTGAGTGTAAAAAAATATTCATACTGTGCCGTTTACAGTGAAAAACATGGTTTTTTTTTTTTATGCAGCTTTTTTTTGTAACATTTTGTGGAAACAATTAATAGAAGTTTTAAAAACTGTTTCAACTGGAATTATAAAAAAATTCTTAGAATATTTATAATTTTATTTAAAAATTAAAAAGTGTCTAAAATAAATGCAATTTTAAAACGTGAAAAGTATTCTTACACGCGTAAAATTCAAATTTATTGACGTGATTTACAACTGTTTAAAAAATGAATGTAAATAGATTTATTTATACGCTTAACTAGCATATATGCTGAAATAAAAAATCAATTTGAAATTTGTGTTTTTGAAGTATAACACTTAAAAATGGAGAGGAAACGAATTTGCAACCTCATAAAGAAGGTAAAACGTTACATCAAATTTCAGTTTTGATTGTTAGATGTTGTTCTACCATACAATCAATAATTAAAATGTGTGGTTCTTTAATATATATAGTTTTATAACATTTGAATCTGGATGTATCGAACATGTATCAGGGTGCCAGTTTGGGGCAAACATAATCCTCATGGGATTTTTACTTTGTAATTTAACCTATGTGGTGATAAGTTGGCGATGGAGGAGGACCTGCATTTGTTTAGTACCTTCGATGTCGAACATTTGGTCATTATCGATAGCATTATGAATCATAATATGTACATTGATTTGTTACAATCTACTACTGCGAAATTTTACAGGTATCTTAATCACACCAGTACAATAATAGAAGGTTCATAACATATAAATATCAGCAGTATGCTTCAGACCATTACCTTGATATAGTTTAAAATAGCTTGAAATACCTAACTAGTTTGCAGTTTTATTAAGAAATTAATTAATTCTAATTAAAATTTCGTTTAAGGATGTCAAGGTAGACGTATTTGTCCATTCTATAATCAATAAGTTCCAAGTTCCCCAACCACAGCATTCAATGCAACTCCAAACAGTTTGGTTGCAGCCTTCCATGCTTTACAGTTAGTTGTAAATGTTTGGTTTGCAAGGATGTATTGGGCGTACTCCATACTTTTTGCTTACCATTTAATCTAAAAGCATTCATCCACGCAAATTGCATTTTTTTTTTTAAATTCTATTGGTTGTTTTAAGGAAATTTTGGTAAATATCGGTCTAACAAATCGATTTGCTTAGCTGAAGTAGGGCTTTTTCCTCGGTTGTGTCGCCTTTTTTGTCATGAAAATTATGTTTCCTTAAAATACACTAGCGGAAAATGAAATCCCAACACCAATAAGAAATGAGAGGAATGAGATTTAGGCAAAATAATTTTAAGGTAACATATTTATTTGATTAAAGTTTTTGATCATAGTTTTAAATATGCGCGAGAAGAACTATTTCAAATGTGAAAAGGTGGTTCATTAACAAACTCTATAGTCTCCACGATTTTGAATGCAGATATGCAAACACGTATGCATTGTGTCGTGCGAGTGCTTCATGTTATTTTGTGCGATGAAGTTCCATGCCTATTGTTTAAATTTTCTATTAAAATGTGATAATTAATCACATTTTACTGACGTGATGAATATATTTCTAATTTTAGTGCTCGAATAAATTTTTGACATTTATTTAGATTAAAAAATATTCATAAGATCATAACAAATTGGGATAGTAAAGTGGCAATTTTTTTTTCTTTTACATTATTTTGTACGCCACTTATTGATACGTGTACTCCAAGATATTGAAGTTGAATTGCAATTTTAGAAGCACTAATTCTTCAAAACAAAATTTTTTTAATTGACGAACAATAAATCGACGATCATAAAAGTTGAGGAGTGTTAGTTGATCGCCGAGTCCTTGATTAAGTAAAGTTGAAAAAAACTCCACATCTTTTAATTATTGATTGTATAGTAGAACAAGGTCTACCAATCCATATTGACTTTGTTAAAATTTTTACAGTCTTTATGAAATTATAAAATTCGTTTCTTTTCGGAAATAAAAGTCTCCAACCGTTTCCCTCTCATTTTGTAGAGTTGCACTTCAAAAACACACATTTCAAATTGAATATTTATTTCAGCTTTTGTACTAGAAAGTTTTATGACATATGTACTGTAACACTTAAAACAGCTAGCACACTTTCATTTTTAAAACGATCGTAAATCGCAAAAAAAATTGGCATTTTTTGAGTGTACGAATACTTTTTACGGCTTCAAAATTGATTTTTCTTTTTGTTTTTGTTTTTTTAATTTTTGAATAAAAAGTTATAAATATTTTGATAATTATTTTAAATTTTCAAATTTACATAGTTTTCAAACTTCTGGTATTTATTGGCACTGAGTAAGATAAAAATGCTTTTTTCATTATAAATCCGCACTGCACATATACTTCACTGCAAACCTGATACAGAAATTATGGGATGAATTAAAAAAAAAGCAGTATTTTATGTAAATTCTTGTGCTGACGAAACGATGGAAGCGAATGAATTCGACCGAAAGTGACTGAAATTCAATAGGCGTAAAACCTGCACTCTGGTAATGAACTGTTTAAAAATTCAAAGCCGTAGGTAAATGCTAAATAATGAATAAAATTTAATTTCCCTGGACATAAAAAGTAACGTTTATCAGCTATGCAAATACTTTTGCCTGGATTAAAAATAAATAAATAAAGAAAAATTAAAGAAAAAAACGACAATAGCTTTTAATGTAATTTTTAAAAACTCATTCAATGATAAAATGATTATTTAAATAAAAAGATATTTCTACATATGTGCCTTACAATGATTGTGATGTACAAATCTAAATAAAGTAAAATGTTCAGTTAGTCTTATTTTCTAAGCCAAATACAAAATCGTTTCTTACAAAATAATGTGCGAATACATTTGTTCTTGTGTGTTAAAAATGTCTACAAGATTAATTTATTATTTATATCTATTAGTGTTTATCTCTGTTTCCAATCGCAGCCACTTAATGCCCCCAGAACTCAATGTAGGTTAATGATGTGTACTAAGATAAAGAAGAGTCGATAGGTGGCAATTAATAACAGCAAAATATAATTATTCAATTAAAGTGATAAATGAATCCTGTTAGAAGTCCTCCATTGATTTTTCCTCCTTTTTTTTCCGCCTGGTGTCTTTTCTTCCGTGGACTTACTATACGTTTATCGAATATATCCAGTCTATTTTTTTTTTTTTTTTAATTCGGGGAGGAAATAAAAGGATGTGTTGATTTCGAATGTTCAGCACGTAGACATTCGCTACTAGAGAGGCAAATAAGTAACAAATTCAACGTTATCCAAGGTGTACTACAAACGACCTGTTGCGCCGCATCCGCATTTTGCCACCATAATTGTGAACAGTATTCCTTAAGTGTGGATAAGTTCGCGTTCCCAACGAAAGGGCATTCTGATGTGCTGATTTATCGTGACCATCCCCGGAAGCTTTCAGTCCGGCTTTGCCTATCCGGCTTGATTATATAGCCTTTTTTATCCACTCATCTGCCAGGTTAAGATGAAGTACTTGTAGCAGTTAAGGTATAATTGTTCTCCGACTTCCAATGAATCAGATGTTTTAATTGGAGTTTTTGTAGTGTGGCTCTAGCCGTGCAACCAAAGAAGTATAGTAAGGGGACTTTAAATACCGAAATGAAAAGCTTTGTTTTACTCGAACTGATTACAATTTAGTTATCAAATCATTAGTAAGTCTACTACAAAATTATCTTCCATTGTCCAAATGCAATATGCACATAGCATCAAACAACCGGAACATATCAAGCCACTGTCTACAGCTTCTTCTATTCTTTGTTTGAAGATGTAAAAAAAAAGATAAAATTTGACAAGTGGATAAAAAAAAAGACAAATTTTGATAAACTAAAATAATTTAAAGTTTTGGATTAAAAACTGGCATTAATTAATTAGTTTTAGCTGACATTTTTAGTTCACACATCATAAGTTTAACAACAACGTTTTTCTTACATATATTTTTTGTCGTTGTTGTTGTTATTGACGAAGATCTTAAAAACTAAGAAAAATTTTAATGTAATTTTGTGTAATATTTTTGCTGTGAAGATTAAGTTCTTTCAGCATCTGATCTCTGCCACAATGCCCAATAAATAGGTTCATGAATTTTGTATAAAAGATTAAAGAAAAAATCACTTGAACAATAAAACTCATTTAGTTTTGTATCTGTCACTGGGAATATTAATTTCTCTACTCTTTGAACGTCAGTGACATTGGAATGCTAAAATAATTAATAATCACAGGGCACTTTTTTATCTAATGCTTCAGATTTATTCACATAAATTATCAAAAATAACTTTTCATGATTAAGCAAAGAAATGTTTTCTTTTACATCCCACTTACTTAGTAAAGATTCGAATCTTTAATTCAGTAAATCAATTTTGAATACATCACTTACATTTAAAGAATTCCTCGTTTTAACAATTTTGTCTTTTAACTTATCATTTTATATTTTAATACAGTGATTCTCAGAGGGTGCGCCCTAGAAAATTTCCTGCTACGCTCTGTGGTATTCCAGTAAAATATGTGTCCAGGTATAAAAATAAATTCAGTTACTCTTTTTCTTCGATAAAAGAGGTTTTTTTTTCCCATTCAAAGATAGCTTTCATTACAAACAACTAACCTTTTTGGTTGTTGTTTTTTCCTTCTTTCTTCACATAAAAGGCCGACAAACAGCAACAATGAGCCAAAGAAGGTTTCTGAGATATTAGGAGCAGTAACTTAGGGTTTATGTGATTTTCAATTTAAAAAAAAATTTCCATTGTAGCTTCTGAGACTCAACCATCTGTAAACAGTTATTTTATAGATTTGACCATCTGAATATAAAACTGTGAGGCGTTAGTAGCGGATGCTTACTTGTCAGAAATTTGTATATAGAGCTCCTGCAATTTGTAGGTTTTTAAATGAGCCACAACTTCAAAAAGTTTAAGAACCACTGCTGTAACACAATATCTGGTGCATTGTAATCACCACATAGAAACACAGAATAATCGCTCAACAAGCGGGAGGGCAAATGATTGCTACCATACAAAATTAGCTTCTTCTCAAGAAGTTTTATTATAATCAATTACATTCAGCGATAAACATTTGAAATAAATTCTTAAAATAATAAATTTTCATTAAATATCCCTTAAAAATGCATTGGTGTAGCTGAATTCAATTTTTTTCCCCTTGCTCTATTTACATTAATGTTATCTTCCTTCAGAATTGAATTATTAAAAGACAAAATAATTTTAAATGATATTTTTACTTTCATAAATCCTGTTTAATATACATTTTATATTTATATCCCATTTGAACCCAAATAATAGTATACACTCATTTACATGTAAGAGGATGAGGTTATACTCCTACTGATCTTGTGTGGTATAGTATCTGCTTTGAAAGCGAGTAGACTAGGTAAAAATTGCTTCGCGTTGGCTGCCTGGTCAAGTTTCTCTACGTTTTTCGAATATGATATGAAAATATGAATCGAATAATAAAAAACATGTTGACTTTCATTACTTTTGTTTGTTCTGTGAGGTGTTATTCCAACAGAAAATCATTCATGACAATGTTTAATGTTAGGACTGTTTGATTCGATCACCTATTGTAATCTCTTATTAAAACGTCTTTTTAATTCTGCATTTGCAGTAAAAGTAAGCGCTAGTGTGTGCTCGTATATCATGCTATCGAACATATTCTACGTTCAAAAGATGTGCGTAGAAGACTATGTGCGATAACGTGTGCCACAGCAGGTGAGTTGCAGCTGCGCATGCCTCTCATCGACTAACCAAAACACCTGATCCATAATTCTTGGCTAGGGTTCTTTTAATAAGCAGGTGGAATTAGTCGACTCAAAAGGATTTTGGCGGTTTAATTAGCATAGAGCAAAGGACCGAGTTTCTGTGGTTTGTAGGTTGATTCAGAAGAAAAAGGCCCTCAAATCCAGCATTTTTTATCCTAATGTGGAGCAGAACAGCTGGTAGAAAAAAAGAAATGAAGATGGTTCCTTCTTAATTTTCCATGTACATACTTCTAATATTCTGATTTTATCTTAATTTCATTTTGCCTATGAAGTCTCTCAAATGGAAATCATTTTTTTTAAATACTTCTGAAGCTTCTTAGAATGATGGCGAAGTTAATATAGTTTAGTACTTTATGAAGTTAAAATGGTTGCAAAACTAATCGAAACTTCAACTAATCGTAGAAAAATAGGTAAAAGTAATTGAATAAATAAAAGTAACTGATAAAGAAAAATTGATAAATAATAAAGTAATTGATAAAATAAGTTATATCATTCAAAGTAAAATTGTAAATTCATTCCTTTAATTTCTACAAGATTTATAAGTTCCACAAGATTAGATTTTATTACAATTAAATTGACTAATAAAATTTTAATTTATTTTATGTGAGTATTAAAAAAATAATATACTTTTTATTAGGGATAATCCTCAAATATCTTAAAAGTAGACCGGAAAACTTTAATATGAATTATTTATTATATATAAGACGTCAATACTTCGCCCTGAAGAACAAGTCTTAAAAGAAACACATAATCGAGTAATCTTTAAGAAAGCACACCTTGAATTAGTAACATGTTATAATAAATGATTAACACAACAAATAGTTGACTTAAATTACGTACAGTACCTCAAAAAAATTTTCGTATAAACGTGATATGTATACAAATTATTAAATAAAAAAGTTATTAAACAAAATTATGAAAATTTATTGCTTTGAATCAATTAAGCATGTACATGTTTTTCGTTTTATTTGCATTTAATATTTAGAATGAGCTTGTTTTAAATATAGTAATACGGGATGAAAACATTAATGTTACTCACAAGTTTTCGGAAAATGAGAACTCAAAAAGAATGTTACAATTGCTTATTAGACGATTTTTAATTTTTGGTTGAATATTTACTACATGAAAAGCCGTTTTAAATTATTTCGGTATACGTTCGAATGATGTTTTCATGAATTCGGGACCTATTTTGTTCCATATTTCATCCATTTAAAATTTTGGCTCCTGCTTTGAGGAAATGTTACATTTTAGAATTATGCTTTCAAATTTTGATCAATTATGTTTTATTATCTTGAACCCCCTTTATCCATATTTTAATCTTTACAGTTGTAAAGCTACCCCATTCTAACATTCAAGGCAGCTGCGCAAAGCTAATTTGAAAGAAAACAGTGTATTACTTAAAGTGGAATTTTCTCACCTAGTTTCTCTTTTAATCTAAAATTTTAGCTATTAAAAATTAAAATACTTTTTATTGTAAATTAAACTCCTTCCTAAGTAACACTCAAGCATCAGAATACGCTCATTAGAGATTCTGCTATCGTTCATATGTGGACAAAATAGATTTTTAAAGCTTCGGCAGATTCTGCGAGTAGAAAATGCGTAATGAAATTTTAAGATGGCCGTGTTTGAGATATGAATGCTCGACACCATTTATCTGAAGAATTACTATTACGAGCCACTGGGTGAATATAAGCGGCTCAAAATCATCTTGGATTTTTTTGGTGTATGTGTGTGAACAGATAACTCTTTTTAACTGTACTGACTTGTATGTCTTCCTAAGGGGTATCATTACAGCTCAGTAACACAGAGAGGACATTCTTGATCAACTGTTCATCCTTATACAGTCGCGTTGGTGACTCCATACTTCAAGAAGCAAATTCTAGACCACATAGTGCTCAATTGATGTAGAATTATCTTCGTGAAGAGATTATTGCGTGTATGGGTTGAGCGGGAATTTCTTTGGATTTAAACCTGATTGAGAAAATTTTGGATGCTCTAGGGAGATATTTAACCCTTCCACTACAATTTTTCGGCATTTTTTTAAACAGCCCTACTCCGATAAATCACACACTGAACTCAGATACTATGCTTTTTTTTATGTTTCCATTTTTTTTTTCTTTATCAAGGCAGGAAAGGCCTATTTTTTTCTTTTGTACTTAATATGCAAAAAAACTATCTGGTTAATGTTTTAGTAAAATTTCATGACATTCCAATGAATAGGAATTTCTCAATCCCCTTTTTTTCTGATTTCAAAAACAGCTAATTTAATCATCTGCTAGCTTTTATACAGATATCATTAAGATAGTAGGGTTCTTCATATTGTTTCAATGGGACGTAGTTCTTTAGTTGGATTGCAGTTGCTATTCTCCACTTTCATGTCGAAACTATTTACGTCCATTATTTTGAAATAAGAATATTTTACTCTCAGCAGTGAAATTAACTTGAGAAACAGTTCTTCAATCAATGTATTTTTTGTCGATTGCTGTAAGATTTAAAATTTAATACTGTAATCCTGCCAAATAATAGAATAATACTGTGTCCAAAAAGTAAGACCGATTTTCAATTTAAAATTCCCGGGGCTTATGGAATTTAAATTTTTTTTTCTTTTTTAGGTTGCTGGCACTGTCCTTGATATCTGTGTGAAATTTGACGTCAAAATATTCATTAGTGTTTGAGTTACGCTTCGCTTTGTGAGACGCTAAAACTTATTCCGGCGATTTTTGAAATGTCTGAATTAATTGAACAAAAAACTATCATTAAATTTTATTTGCGAAAATGTATAGAAAGTTTTAGAAGGCATTCGGTTAGCACTCCTATATCGGAAAGAAATGTTTAGATGTGGTAAAAACAGTTCAAAGAAGGCAGAGAACGCGTTGAAGACGAAGAGCCCTCTGGTCGACCCTCAACCTCAACTGACGAAGCCTACGTCAAAAAAATTAAAGATTTGTTGCTTGCAAACCGTCGATTTATAACTAGAGACCTTGCTGAGGATGTTGGAATTTCAAAAGGATATGTTAATTCCATTTTGGGCCTGAAACGCGTCAAATCTCGATAGGTACCGAAAACACTTGCGCCATCTCACACTGCATTGATTCTTCGTGACTTTCTCGCCAAAAATGAAACCCATATCGTTCTACAACCACCGTATTCACCTGATTTAGAACCGTGCGACTTCTGCTTATTCCCTAAACTCAAAAGACCACTCCGGGGACACCGTTTTGAGTCGATTGAAGAGATTCAATGTGAATCGGCGCGCGCTTCGAAGGCCATCCCTGCCGATGACTTTTTAGCATGCATTGAGGATTGGAAAAAAAGTTGGCATAAGTGCATTGTGTCCGGAAGGGATTACTTTGAAGGCGATGAAATAAATTTGGAAGAATATTAAAGATTTTTTGAAAAAAAAAAAATAATTGGTCTTACTTTTTGGGCACAGTAGTAAAGAGAATAATCAAATTGTTTATGAATTCAAAAATTCCCTTGCAGCATTTGTTTCAAATTCTTCTTCGGTACCTATCCCACCTATCTTGTCTTGTAATTTTAACTTAAGGAGATCAGAATTCTATAATACAACAATCCTTCTTTTGATGAGTCTCTTGTTTTTCATTGCTATTGTTGCTCTTTCTCGTTTATTGTTTATAATATTAATTCAATTAAATAATGAAAAAACCCACACTATCATTAATTGCACAAAAAACTATCTTTCACATAGAGAAACAAAATGAATCATGAAACCTACAAATAATTCCTTCTACACGTAATATAATCTAATGAACAGATTGTATTTTATTGGTCCCCAGGACAAATATTCTGAATGAGCTGTGGAATTTTTATCGTTATAAAAACTTAATTAACCTGTTTGTTTTAGAAATTAAATTAAAGGTAATTCTACATTTTTAGTTTTACATTTTTTCCTTAAATTTAGAGTAATTTGATCTAAAGGAAATATTTAATTTTTTATGAGCATGCAAAGAGGAAAAGCTATTATTCTATGCATAGCCAGCCATTCTATGCAAAGCCAGGGAAAAGTAGAACATACTTTTTCTTTCTAGTTTAAACGAAAAGGCTAATCCTAAACTATTTTTGCAGATTTCTACAAGTAGTAAATAATGCATCAAAAGCCTAGTAAATTTAAACAAAATGCAATTTTGTTCGACGTTGAAAAGCTCGTATAGAGTGTACCAGGAGATTCGAAGGAAGCATTCAGAGAAGATTATATTTTTAATTTTTTATAAAGAAAAATACAAATCCGTATTAGAATTCTATTTGGTATTAATAAAATTGTAGGCAAATATCTGTATAAGTAATGAAGAGTTTTGTTTCGTTCTCCGAATGTTTTAAATCAACTTTTTAGTGAATAAATTTACTATTTATCTTAGATTAGACATAAAAGTTTATTTTAAACAAAAAGGTTATTGATAAAGAGATGGTCAATATAAGAAATCGGTAAGTTAAGAAAATACTTCCTCAAATCTTACACATTTTTGTAAACCAGGTCAACGTTATATGAACTGAAATTAATAGCTATTGGAAAACTCATTTTTTCCGATTTTCTAAACTTAAGATTTTGATCATGGCTTCTTAATTCCATCTTCTGTTGCCCAGTAGTTAACAATTTTATTCGCCTTACCACCCCCTTTCTTGAAAGAAATTACTTATCGCACCCCTGAAAGTTTACATTCTTTAAACTAACAAACAAAACGATAAAGAAAATCAACCCTAATAGCATTCGTGTTACTCACAGAAAATTAAGATGAAAAAGAATTTATATGCAACCCTATACAAAAATTATATGCAAAAATTAATTATGCAACCATTATATCCAATTATTATGAGCCAGATGCACTACAATCAAAGAATTTACAAATTTGCGGCCGCACTGAATCGGGACCAGCAAGATGAAGAATCTCGCTGGCCCAGACTAAATCCCCTTCCGCTAAATCTGATGAAGG
This sequence comes from Caerostris darwini, assembly GCA_021605075.1. NCBI lineage: Eukaryota > Metazoa > Arthropoda > Arachnida > Araneae > Araneidae > Caerostris > Caerostris darwini. The sequence goes on from BPLQ01006342.1 coordinate 230,796, forward strand.
AAATGCAATTAAACATTTTTGCATTATAGCCCATAATGCAGAATTATCTGTAAGTATCTGCTTTTGAAGCTTTTGCATAACATTCGTATATTTTTACATAAAAATATACGAATATTTTTTCTAAATCTTCGTTTCTTTTCTTACTTCTTTGTGCTTTTACCGTCTCCTTGTTTTTATTAAACGTCCCAAAATGCATAAAACGCAACTATAGGCCCCCTTGAACGTTCCCCTGCCTTCTAAGTGTAGTACCGCCCACTTTGAAAGTCAGTGCTCTAGCCATTTTGTTTTTCATTCAAAAGTCTGGGTTTTTTGTTTTTGTTTTTTTATTGACTGTGTTAAAATCATGGACCCATTTTTTAATCTTCTCTGACTCAAACATTACATTTCTACAATGTATTTCTGTATCAAATTTGAATGTTAAAAAACTGATTAGAAATTTTATGTTTATGCTAAATTTTTTACTCTTTAGTTTATGCAAGGTTTTTTCTTTACTATGCCAGTTTTCTTACTAGTAGATTATAAGAAAAGATTACCTTGAATAATTTTTTCTCTGCCTCACTATTATTAGTTTATTTTGGTCATTTGAATCACATTATTATGATACATGTTAGTTACATTACACACATTTTAATTGCATTGTAACAGTATCTGCATATCATTTTTATTGTATTATATTAAAAACTACAACTACTAAAAAAATACTATTTAAGTTGTTACATCTGTAATTAAATATTGGTTATTATGTATATTTATTGCCTCGTGAAATGATCCAAACCATTTTCTTTTTTTCCTATTAAATTCGAATGTCTTTAATGAAGCTTTGCATTTGTTAAATATACAATCTCTGTGCTGGCGAGAAGAGTCCTTTTAGAAATCAGAGTTGTGAATTAGGTATCTTTTCATTAAATGTGTCATTATTTCGTCAAGAGTCTAATCCTTCCTGTTCCTCCCCTGCGCGGAGGGGGGATGGTGACACTTGGGGAGATGAAAATCAAGCACAGTGTCGGCTCTAAATGGTGTAATTGGCTCATCATGTCATTATCTAAGGTGGGACTCTGCATTTTGACAGCCTTTGCACCAAATTGTCACTGTTGAGGCACTCTAATCTGTAAATACCGTCCGAAGATAATTGCGCCAACCTCGAATCCTCTGTTAATTATACTTGATGTCTTTTTATCAGGTTTCGTTCAATTCCCATTACGCATCTTTAATCATTTGGAAATTCCGTCGGAAAGGCTTATCTCCGGTAGCGCAAACATACAATTACTTCAGGCCGAACCTTTTTTCAAGGGGACTTCCATTTCCAGAAGGTGTTGACACATTTGATGCCTATTTGTAGTTAGAAGTAAATCCCTTCGGAATAGTATTTTAAAAATTAATTCAAAATAAATAAATTAATCCATCTTTTTTTAGGACGCAAAACAATTTCTTTAAGATCGTTAAAACTCTTTGAAATCTATAAGAATACCAGTGTCTTTTTCCTTTCTTTCGATTGAATTTGTTTCCATTTTCAGAAAGTGTTTCTCAATGTCACATTTGCTTCTTGTTCATTGTCGCTTAAGATAGCATCTTAAAAATGAATTCAATATAAATAAATTCATTCATTTTTTCAGTCAGATAAAGTATTTATAATTTTTTTTGAAGTTCCATTTCAATTGATTGAACTCCTTCGGCGTACTAATGTTTTTGTTAGGCCGTCGCGTCAAATAGATCTAATCAAAAAAACTTTTAAATAACGTTTGAATGAATATCTTGACATAGCTCTTATCGCCTCTTATAATTGGAGTAAAAGATTTTCTCTAAATTTGTACCATAGTATAAAAACGATTTGACATTGTTGAATAATTATGTCTAAAACTGGGAAATTTTAAGTGTTCTTTAAAATAAAGCAATTGCATTCCTAATTAGGAAATTATTAATAAATCACTGTTAGATTGGGAAAATCAATAAAATGGACGATTTCATAATAGTGACCGACTACCAATATTTAAATTTATAAGAAAATCAGCAATAATTTGAACAATTTGTAATTTTTTATTTTGATTTCAGTTGAGAACTATTTTTTTTATCTCAATCTTTTTAAAAATAACATTATTAAATAAGATAAGAATGAATAAGCTTTAATGTTTAATTTTATAGTGTTCCGTTTAATATCAGATCCAATTACATCACTAAAATGTAATCAATGCAAGATAAAAATTATTTATAATTTTGAAATATGAAATAACGGAATTTGGGCTATGAACCAGTTTGTTTGTCAAAAGAATTTCATCCATGTTTGTAATTTTAATCCTTTCCAGCAACTGAAATCATTTCTATGTTTTTCTCACAAGTTTATCCCATGGACTTCTAATTAATAATTGAAGTTGTTTCCAACGCTGAAAATTTTAACTTGAGCTCTGTAATGGAAGACATGCAACAGATTCAGCATTGGATACCACGGCTTATTATATTATATTCGTTCATTAATTATTCAAAGTTAATGAACGAAATACTAAAATTTATTGGGCCTATCTCTGGCATAGGCGCAGGTACTTTCTATTCAGACTAGCTTGTTGAATTTTGAATCAAGTTCTCCCGATTTGGAAATCTAACGCACTATCTCACATTTTGCTCCAGGCTCTTAATAATTGAGGTAATAAAATGCTTTCAAATATTTATAAAATACTGAAATGGAATACAAAAAATAATCTTTTTCTAATGCATCTAAGCACATCTTAGGAACTCGTAAAGCTTACTGACAACTGTACGATGAAACCATCATTTCGGTAGGACAGCGTTGCTTTCTGGTGCTACAATGAAAATCTGGAGCACAATTTAGAATGTACTTCTACATGAGCGCATACTTTTTGTTGCACTTCAAAAGTAATTTCCGGTATATTGATTCATCATTCTCTTCCCCCTGCGATTCAGCTCGCTTGCCAGGCTTCTGATTGCGCTTCCCTGCATAAAAACTCCCCCCACGTTTTCCTTTAATTAATGTATTTTATTATTAGTATATGTCTTATGAAATGTACATAAATAAAAAGCAATGTTTGTATGTGAGTGGCCTATAGACTCAAAAACTACTCAATTGATTTCTCTAAGTATTTCCCAGTTTGTTCTTATTAGTGCTAGAAGCATTTAGAGAGGAATTTGAATGAAATTCGATAGATAGCGCTGTTGTTTCTATAGTGTTACGTGAAAATTGGATTTTTTTTCATATTTGGACTGCTGTTCAAAATAAGCATTTTGTCCCAAGACGTTAAAAATTAAAAGTTAATGAACGAAATACTATAATATCGGATACCCCTGGGCAATCAAATAATTTAACAAACTGAAAAAGAAGGGAAAATATCAAAACAAAACAGCAATAAACAGAAAAAAAAATCAATTTTAATCGAAGGAATGAATTAATATAGATCTTAAACTGAATTTATTTAATTCGTATGTAAATTTAGATTTATAAATAGCGAATTATTGCCAGGTCTGATAGTAAGAAAAAATCCAACATTTTTTTTAAATAAATTATTTTAAGAACACAGTTTAAAATTTATCAATATCTTTTTGTCAACAGACTGAATAAGAAACTGAAATGACATTCTTACGTTATCAATATTTGCAACCCAATTCAAAGCATTTTGAGATGCAGTTTTATTTGCAAGATAACTCTAATGAGCGTGTACAAAAGTGTGACCTACAGCCAAAAGCCTTTGAATTATTTTGTTTTGAGAGAAAAAAATTCCGAATGGGTTGTACTATTAATCCCGTCTGCTATAGGCAGGTGCAATGCCTTGTCAGCAGGTGCACTAACTTAACCCTTCAGAGTAGCTTTTCTTTTCTCTTGGTTACCGTTAGCACTGTTGCATGTATAGACACTGTTTCTTCCACGAGAATTTTTTTTGTTTAATCTCAACAGTTGTTTTGCAAGAGTTTGCAATTTACACTTATACAAACAATAAGAGAATTTCAGGAAAAAGCACACATTTCGTAAGCCCTTTTAATAACATTACATTCGAGTTTCTTTTTATATCTACTAACAGAAGGGGCCCAATCTGGCCTACGACATCCTGTTGGACATGTCTTACGTAAGGTCTTGTATGCTATTAATGGTATAAAATAATAATCATTGATTATATTAACTAGAAATAAATCCTAATAATTGGCACATATAAAATTTAACTAAAAAATATAATGGTAGTAATAATGAGAATTATATAGCCCGCTATTTACCTGACAAACATTCATAGTTATGGATTGAGTTTACTAGAACCGATTTTCAAAAGCGATATAAGAGGCTAATGTTTACCTTCATCTGTAGATGTTTTTACTATGTTTCATGTTGAAGCAAGGGTTGTTTTATTCACTCAAATTGTTCCGAATGAAAAAAAAATTGCAAATTTTGCAACTGATTAAATTAATGTAGTAGAAAGTTTATACGAAAACCCTGCAAAATTACCGTATCGCCAATAACACGTAATCCAAATTAGTTCAGATTGAATACCACCTAATCATCTTTGCATACGAAAGAAAATGAGCTTATCGCTATTTCTATTACAAAATATATTTTGTTTTCGGTGTGTAACCGTCATGTTATAATAAAATTTAAAATACCGTATATTTCGAATATAAGCATAAAGAAAGCGTTTTTACGCAAAAAAAAATTACGCAAAATTAAAAACCCTATATAAGCAGAAATAATAAAAAAATTACTGTAAAGTTCAAGTTTGACGCCATGAAGTTGAGGTGAAAAGGTTGCCAATGAGTGAAAATGATTTTGGCGAGCTAACTATTCGGAAATTCGCATTCTGACACAGACTTTGAAGGATTGATTTTTTTTTTTCCTTTTGCATAAAAGATACATACAAAACACCCAAAAAAGTAAGCTAAAAGATTAAAGTAATTTTACTTTAAAATTATTTTTATGTGCTAAATATTTAAGATATTCTATTATTTTTTGTGTACTTTTTGGTACTTTTCCGTTAGGCGGCGGGAAAACATCAGACTCTTCATTATGACGACGATACAACAAATCTACATTATAAACAATTTCCAAAATAAAACTAATTATTTCCACAAAAAAAAAAAAAAAAAAAATTCATTACAAAAAAAATTTTTGTCTCATAAATTTATTAAAAAAATAACGTGCTATATTTATCGATTTCTTACTTGATTTCGTCTAACGAAAAAGTATGTGCGTTTCTTCTAGATTAGCAGATAAATATATAGGCCGAACCGCCGTAATTTAGCTTAAGAAAAAGTTCTAAACATTCTCGGCTGATACATGGAAATATACAGCAAACGTACATATATATATATAATTATTAATAATACAAATATTCTTTCATAATACTTCTAAACTCTTTGAAATTCCTTTATTAATCCTCAAGACCTATTCTTCACCCTGGAAATTATTACACATTAATTGTGCATTCAAGTCTCCCAAAGTTCATCCTTTCTGAATAAAATGTACTTTTGCCTCTTTATTCTAGACTTCCACTAGACGAAGTCATCTAAGTCCAGCAGCATTGATTGGGGCTTCCCTGCAATTCCTTTGGACTTCACTCTTTTTCCAGCCTAAAATTGTATATTGTTTCTTCTTCTTTTCCCCTCAATTTGTATATTCTGTTTGAATTATTTAGCACCAGCCACATCTATGCTATTTTTTAAAACGACGATTCTGAGTAGATGTGTGCCTTACACAGGAACTGGCCCTCTTATCCAATCTTGACGACAGGCGTTAGTACATATCTTATACATTGTTATACTTGACGAGTACTGAATCGTATATGAATAAGAAAAAAAATATCAACTCTAGGAATGCAAAAGTAATTTCTGACTTTTTCAAACAGTTGTCTTAAGTTATATACATTTAGTGTTAAGTGTATGTAGTATTGTGTTCTAATGAAATAATTTGCAGGTATTACTTCGTGAAATATCTTTAGAATTCAAAGCAGTTACTACAATACCGCGTTTCAATTAAGTTATAAAGTTAAAGTGCTGAAAAGACTGTACATTTACAGTAGTTTATCGTTTCAGAAAAAATGTAAAAATTAAATCCTTTTCTGTATTTTATTTCATCCTTTAATATTCTTATTTTTTAATTTTTTAATGATATTAAAATAGTAAAAGAATAGGCATTGTTTGTTATAATTTATCACTCAACTTTCGTGATTACGCTGTTAGCAGTCGTCGCAGAATACCAACTTGTCACCTTGTATTGTATTTAGGTTTCATTATTCTGTTATTATTTACTATTATTATTCAGATTTTGTTGTTGATGGTATGTTATATAAAAAATAAAATTATTATTAGTAACGTGCATAAAATTAAATAATCTCTCTCTCTGTGTGTATATATATATATATATATATTTCTCAAAGTTTGTGTGTATGTGGGTCCGCCTATGCAAGGCTACAATTTACATCCAATTTTCACCAAAATTGTCAGGAATATTCTAATACAAAGCCCAGATCAACTGAAAAATCAATTTCAAAATTTGATCAATATTCTTAAGAAATTATCCAATTAAGTTTTACGTCATTTTGCCGACTTTTCGCGGTTGGCGAATTTTTCATAGTTGAAGCTATTAATAAAGCATGCCAGTTCTGAATTGCAACCACCTAACTTTTTGTTTAATAAATGAGAAAAAAATTATATTGCCATTTTACCAATAAAAATGTCCTGCTTTAATTCTAGACTCCTGTATCTTTCAAAGAAGTCACCAATATTGCATCCAGAAGTATATAGCAACTTCTTCAGGTTACCGTAGTTCAATTTAAGGAATACTTGACTGGATGTCCGAAATTTGATAGCCACAGCGATGAGCTTAGCTTTCTTAGCATTTAATTGGGAGAAACAGTTCTTTCAATTTCATATTGTTTTTCTCTTGTTCTGCCTAAGGCAGATTTTAATTTAAGTTAGCATGACAAATTTCTTGAAAGATTGGTAGATGTACTAGATAGATAGATGTACTGTGTAAGAAAGATTCAATTGCAACAAGTTAAGAAAACACTTTCCATTGCAAAAAAGACCGTGTGAGAAAACCACTGAAAACGAGGCATAACATGTTATTCTGTAATAAGTAAAATGATGTATGCATTTTATATTTTAAAATATTTGTTAAAATAAACTAAACAAAAAAATTAGTATTGTATTTTAGCTGTTAAAGGCAGAAATGTGACTTCAAGGCGTAATACATGGCTTGTTTTAGCTCACAAAATATTGTGTTGACAAGAAAGTAATTTCGGTTTCGACCTTTTAGTACATAGAAAAAACCAAATGTCAACGTACTGCCAATTGCAATCTTCCACGTAAGTATTTTATGTTGTTCGTAAATCCATTTTTCCCATTAACCCCTGTTATTTTATGCATAAAAAAAAATCCAAAATCGAATTGAAACATCTTAAAATAATGATCATATAGTTCTTTAATGAACTCGTTTCATATAGTTTCATGAGAGAAAATCACAATTGGTTATCAATAAGCAATAGTCACACTCAATTGACTCCCGATTTGTCACAGTGGATCAATTATGTGTCCCGATGCACGCTTTGCATTTCATTCCGCAGCCACTGGCGAAAAGATGACCTTGACCTGTCGGAGCCCTTGAAAAGCATCCCTTAACACGCACTTTTTCCAAACAACATAATAAGAAGAAGCTACAAGGACAAATTATCCTAAAAATTACAGCACAGACCAAGTCAATAAAAAAGATCAGAAAAGAACTAAGGACAAAATCGGGAGGACATTTTTCTTGTTTGGGGAGTTCAAGTGAAACTTCATTTTCATGCGTAATGGTAGATCTTAGAGCAGTAATTGTTGTTTAATGATATTCCCCAATCCAACCACACCTAAATCTTCATCTATTTTGTCCCGACATGATGTTGGCTCGTGTATACTTGGACACTTTTTCCGTAATTCTCGGAATGGATTCCGAATGAAACAGAATTATGACACTTTAATGCCAAATGAAGAGGTTTTGCAACATTTTTACGCCTTAATGGGAAGCAGGGCAATTGGTGATGTGGTTAGAAGAGAAATGTCAAAACAAAATACGAATAAAATAATCAATAGCAAAATTGTGGTATACTTTAAATCCTTTATTACTGAAAAAGTAGTTTTCTTGTTACCATTTAGAATGTTGGCTATAGAATTCATATTCTTATAATTTATTCTTTATATAATTCTGAAAACAGAAAAGAACATGGGTTTTAAATCATGAAAGAAATGAAGCAGAGAAGAATTTTTAAATGTGCTGTTTATTTCCTGTTTTTGAATGAAATTTCATTAAAAATAAAATATTAATAATTTTGCCAAATTTTTATTTAAAAGAAGTACTTTTTAAAGCAAAATAAAAGATTTGCTAAATGATAAAATTGAATTAAAAATAAAATATTAATAATTTTGACAAATTTTTATTTAAAAGAAGTACTTTTTAAAGCAAAATAAAAGATTTACTAAATGATAAAATTGAATTAAAAATAAAATATTAATAATTTTGACAAATTTTTATTTAAAAGAAGTACTTTTTAAAGCAAAATAAAAGATTTGCTAAATGATAAAATTGAATTAAAAATAAAATATTAATAATTTTGACAAATTTTTATTTAAAAGAAGTACTTTTTAAAGCAAAATAAAAGATTTGCTAAATGATAAAATTGAATTAAAAATAAAATATTAATAATTTTGCCAAATTTTTAGTTAAAAGAAGTACTTTTTAAAGCAAAATAAAAGATTTGCTAAATGATAAAATTGAATTAAAAATAAAATATTAATAATTTTGACAAATTTTTATTTAAAAGAAGTACTTTTTAAAGCAAAATAAAAGATTTGCTAAATGATAAAATTGAATTAAAAATAAAATATTAATAATTTTGACAAATTTTTATTTAAAAGAAGTACTTTTTAAAGCAAAATAAAAGATTTGCTAAATGATAAAATTGAATTAAAAATAAAATATTAAACGATAAGATTTTTTCAGGTTTACTATGTCCCCAAATAAATTCATTTCTATATGATTTAACTGGATTCTTATGATCTTAATAACACAAATCTTCAATTTCAACAACTTGTAATTATGTATAACATGATCAGAATAGAAATTTATGTACTTTTAAACATTATTAATGTTTTACGACGAGAAAGCCGTAATAAAAATAGAGAGTTAATGATAAAAAATGAATAAACTGAAACAGATCAAAATAAACGAAAACAAATTTCTTTCCTCAGAGAAGTGTCCTTTTAAACAGGTGATATGTTCTCTAGATCTCTAGTCTCACTACAGCAAAAACTATGCAAGGAATCATTTGACCTAGATTTCGAATGTGGCATACTGTTTGCCCTACAAGAAATTGACAGTGTTTACCACCCACTCTACAAAAGGTCATCATTATCAATTTCACGATTCGTAAGAACTTTGCCGACTATCGTCTCCTCCACAATTCTTATCTTAAATGTAGGACAAAAGTTCTTTGCGCCAGGATGGCCGAACAAGAACTCGTCAAGAATTTTAATTCCATTCGATGGTTTGGAAAATAAACAATAAAAGCAATTTTCCTCAACTCAAAACATTTATTTACATTCATAAACTAGAAAATACTATACATCACTGTTAAAACACATACTCTTTCAATGGACAACGAACGTATTCTTATTACTCTCATAAGAACTAGTGTTACTGTCGACAGTAATTAGGTGTCTAGCAATTCAAACCTCTAATAACTGCTTTGAATGAATTCTAAATGAGTTCCGATGAGTTTAAATGATCTTCTTATTGTTTCTCTTGTTAATTGAACTCTAACAAAAACAACTATTATTATTTGTAAAAATATTACCTAAAAGTTAGCAAAATATTCTTGTAATAACTGAATAAAAAATAATGCAAATAAGTCCGTTTTTAAAACAAAGTAAAATCCTCATAATCAAATAAATCAGAGGTTTAATTATACTATGCTATCGCTGTATAATTAAACCTCTAATTAATTTCATTAAATTCAAAGAAAAAAAAGATAGTGAAGTTTACGTTTCCAATTTTTCAAGTAACCTTTTTAGCAGAGTTCTGTCCCCACGATGCATTAAATTTTATGATTAATGTTTACTTACACCTGCGAATCGGTTTTTTTTTTTTTTACAAAAATGAAATTGCCCCAACACAAAATACGCTCAAACATAACGGACGCTAACCTGCAACACCCATTACGATGTGCAAATACCCAAATTGAGATCAATTTGCAAAAGTTAAGTGAAAGAGTGGAGAAACAAATATCGCATAAGTAAAATAAATATTTTTCATTAATTTCATTTTTTTTATTTCATTATATTTATATATTTTTTTTATATTTCATTTTTACTGCTCTATATTTCTTTACCATGTGCGTTTAGTATCTTTATTATTACATTATCGATGTTTACATGTAAGAATAATAGTAAAATTTTAATAGTAAAATTAGAATAAACACAAAAATAATAACTCATTATGTTTTAATTTTTCACTTCAAAAAACGTCTATAGTAGGTCTAAGTCTAATATGGGGTTATATAATTTTATACGCGGCCTGCAGAGTTATGATGAATTTCCAAAGTGGCCCGCAAGATTATTTATGTTGGCCATCCCTGGACTATAGTAAGAAAGGTGTAAATTAAGGTAAAATTTTGTACACAATGAGATGCCTCCAGTTACGCACGCGCCTACATGTATTGCTTTCGTAGGCTTCAAAAATTTAATAGTATAGAATTAATATTCTTATTTCTGTTTTAGATAGAAGCAATCGTTTAGAAACTGATTCAACATAATATTAACAGCTAGTTTTACTGACATAAACATCTGATAACAATAAAAGAATTTAATTTTAGCTCACAAAAATCTTTTTAATTATGTACTCACTTTGTTTAGCTAAAGAATAAAATTACAATCTCAAAAACTTCCATATGAACTCTATGCAACTACAACATAACAAATCTAAGTCTATTTATTTCAGTTTTGACTGTTGTACAACATTAAAAACATCTAATTATAGTAACCCATAATATGAGAAAAATGTATTTTTCTACACACCAACATATTTTTCTCAAATAAATGATGCAAATTGTAATTAATTCGATTATTCTTGTAAACTGTCTACCGAATTCATCTAAAAAAAATTGAATTTACAAGAAATCAATGATTCACATCATATTTAAGTGAAAATTCTACTTTTGACATTTGAAATAAAAAAACTTTAAAGACTTGTCTATGCGACTCTTTTGTTAAAAAAAAAAAATATGTGAAATATTGGAATGTGTGATATAATGTGGCTTCACGCAATGAGAAACCAATAAAATTTAATATTTTGGGCTTTTCAAGTATAACTGCAATGAAATGAAATGAAAGCTTAAATATATTTTTTTTAATTTCTGTTAAAAAATAATAAAAATGGTAGAAAGTACAAGAAAAAAACCCATTATGTCTTATCATCTAAATAACACATAAATTTTGTAATATTTTAATTCAATCTAATGTCTATGTATACAAAATAAGCTGATTTTTTTATAGTTTGGAAGAATTTGACTTCATTATTTGCCGTTTAGGCTCTGATTATTTGGCATCTTTTTATTTTATCGTCGTTATATCTTATGCTGACCTAAAATGTTTCATTCAACTATTTTAGAAGTATCCAGAAGACTTGAACGCTATTTTCTAAATAAAAGAATACTAGAATTAGTGAAAGAGTAATAAGTTAATACAGTAAGATTTTAATTAGATGAGACTATTTTTTTCTTAAAAAAACCGCACGGAATATTTGACTGCGCGATATAACAAACGGCATTTACATCATAGAAAGATTATTAGAATAATTTACGAAAATAAAATAAAATGCATCATTGAGTGTTATATGAAAAAGAAATACTTGATGAGATTAATCAGATGAAATCGATTCCTATGCCAATTATTTCTATTTATTGCGTATCATTCAATTCATTTGAGAAAAATAAATTTTTTCCAATTACAAACGAATCCTAAAGTTGGCAACTTTTATTTGTCGAACAAAATAAATAAAGTAAGGAGTGGCCATCCTAATATCTGCTAGATTATTTTCATTACAATGTTTTGAAATCCATAAACAGCTGCTTACAGTTTGAAGGTTTTCATAGTGCTGATGAATGCAAACTGGTAAGATAAATTAAGTAATATTCGTAAAATATGTTTTGTCTGCTTTTTTTTTTTTTTTTTTTTTTTTTTTTTTTTTTTTTGCAGCTTGCTAGAATATAAATAATGGTATCATTTTATATCACCTAAAACTAAACAACCATATAAAAGAATACTTTAATTCGTATGCACTTATTTTTAAAAGCTTTTATTTTTATTATCCGTTATAATTTTGTTTCACATCAGCAATTTAATTATTTCGGATAACTTTGACTAAAAGTATTCGATGTGATTTTATAAAAAAAATATTCGGATTTTTCTACCTATTATATATCGCTATATGCACAATATATAACTGGTTTTTTTTCTTTTTAATATTTTTTTCCCTTTAGATCCATTCTATTTTACTTGGTACCCAACCAGAAACTAAGACAAAGGCTTTTATTGATTTTCTAATTAAATGAAAAGTGAAATTTTTGAAAACTTATTAGAAATGAATAGGATTCGCGATTTGGAAAATCATTAGTTCAAAAATGTTTGCTGCAAGTCATATTTGATTAATATTTATATAAAGTTAAAACAAAAAAAAAATGTAAATTAGTTGTATAATAAAGTAAAATAGATTTGAAATCACACTATTTATCATTTTTGTTCAGTGTATTTAAGTAGTCGTAATGGTTATTAATATATTTTATTCATGCTGCAACATTAGTCGAATCACCCGATTTTTTTATTATCTTCAAGTGGAATATTTTCAAAAGATGCGTTGAAATTATGCCATCACAATTTCAAAAGAAAAACTCCAAAGGTGTCATCAAGGTGTTCTCACCTCCTTTTCCTCTGATTACTGAGCGGAAGGACATTTCAGCCGACAGATTTATCGTGCTCATTGCCGGCGCGGACACTTATGGTTTGGTATCGCTTGCGAAGTTTCGACCGAGTGCCCTTGATTCAGAATCCCAACGCATTATCCTACAGACCTGCATGTCAATCTGACAAAAAATATAATAATTTATAATAGCAAATGAAAATCATTTTAATTTAGTCTTCATTTACTGATTGTCTCAATTTTTATTTTATTTATTATTATTTTAGTTTTATTTTAAGTGCTACTTTTATTTAAATCCCCAATGCGATCAAAAACACTTCTGGGATTTCTTTCTGTAAAAATAGAACTGAAAAAATGCAAATCAACATATTTATATGCGTTTCGTTGGAGATCACGAAATACACTATCTTTATTCTGTTTTTAAATAATTCTAGTATCGTGTGTCATTCACTACTTTGGAGTACAGCTATTTCTCGGCCATCATAACACCTTTGATTTATACTCCGTTAACAGTATCGTAGATAATAGTTCCCCAAAAGCTCATAAATTTAACAATCTTACTTACTGATTGCAGATGTTATAACTGATTATTCTGCAAAACCTAACGAATGCTATTCCCCCCTTCCTTCCACTATTTAAATTTTCTTTTAAATACCACTTTCACACAAATTCAGCAATTCAAAGTCACCATTGATAAGACGGTGTTTCTTTAGATGTAAAATCTATCCATCTACAATAACAGCTGCCCCTTTTTCCGGTACTCCCGTCACTGATGGAACCTACGGCCCCCCTCCCTCCTCCTCTCTCTTCCCCCCCCACTCGATAAAAAAAAAAAAAATACCCAAGAAACGCTGTTCCGTTAGTTGTTTACGGTGTTTGTTTTTTCTATTGGATGTTCGTTTACGTTTTCTTCGCAACCACGTGTTTTGATATCAACTGAAGAGCAGATGTCATTCTAATTTGAATGCATTGATTTTAGACGAAATAGATTTCAGATTTTTACACCTGCATTTGTTTTATCAGCTAACAATAAAATGTGTTCAGAGAAAAATACTTTAAAATAAACATGTTAATCGCACCTTAATGTCTGTATCAAATGCAAACTATGAATTCGCTGATTTAATATATTTTATCAGTTTATTTAAGCAGTAAAAGTCATAATTTTTACACTTTTCATCTTATATCATGGAAGATATTTAATGCAAGCTCATCATGAGCTCGTTCGTAGCCTATGAGAAAGTTACTGTATAGCATTTAATAATTTCTGAAGAAATGTTTAGGAATACTTAAATTCTTTTAAATTCATCTGGGTTTATTACCTATTTAATAACGGAGAAGTGTTTTAAAAATACTTACATAGATAGCTTTGATTGATTATATCATAATGTACCACTGTGCCCATAAAGGAAGACCAATTATTTTTTTTCAAAAACTCTTAATTTATTCTTCCAAGTTTATTTCATCGCCTTCAAAGTAATCCCCTCCGGACACAATGCACTTATGCCAACTTTTTTTCCAATCCTCAATGCATGCTATAAAGCTATCGGCAGAGATGGCCTTCAAAGTGCGCGGTGATTTACATTGAATCTCTTCATTCGACTCACAACGGTGCCCCCTGAGAGGTTGTTTGAGTTTAGGGAATAGCCAGAAGTCGCACGGTGTGAATACGGTGGTTGTGAAACGTTATGGGTTTCATTTTTGGTGAAAAAGTCACGAAGAATCAATGCAGTGTGAGCTAATTCAGTGTTTTTGGTACCAATCGAGATTTGACACGTTTGAGGCCCAAAATGGAATTGACAAATCCTTTTGAAATTCCAATACATCAGCAAGGCCTCTAGTTGAAAATCTACGGTTTGCAAGCACCAAATCTTTAATTTTTTGGACGTGGGCTTCATCAGTTGATGTTGAGGGTCGACTAGAGGGCTCTTCGTCTTCAACGCGTTCTCTGCCTTCTTTGAACTGTTTATACCACTGGTAAACATTTTTTCCGATATAGGAATGCTCACCGAATGCCTTCTGCATCATTCTATACGTTTCCGCAAACAAAATTGAATGCAAGTTCTTTGCTCAATCACCGGAATCTGTTTTAGCGTCTCACCAAGCCAAGCGTAACTCAAACACTAATGAATATTTTGACGTCAAATTTCACACAGATGTCAAGGGCAGTTCCAGTAACCTAAAAAAGGAAAAAAATTGAAATTCCATAAGCCCCGGGAATTTTAAATTGAAAATTGGTCATACATTTCGGACACAGTAGTATGTTTTTTTATATAAAAAAAATTCTAGTGTAGTATAATTTTTAATAAAGTAATTAACATAAATATCCAGACACTGTGAACACCAAGGTAATATTTCATCCAAAAAAATATTAATATTTAATTCGCTATCATTTAACTAAAATTACCTACACTTTTTATCTTAATCTTAAAGATAGTTTCAACAAATACTCCAAAAAAATATTAATATTTAATTCGCTATCATTTAACTAAAATTAGCTACACTTTTTATCTTAATCTTAAAGATAGTTTCAACAAATACATGTTGCGTAAAAAATGCTTGACTTTTGTTCCATTGGCATATCTGCTAACTTTTCGAAATTTTTACGAAAAAGCATTTGTTTTACGATTTCAGCTTGTGACCATATTTTTATGAATTTTAAGTCAAAGGTTTTACTGTGAAAAATTGCTTTTAGAAAATGAGATACTACTTTAATGTTGAAATTGCAAATGTAAGATAAATCTCTACATATTTTCAAAAGTGTTAGATATTTTGTCAAGAAATTTCTTCGCCTTTTCACTATTTAATATAATTAAACTAATGATGTAGCTTGGAATGACCTTCAAAAGAAAAAAGCTAGTAAGTGTGAAGAGTTGCCAACCAAATGAAGAATTAGTGGCATTCAACAAGAATTCAAGTAACCAATAAGAATTAGCGGTAACTCCAATTAACTATAGTAAGAATTAACGGTTCAAATCCAGACAAATTTAGTATACACGAAATTTAAAACGTTATTTTTCAAGTACACTTATATTTAATATTTCGATTGCTTGAATTTATTAAGAAAAGTAACAATATCAAAATGTACACTAAATAAGAAATTTTAATTTTGCGCACATGAAACAAAAAATCAATGCAATTGTTGGATATAGAAAAATAACAAGAATGTAACAGATTTCTCCTGCTTGGTTTCCTAATAAATGTATTCTATGTTACAATTCAAATTAGCATTCTTAGCATTTTGCATATTGCAAAATTAAGGGGCGTTTAAATAAACTGTTAATTTACATAGGCATTTAATGGTTAACATCGTTAACACAAATTTACAGTTTTTGTCAATTCTTATAGAAACATTCATTTCTTGATAAAGGAAAAATACTAAATACTGTGGATCGAAACCCTATGTACGACAAGAATTTTGAGTAAGTTTTGAAAGGAATATTAGTAATCCCTTGCATATTAATGGATTTTCAGCGTTAAGCTGAGTTTGCATTTGGCAGCAACAAAAGCCCAGATGTTTTTCATTATGAGCAAATAATTACCTTTTATTCGGCTAGTCATAAATCCTTTCATACGGGAAGAGAATAGATTTGATGGGGAAGGAAATCTTCAATTTCCTCTCAAATTATAGGAAACCGGTTTAACGTGTGCCGCTCAAAACTAACGCGAGTTCATGTAGACGTGGCTTAGAAAAAAAGAACAAAAATTGAATTCTTTTCTACAGCATTGCAGTGATAAACTTTTGGAGATATTTTTGTGAAATGTCAGGATTGGTTTGTCGCTCTACGGTCATTTTGTGCACACCTTAGGCTAATCAGACCGGGACCTATAGTTTCATTCGGATTCCGAACCCCTCACAAACATCCGTGCCATCACCAGGATTCGAACCTGAAGCCTAGGATACAAAAGGACAGAGTTCTAGCTACTTGGCCACCAGGCTGTGTGAAATGTCTGGAAGATACGAATTGCTATGAGCATAAGTTTTCTAAATTTTTCCCAATAAAAGCAAAAAAGTCTACTATTTATGCATTAGCATGTAAATGCAGCAGTAGTCCCCTGACCTTCTCCCAAATGCGGATCAGTTACCCATAAAATTCCTCCCAGAAAGAAATATCCTCCCTTCATCACAGGTGGGTTGCTTGTGGTGTGTTACAGTGGAACAGGAAACTCATTGAGGTACAACAAGTATTGTTCAAGTATTATAGTATATTACAATTAAACAACTTTCAAAAAATTTGGTAACGACTAAATAAGCATTTATAATTGTGCTATACTAAAGGGGGAATTTTATTATACTAAAAATGGAAGTTTCTCTGATCTTATTTTAAGATGTATTTATCTTTAAAAAATTTTTTAATTTTTTTTATCTTTAAAATTCATGTTAGTGACGCATGGGATTTAAAATTAGGATTTTAATGATTCGTGAGGTTCGAAAAGTTAGACGCTTTATGAAAATAACTTTTCATTCTTTACACACCTCTGTTTTATAAAATTATTTTCAAATACTTTTTTTTTAAATTTATAAGATTACTGGTAGGAATTTTAAAACACGCTAACGCGTAATCTTATTCAAATACTAATTTACATTGATTTTTTTTCCATTTTATTAAATTACCCAAAGTGTATTTCTATAAATTTGCCATCTCCATAAAATTACTAACCCTTTCACATTGAAAAACCAAAAAATAAAAAGCATTTCAAGCCTTTTAATCTATATTAAACATTGTCAGGAAAGAGATTTTATTCTTGTAAAGAACATCAAAATGTTTTGAAATGCCTTTAACCAAGACATAGAATTTATGATCTAAAATGTCAAATAAAAATAAGTGATTTGCCTTGTAACTTTATTTGTAAAAAATCTCTACTAAAATTCTCATTGCAGAGTACGAATCAACTTTTTCTAAAGTAAAATATACTAAAAACGTCTACAAATATCAGTTAATTGTGATGCTTATCTTACATCATTTGATAATCGGTATTGATTCAAGACTATAAACAGTTGTAGTTAAAATAATTGTAGTCTAAACAATTGTAGACTAAACAATGGTAGTGTAAACAATTGTAGACTAAACATACTTACGTAAATCTTATTACCCTAATTTCCTGCCTTCCTTACGTAAATCTTATTACCTTAATATCCTAATTAATCAGTGTTGTATAATCCACAGACGTACTTTTTGGCACCAAAAAATAAAAGATCTCGTATAATCCACAAGAATTGTTGAAACATAATTTTTTTTAAGTTCAAATGAATTTTCATTTCCTTAGAGCTATAAAAGTGTGAATTTGAGATGGTTATATAATAAAAATAAATAAAGCTATGAAAATCAACTAAACACCGTATTTTATGTATTTCAATTAATAGCTGTATGAAATAAAATAAATTCATGAAAAACTTTAGGTTGTTAATTTAAGTTCATTTTATTCAAAGTGAAGTCATGATTTCATACAGTCTCCTTCATTAATTAGGACAAAAATCATTTGAGACTAAGAATCCTTTTAACAATTATAGCAATACTTTTACAACTTTTGAAGATGATAAAAATTTTACTTTTAGCAATACTTTTACAACTTTTGAAGATGATAAAAATTTTAGAATCAAATTTCTAACAAAACTTGTAGATGTTTTGTTTCGACTTGCCAAGTTCAATTCAAAATTCAAGATGGTGAAGATTCTTAATGAAACACTAACAGTTTCAGACTGTTAATTTTATATGACGTATTTATATTTGTGATAAAAAGCCATCACAAATTTTCTGTGACAAAGAATCACAATAATCTTTTTAAAGTTTAAATTATTATGGAAATTTTTTGTTAGTATTTTTCAGTAAAGTTATTTAAAAAGAATTTGAATATAAATCAAAAATAAATTGAACAGTTTAAAATTTGAATTATCTCTAAAATACGATGGTGATTTTTTTAAATAAATTATAATGTAGGAGAAAAGAAAATCAACTCAATATAATATTTTGTAGATTATTTTTTTAAAAATCAATTGCAAAACAGCTGGTGTCCGAAAATAAACGTGATCCATTGTGTATGCATCTAATGAATAAATTTACTGTGAAAACTCAAATTTATAAACTATTGCCTGCGAATGTATTACAAAACCCTGGTACATAGGTATCGGGTACACATGCATTAATTATTTTTTATACGCGGATAAATGGGTATCTCTACCAGTATATAGGTAGTGAAATCCGCTGGTTGTATGTTGCGTTCCTTTTTCTTATTATAATGGAATAAAAGAAGACTCTAAGTGATTCGAAAATGCCATGATTCCAGTTTTCAACAATTGTGTCTTTAAGTGTATCTAGAAGTTCTTTTAGACGCCTTGTTCCTCAGAAGGCTTATAAAATAGGTGAGCCTTAAAGTAAAATGTCTGATATAGAATACATTAAGCACTCTTTAATCCGACATCGATCAACTTTGCTTTCGGATTTTCTCGTGTACATTTGGGCGTTTGTAGACCTTGACTGTGAGACAGCGCTATTTACATTTTCGCCTATGTTTATATTAAATGTCAGCTTCAATTCAATACAGAGTAGAACTCGTATATTTAAGTTTAATTCGTAACGAATTTTTGAAGAAGAAATCCGAAGCAATGTGATGTCAGATACTTTTTAAACAGTGGGACAGACTCATGTGTTTTTTGTTGCCGTAGAGTAAGTTGTCACAACTTGTTTTCACTATCATTGTACAGTATTCATTTTCTTTTGTGCTGTTTTTTTTTTATCATTGCAAGAATATTAAATTAAAATGTTCAATGTATGACTTTAATTTTGTATTTGCCAGAATGACGAAATACTACGTCGGATATTTATATCGTTTACACAGGTTCAGAATGTGAATAAACACATTCAATATGTACATGTTTTAATCATTTCAATTTTTATCTTCGGTATCCCTGTTAAAACCGTATTGACACTCGTTTATCCGACACGACTATAATCCGGAATAAAAAGCGCCTATTAAGAATTAGCGCTTGCGATTGAACTGATGTATAAGAAAGCCAGGATACATGATACACACATTTTGAGTGTGTTCCGCTAAGTTGACACGCGTTTTGACCTAAGAACCCGCATACGAAAGCACAGGTATCACGTCGTGTTTGCCAAATGCACGTGTTGCCCGCATTATAAGGGACTCTACTAGAAACTGATCTCCTCTACATCTTAATCCAGTAGAACATTTTTAGAAGCTTTTAAAGTAGAAATTAATATTCAATCCAAAAAGCTCAATTGGAATAATTCTCCTAGGAATATGGTCTGTTATAAATGAATACTTAGTCCAAAATTGTTGATGCTACCAATAAGGTGGTAGCCCTAAATATTAAAATTAATATATGTAATTAACGATGGAATTGTTAATGTTTTTATTTGTTTGTTTTAATATATTTTGAAAGTACTTTAAAATAAATGTGTTTTTAAAGTGTGTCTCATATTTTTGGCCGAGAATGTATTAATTTTTGGATCAATTATTTTTTTAAGTTCTATTAATTAATGTTGAATTTGTTGAAATTGTTAAAATTTGAAATAAATATGTATATTTTTTAAATTTACTATGCAAATTAAAATGAACTTTTGTACGTAAGATATTCAAAAATGAACATTTTTCCTCATTTCTATATGAATCGTACAAGAATTTCTTTTTTTCCCCTTTTATTTGAATAACAATATTTAAGAGATCTCATCTTTTGTTAAAATATTTTTTAAAAAATTTCATAGCAATGCTTCGTTTCATATTTTTCATTTTCCTATTGAAAAATTTGTTTGCTTAAATCTCGTGTAGTTACAATGACGTAACTTTTGCAAAAGATGTTCAAGGTATAGCCTCATTTTTTTGCTTTTATAATTTTATTTCTGAATCCCATTCTTATATAAAATTAACCTTTCGTGTAACAGCGTGTTTGCATTCTTCTATAGATGAAATATCTCGGTACTTATATTTCAGTTGCACTAGAAGGAATTAAAACAAAATAATTCATTCAATAAATCGAATTCATATCAAGATTCGGTATACACATAAATACATTCATTCTTGCCATTTAAAACTGCTATATATTTACTTTTTTTACTAAATCATTACAGACTGATTTGTTTAGATAGGATTTTCAATTAATTCAGAACAAAATGTCAAGAATTTACAATTTCTGAATTTCCAATATGTATGGTAAAATTCTCATCCCTTAGCCTTTCGGTATTCGTTTCCATTTTTATTTTGAATAAATCTAGAAATGACAACCTATATGTTTTACAGCAATTAATAGGAATTTTACTAATTTCTATTGCGGCCGAGATTATTTTGGGGAAAAACAAGCCCTTTGCATTCTTTCCTGTCGGAGCCATTAAATCTGTTTACAGCATTCTGAAGAAGCCATCCAATTGGAAGCATTTCCCGAGGTAATTGTCCGCGGAGAGTGCTCGTTAGGCCGCAAACTAGGCTGAAGTCGGGTGGCATTGTCGCAATTATCCGTCCCGAATGAAAAATCATCCGAGACACTGTTATTGAATCGCGTGGATTTGTTTGTCAGACGTTAAATGTCGGTTGTCGTCGCATCGCTGTAATTAAGTTTAACAAGTAGCCGAGGACCTCCCAGTCGGTTAACTTTCATTACGCATGCATTCCCAGTGGCAATATCTCGAACCTCCTTTTGCATTGTGTCCGAAGGGCCTTTTTTGGAGGCTTCCATGCAAAAATCCGTGCTTTCAAATGAACTAATATCATCCATGGATGTTAGTGCCGCTTTTTAAAAACGATAGAGAATATAACATTTTTCTAAATCACTCACGCTTATTTTAAATTCTTATTAGATGATTCTGAGGAAACATAAATTAATATTGCTTTATAATCTCTGTCTATATAATTCTCCGTTTACATGCGAGCTGAATGGGTCCTTATAATCAGATTTTCTATTGGAAATGGATTCATCCATTCCCACATTTCAAAAGTAAGCAATTTAAACTATGTCAGTGAGATAGAAACTCATCCATCGAGCGTCAAGATGGCCAATTGGTTAGCCCTCTGGCCTTTGGTACCACAGGCTTCAGGTTACAATCGTGGTGGTGGCTGTTTGTGAGTGGTTCGCAATCCACGTTAAACTGTAGGTCCCGGTCTAATTAACCCGAAGTGTGCACAAAATAACCGTAGAGAGACAAATCAAAACCAATCATTTGCTTTTTGACAATATGCTTATATTGAATGTAGACAAATCCACCCTATAGTTATGTTTTTCCTACCCTTTCAATCCATTCTGGTCCTTTTTGTTGTTTTTCAAGACCCCTCACAGTTTCCTTCTTATGCTTTATGGGTTCCATATTCCAAAAAAACTGTAGCTATTACGAAAGAAAATAATCATATTCTGAAAATAAATTTTATTTATTTATACTATTATGATCTCTATTAGACCATGAAATTTCATTAAATGATAATTACTCTTTTGTCCTCCAATCAACCGGAGAATCCCCCTCTCATTCTTTTTCATCGTTAAGTTTAATCGGAGATAGAGTGTTTCGTATCGACAGCCGGAGCTTTCTCCAATTAAAGAGCAGGTTCAGGACAGTTACCCCGGAATTTGTGTTTGTAAACAAAGTCTTTCAACGACCCTCTCTTTTCTTGTAGATATAATATTCAATTTGCTAGAATTCTGTGCATCAGTCGCAAATAACGAAAGTCAAAACAGCCGGAGTTGGAACACACACAAACATTTAAGATTTCACAAGCTAAGAAAAAAAAAGCAGCTTCAGTTCTACATCTTCGAATCCTGGCGGTGGCATGGATGTGAGTGGTTCGGAATCCACGTTAAGCTGTAGGTCCCAGTCTAATTAACCTAAAGCGTGCATAAACTGGCCGTAGAGCGACAAACCAAACCAAATCAGTTCTACATCGTTAGAACCTTAATTTAAATGAAATTTAAAGTTCTGACCACAGCTAGATATATTTTCTGATAAGAAGTAAAACAGCAATTAATAATAAATGCATTGAAGCAATATCGATTTCCCTCTAATAGCAGCTGTTTCTGTAAAACAAGGAAATGAACAAACAACAAAATAAAAAGAGGGTAAGATTTCGGTATCTGATTTTGATATCAGATTTAAAAAAGTAAAAGAGAAAATATTTTTAAATGCATATCAATGTCGAATGGAACGTCGGAATTGCGAAGAATGTACTGAATATAAAGTATCTGAAGAAGTTTCTTTTCAAACCATAAATTGTACGTTCGAAGAATACCAACTGTTGGATAATTGCTGGGGTTATTCTTGAAATTATGTTTAGGAAACAAATCTGCTCTAATTCTGTCTTGACAGCCTTTTTGTGTTACTAATAACAATATTAATAAGGAAGAAAGTATCAATAACTGTTTGATAACGTTTTCAGCAGTAGAGAATTTTATGTCATTTTCTTACGTTTTCAATCACTAGTTGCGTGAAAATAAAGAACAATTGCTGTTTAAGAACATTTAGATAGCCTCACTACATCAATTAGTGCTGTAGCAATCCTGTTTGTTTTAGTGTCGTCCATGTTCCAGCTGAATAAACTTAATTACTATTTTCATTAGATTTGTAATTCTTTCCTGATCACTTGGCACATTGATCTCAATAGTGTTCAACTATATTTTTTATTTCATTGCTCAATTCATTTATAAACTAATTGAATAACTTAAAATCTTCATGTAGTATTTTAATATATTTTTTTTTCTATTTAAATCAAAATACTTTTGTAATATCACTCAAGGTTAGATTCCACAAACTGTAAACAAATTTAAACGACCCTAAAGCAAATCTGATTGCTACAGCAATAATTGATGTATTGAATTTTTCTAAATGTTTCAAGCAATCTTTTTCGAAGGATTTAATTTAGTAAAAAAAACAAGCATCTAAATATTAGAAAACTGCTTTATTCAATATTTTCTTATTTATTGTAAATCAGAAGATAAAAATCTTTGTCAAAGTGTGTTAGTTTGCATGTATTTTTTTATTTCAATGGGCATTTAAAGACTCAATTTTGTTTGGATCAACATATATTTGTAAACAAACATTTTTAAATATGAATATAAAAAAAATTATAAATAAAAAACATTTTATTAATTATTTATACGCATGGTTACTAAAAAACTTAACCAAATACAAAAACGCTTATTAAATCAGTGTAATATCATGCATCACATTATTATTTTTTTATTATATTATGTTATTTTATTTATTTTAATTTTCTATAAAGAAATAAATTAAATAAATATGTTATATAATTTTCTAGTATGTTTTGTGTGTGTGTGTTTCTTGTTATTAAATTATAGTGAGTATACGTAGCTGCGATTTTGATTTTATGCATCTCTACTGTAAGTGTCAGTACACTTTAAACTTATGGATTTTTTTTCTGTTTCAAAACATGTATTATGGTTTATTACACGAAAAACATCGATAAATTGAACAAATGCAGGAATGGACTGTATAGTTATCTTTTGCATATTCCTTTGTGCTTGTATTATGAAAGCATGTTGATCTGCATTATTAATTGCATTTAGTAGATTAACATAAACTGTTCAAGACTATAATTCAAGAAATGAATCAGTTTGTTTTTTATTTAGGTATGTTTC
The DNA here is from genome assembly GCA_021605075.1 of Caerostris darwini. NCBI lineage: Eukaryota > Metazoa > Arthropoda > Arachnida > Araneae > Araneidae > Caerostris > Caerostris darwini. The sequence continues at coordinate 255,323 of BPLQ01006342.1, forward strand.
GAAAGAGAGATATTTTTTATGAGATTTCATGAATTCTGTTTGGCGAAAACTACTTCAATTATGTTTTGCAAATGAAATTGCAATCGATCTGACATTGAATCCACATTATAGAAATCATCAAACATTTGATAGATTCTTATGTTACGTTTTAACTATAAAATCCCTCATTTATGTATTAAATATTTCAAACATTAATAGTATGTAATAATTCCTGAATAATATTTATACATATTTTATGAGAAAAAAATTCAAAAATTTCAGAAAGACGCTATACTTTAAGAACAAAATGCTAAGAATATTTAGTATTCGTCTTTTTCGAAATTAAAGAACAAGTTAATTAAATTAAATAATTGAGTTAATTAATTGAGTTAATAATTAAATTAAATTAACTTTCCTTTTCTGTATATCGTCAATTTCTGTATATCGTCGTATTCTGTATATATTAGCCAAAATATTTGCTAAGATTTTTTTTTTAAGTCTTTGTACGCACTGATTATCATTCGCAACTTTCTTTAGCTATTATTTAACTTTTAGAAAGTTATTCAATTCATTTACTATGTTAGTGTGTTTTGTGTTAAAATGAGCTTTTATTGTGCTCTCTGTCTAAAGTATAAAATGATGCAACCATATCCAAAGGCTGTTGTATAATTTCTAAAAGCGGCTGCATCAGTTCGAAAAATGTTAACTTTGAATACTTTACTGATGTGATAACTCAAATTTATGATCCTTTCAACAACGATATTCTCATTTGCAAAATGTGTTTGATAATTCTTTATAACTGACCAGATCGGTTATAGTGGGGCTATTATTTAAATATTTCAATCCTGTTGTTTCTAATCCCACTTGGCTGGCCAAGCCCACAAGCCCATATGGACTCATGATTGAAGGGGAAGGAAGCAGCTTCTGTTTTGATGGAGCACCCGTAGGTAGAAGCCTGACTTTTGCTCCGTGACGCTCTTACAGTCATAGAAGACCGGGACCTACGGCTTAAAGTGGATTCCGAACCACTACAAACATCCATGGCACCGCCGGGATTCGAACCCGAAACCTGTGGCACCGAGCGCCAGAGCGCTAGACACTCGGCCATTCAGGTCCATATTTCAATCCTAGTAAAGAATAAAAATTATCTCAATGTTAAAGTTTAGCTAAATACGATGGATACTATTTGTGCATTTTAAAAAAAATAAGTTAATTCTCTCGTATGTTCACACATGATAATATCCTTTTATGTTCTTTACCCTTAAAATCAGCTCTGAAGGGGCAATCAGTTCGAATATCAGCTAACCAGGAAAGTTCTTCCACTTTTCCTAATAAGACTTTTCCAAAATGTAGCATTAGCGTGACAAAACGTCCAAGATTATCCATGTAAACACCACTGCATGTGATAATTCTTTGGTGTGATACAAGGCTATTTATATTGTTGAAATGAAATGGCCGGTCTTCAGAATCCAAGAATTGGATGTTTTCATCTCCTCATCGTCTTGCTCACATATGGGAACACGGAAGAAATCCTAATCATTTGGAGAACCGAAGAATATGGAGAATGCGATAAAATTTCCAAGTCTCATTGATTTATTAATAGGGAATTTTGGGTCCTACAAGAGCTACACCTTTTGCCTTTTTGGCAGTGCTGACTGTTTCTAGTATTGCATGCTTTACAGTTATGTGTGGTATTGATAGTTTGACCATGTAACAGGAACCTAATGGTAGACAGATGATACCCACCATACAGACGATATTAATTTAATGGGATATCTTTGCATTCCAGGTAATGAAATCTGTCTGTAAATTAATTTTTTTAATAAGATAATGATCGAAAACACATGATTATAAATTATTGGTTCAAAATAACTTGAAACTCCTTCACATTTGTTATATTTTCTTGCGTGAGTTGGAAATTTGTAAAAAGTACTTAAAAGTCAATTAAAATGCATTAAAAGCAACTGAAATAAAGCTGTTTCAGATTTATCCAAAACACTGTTCAACTCATTGTCTTCAATCTAAAAGTAATTGTACTTTCAAGAAAAGACATAATAAAGTATTAAAATAACAGATTTTATATGAATTACTCGATGTTTGTTTTTCCTAACTTAAGAATGAATAAACGTTTTTGTGCAGTTTGAAATTGATTTCGTGAGAATCGTGATAGCCTTCCTTTGAATTTTGAGATGAATAAATTTAATTTTTATGTATAACATCAAAGGATTGTGAAATAATGTTCACGAAGTACAGCATTTCATTCACTTACAAGATATTCCTCAAGCATCCTCAAATGATTATCATTTATTTCGTACTCTGGACATTCCAATGCGCACGAGACTTTACCTTGTCAATGAAAGTGAATGAATATTTTTGTGAGTCTTTTTTTTTGTCAATATTATGGTAAAAAAAAAGTGTTTTCGCATTTCATCAATTTGCTTGCAGCTTATATAACCTAAGAAAAAGTAATTAAGAATGAACAATATAACCCTATTTATGAAATAAATAAACATATTTTAGATTTGATACAATATTTAGATAAAAAAATACGAAAAGGGTAAAAATATTAAAAATTTTACAGAATTGTATTTTAACTTTTTCTAGTAGTTTGTATGCATTCATTTTACTTCAATTACCTGTTTACAACAGCTACTTGTTTACAATTAATAGAATCAATGCCAAGGACATTGTTTCAAAACAAAATATTAGTAGAATCAAAAATTCATTCGTTAGAACTTACTTACCTGAGTTATTTACTTGTTTAAAGCTCCTCCCCCCAGAAAGTATGTCTCACATTCTTAACGAATCTTTGTCAATTCACCCATCGTAAAAACCATTTCTAAGTTAAAAAAAATTTTCAAGAGGCCAAATTAGCATAACTATACATGTACACTTCTCCTTATTTCTAATAAATTCATCGATGCTAAATGCGTAAGTGAATGTTTTTCTGCTTCATCATCCTCGCTGTGACATGATTAAGATGTAAAAATCTATTGTTGCGCAGTAATACTTCATAACAATGAATGTGACGTAGACTAAAGGCTCAAAATATTAAAAGATGAAATGACTGTACGAAAACCGAATCTCGGAAAAGGCAGTAATTGTATTCGACAAAAGTTTCAAGAAAGAAAAAACAATTCGATTCCGAAATCCAGTGTATCATCACTAAAATTGCACGGCGCTAATTTATAAAAGAATCGAAAAAAAAAAAAAGTTCTTTGTTATATAAATTTCAATACATATAAATCGTTTTTAGGAAATAAAGCCTTTATGTGAATAAAATGGGAATGATCATTTGAATTTGATTGAATCTCTTATGATTTCATTCATCCTATAGGGTTACATAGTACACTTCCGAAAGTGTCTTGAAGGTAACCTTATACATCATTAACCTAAAGTCATTGAATGCGACTGCAGATTTCCTTTTTGTATTTTAAATTTTGTGAAAATCTCTCCCTTGATGGTTTGTCCGACCATTAAAAAAAGCAGCTGCAGATCTGCTTAACACATGGAGTGTATAATATTTTCATTAAGAATCTTTGAAAGTGATGAATGTCGCGGATTCTAAATGAGGTGCTAAGATTGACACTCTCTTTAATGACTCCGCTGATACCTTCATTCGAACCAGTTTTTCTTTTCTTTACAATTTCATCTCTGGTTCCACATATAAATGGAAACTTTCCTGGAATTTAATCCATTACAGAATCAAAAATTAATACATTTATTCATTTGATGTAATGATTATTATTTAAAAGGAAGTCGAAATTATTATTCTGTAAGAAGGTTTCATTCATATGAATCTTTCACTTAAATGGGATGTCAAAAGGAGTTTTGCATAGATTTTTTCTTGCATACAATTTTTGAAGCTTTCTAGTTTTCAGTGAACGTAACTTAAAGTAACCGAGCTTGATCAAATTACGATTTTTTATGAAGATGGCCGAATGTTATTTTAAATATCAGACCTTTAGCTTTCAAAAACAGTTTTGAATTTGTTTTTAGAGTCATTAGAAGTCGAGATACAGCTATTTCATCACGAGCTGCTAGGGTACTGAATTCATGCATTCAAAATTTTCATTTGAATTCCTGAAGAGCCTCCGTATTTGCGACATCCCCATACCCTGGCAGTCATAACTTTTATAAATAATTTTAAAAATCTATTGACATTTTAAGTAAATTAAAAGTAAACTAAACGGTTTGAACTAAAAGGTTTTATTCTATTCATTCAGAGATGAGTTATTGGCATTTTTGTCAAAAACATTGCTTTTTTTTGTATTTTTGCTCTAAATGACTTGATTCACTGTAACTCAGCTATAAATTAAAATATTATCATTATTTTAGTTATATATGCATCATAGATGTCTATATTTATGTAAGTAAATGCGATATATTTTATATATTGTGTTAATTAGGAGTGTTTATGTAAAGTAAAAAAAATATATGCTTTTTGACATTTTTGTGAAATTTTAACAATAACTATTCATGCATATATTTGAATTTTCCTGTTTTGTAATCTTATTTAACAATGGCATTAAAAATTTTCATAAAACAATATTTAAAAATTTTGGCTATGAATGGCAGACAAACAAACCTAAACAAAAAAAGCAGAAATAAAAAAGAAAACAAAAAAGCAGAAATAAAAAATTGAATTATATTCTTGAAGTAATGAAAGCGAAAGAGTGACTCATCGACAAAGATTCCCATTCGACTTCGAAAAACAGACTGCCTCATAAATCGGCAGCTGTTTACATTATGCCTTCAATATAGTCTAGAACTTTTAATTTATTTTTAATAATGCACAAAACAAATAAAAAAAACAGGGGAAAAAATAGAATTATTGCAATTTATAGACTGTAACTATCAAGTAGAATTCAGCTTTGTAATAATAAATAATGAAATTTATATTGTTCTTGGATGATCATAATTTGCAGCTGTCAGTAAATTTTACTAACGCCGATCAGAAAACAGAGATTAATGTAAATTAAATAAATAAAAAACAGCTGTCTTTTCTTGACCTTTGGCTTAGATTTTTTTAGTATACTTCATTTTGGGGGAAAAAAACCCTCCTACGCAACGATAAATGTATTTTATAACACTGTTTAATTATTGTATATTACGGTTCCATTATTATAACGCTTATTCAAATTTGTCTTATTGCGTACGAATTGATTGCACAATTTTTTATAATCCGAATGCTACTGCAGACCGACAGATTGAAAATATGATTTTTTTTCCCACATATTTTGATACGAAAAAAAATTTGAATTAATTTTTTTTTAAGTTCATGCGATGTTTATCTCGGCAACATAACACTTATTGGACGCCTTCAATTTTTCTCATTATTTTTAGAAGGTTCTTTTGATCCAATATTGGGTTATTTTCTTTAAAAAAAACCCACAAAATTGTCAGTTAAAAAAAAAAATCTAAATTGAACTATTTGTCTGAAATGAAAAGGAATTTATAACATATATACAAAAAATTTTTTTAATTTTTTGTGGTATATGCAACTGGTCTCTAATTGTATACTATTTTAAAACTTAAAACCTTTAATTTTTTAAAAAAATTATCTAAATTTTTAAAATTCATTTTTGATATTTTTTTCTCGTTTAACTTTAATTACGTGAAGTAATTAAAATGTTTTTTCTTTTTAAAGAATTAAATTATTTTCTACACAACCCCTGATATTAATTATACAGCCAACCTTGAATTCGAATTTTATATTCATAATTAAGATGTGGGGGTTTAGGGGTCTTACCCTTATTGGTTCTCCATAAACCATAATCCAGTTGTCAGAGATTAACAGAGGATTCGAAGCGGAGCCTTTCTGTACGCTAATTGGGCAAGGTACACTGGGCCACATGCCAGAGATTTATAAGACTTTGTTTATTGCAACTTTTACGAAAAGTAACAACTTGATGTACAATATTTTTTCCGGAATTCTAGGTACGTCAACTTTTCCGAAATCACTTTTATCACCAGAAAGTCGATTTCACCTGCATTCTGCGTCGATATCTCGTCTCTGTCACAGAAATCAGCGATTCGACTTTGCAACGATGATTAGACACAATTTTGAAACGGTTTGCAATCACCGGACTCCTGAATTTGCATGAAGGAGGCTTCACTGCCTCCCCACTAAACGGTGCCCCCTCCTCGGCGGCACGCGCGCAGGTGCGCCGACCCCTCGGGGCCAGGCAGGTGGCGGCACGCGCGCTCCGACAGCTGCGGAAGAAGCTGCAAAGGAGCGAGATGGGGGTAGAGAAGTGAGGGAGGAGGTGTTCGTTCCACCCCCGACACCTGAAGTGGTGTTTTTTTTAAACCTCTCTATTCCATTCTTTACAGCAGAAGTCATTTGAAATCTCCGCGAGATTAAATTTTTTCGTCGGTTAGTTTTTTGCCCGATTACAGTTGAACAGAAAAATGCTTCAATAAATGTAGGAAAACATTTGAAGTAGACAAAAAAAAAAAAAAAAACATCAGTATTTATGAAAATATGCATAGAATTCTCTTGCTGCTTCTTCCCTCCTCGTTATTTATGCCCTTATTATATTGGACGACAACTCCAACATCATCGACAGCCAGCACTGACCGTCGCAGTATTGACAGAGCAAGTACAACCAGCATGGAACTTCATACCACAAAATGACTTTCGGCACTTGTATGACACAATGCATGCCCGTTTGCAGGCTTGCATTCAAAATTCTGCAGGTTACACCGGCTATTAATGTAATAGCATTTTACATTTGAAATGCATTTTCTTGATCTTAAATTAACCTGTGATCTTTAAAATTTAATCAATTAAATATATTAACTAGACGAATTTCATTACTCTACAATAATTTTTTCTTGGAGTTGGGATTTTTTTTCCCCGTCAGTGTAGTATCCAGAATTTCACTAACTTTTCCAAGCATATGAAACAAAAAAAAAATATTTTTTTTTTTCATTTTTATGGTAATTCAATTTCCGCGCAGTTATCATTCATTTCCTTTCAATGTACATACATAAAAGTAAAATTGAAGCTGAGCACCTACAATAGTGCAACATCTGAAACGAGCAAAGGAGATCTAAAAATTTAAAAAAAGAACACAACCTATTTTAATTTCAGGAATATTTTTAAAACCAAATAAAAAGCATCTATTAATTTCATGTATTTAAATCTCTTTCATTCTAAATTCATAATATTATATTCTCCATTTAAAAAAAATACAGTGTCGAATTTTTTAGAACTCGGACGGTTATATACGAATAGATTAAATTAATGAAAATTTAGGAAAGAGTTGATTTGTGAAAATACATTGAGTATAAGACTAATTTACTTAATTATTTAACATTTATGTTATTTTAATTTCTCTATGACTGTTAGAGACTCTATAAGTCAAAACAAACAATTTTCAAAATAGCAGAAGCCTTAATCTTATTTCATCACTATTTTGTTGCCAAAAATAACAATTTTGGTTTATTTTAAAAATATTTTTTTTAAATAAACCAAAATTGTATTTTTTTTATTATATTTATTACGCACTAGGGCTACAAAAAATAAGGAATCCAAAGAAAAAAAGAATGAAATCTCTCAGTGTTACAATTTTTAAATTATGAGCAAACAAAATTTAATTTATTCAATACAAATTTTTTTTTTTTCAATTTTTAAAGCAATAAGTACAGGAAAAAAATGGGCGTTATAGTTATCTATGGTATGCATCTCTGTGTTACATGTATTGTCAAAACATATCTGTTAAAGCATAATTATGAATTTAATCAATATCTGAATTAGCTTATTTATTTATTTATGGGTTAATATTAAATAAATACTGAGGAAAATTTACAATTTTTTAATAAATAATTTAAAAAAATAAAAATAAAATTTTTACTGTTTTACAATTAAAAAACTGTATTTTTAAATTAAGAAACAAATTTTTTACTGTGTTAAAAAAATATACGGATCGATATTCTTAACCCATATACTATGTTACAGATGCATTTTTACACATGATGAAAAATAATTGCGTGAAACATTTATAAAATAATTAATTATGTAGTTCGATGTAATGATGGCCACAAATAGTGCTTTATAGTTCATGACAGATGGATTTTCAATTCTATTCGAAAAATATCTGTTGTATTAAGAGCAATGTGTTACTTTTCTAAGCATTCAAAGCAGTTACAAAAATAACATGTCACTCTTAGTTTTTTCAAAGGTGTGGTCTTTTTTGTTTAGTCAGCAAGTGATGATTACAGCTTGGAGAATCATTTATTTATTTTTTTTATGTTATCAGAGAATATGATTTAAATTCGTATTAGTAAAATCAGCAAGTTGTGTTAGACTTAACAATTCTCTTTTATGTAATTTTGAAATAGATGGTATTAAAAGCATTAATATCAACATTTACTCTTCATTTGCATAAATTGCATTACCCTTTTCTATATTTCCTGCCTGCAGATCAGAAATGAACGGACTTTACCATTTTTCTATTTTATTGTAGATTAGAAGATCAGTGCCAATACAATGCTAACTTCGATGCATGATGTCTATTATAAGTAAATTTTTTATCTCAGCAATTACGTATAGCCAAAAACACGTTTCACTTTAAAATTGAGATAAACAAAATTAATGCGATTGATGCTAGAAAATACATTAAAGTACATAAACTTGTTTGGATGAACATATGTTTGTAAATAAACATTTTTAGACATGAATATCAATAAAGTCGATAAATAAAAAGCATTTTGGTTATTTGTCTTTTCAAATCAATTTTCTAGAAGGGGAATTCAAAAATACACTGCGTGAAAAAAGTAGAAGGACATTAGATTATTTTTGATAAATGAATAATGACGCATTTTTTAAACAATTAATTTATTCACAACGTTTTTACATGCAGATACCTGTATCTAGGCAAAACAAAAAGGTACACAATTAAAAAAAAAGTATACTTAATAAAAAAATTGGTTTTGACGATCTCATGATCAGTGAAAAAAGTAGAAGGACACTTCTAAAAAAGAGGTGTACTATATAAATTAATATGGAATTCTTTTCCCGCTGGCTCGAATTACTTCGAAGATCCTATTAAGCATCGAACCGTAAAAAGATTGAATTTTTGTTTGGCAAAAATTGTCCCATACAAAGTTTAATGATTTCTGCAGCTCAGGTACAGATTCAAACTGCTTTCCACCCTCGTAAACACGACGTACAATCATTGCCCATATGTTCTCTACAATGTTGAGATCAGGACTTTTAGCAGGCTAATGTAAAAGTCGAACATTGTTTGCTGCAAACCAATCTTTAACACCATTTGCAGTGTGAATTGATGCTCCATCTTGCTAAAAAATCCAGTCATCTCCTCCTAACTCAGTGCCATACGGGAGAAGATTTGAGTTTAGAGTCTGGATGTAGTCTGTATGGTTCTGTCTACCATTTAGAAAGACTAAACTTGTCCTGCCTCCATAGCCAACTGCTAACCATACCATTAAACCACCTCCTCCCATCTGTCCAGTAGAATAAGTTTCTTCTTCAATACCAAGACAGTGCCAATAGTACTGATAACCATCTGGACCATCCAACTTGAATTTTTTCTCATCGGAAAATATAACTGAAGTCCATTCTGAGCTCCAGGACCTGTGGTCTTTAGCCCACTGCAGTCGGTTCTTGATGTGTCCTTCATTCAACTTCGGATGGTGCATCCGTTTTTTGAAGACGAATTTTTTTTGAGCTTTTTATGTAGTTATAGACAATTCTTTTGGTTACATGTGTAATTCCTGATTGAAATTGCGCCTTGCCGACACTTCCACGAGTCTTTTTGAGTTCACGAATGTTTTTTCGTTGATCACATTGGGTGAGTTTTTTTGGTCTTCCTGTCTTCTTTTTTCTTCTGTCACTTTCAGGGCTTCTTATGAAGTTCGAAACAGTATTAGGACTGATTCGTAGCTGCCGTGCAATCTCTCTCACACCTTTGCCTTCATTTTTATAGGCAACTATTTGGCCCTTCTGAAACTTACTTAAGGGTATTCCTCTGGACATACTAAAACCAACAAAAACTATGAATTTCTAGCTAAATATTTTATTCTTGTTAAAAAGGAATTAAAAGAGAAAAAAACACTTACCTATAAACTTTCCAACAGCTTCTAAATAGATTTTTTGTACGTGTCCTTCTACTTTTTTCACACACCCAAAGTTATTAAGTATTGCATTCCTAAGTTAAAATAGTGTTTAATAAAAAAATCTCACTTAACTTTCACTTAACGTAAATTAAAACTCTAACAAAACAACTTTCTATAAAAATCAGGTCAAAAGCAGTAAAATAAAAGCATATTGTACAAAAAAAATGACTGTCCTTCTACTTTTTTCACACAGTGTATCTCGAATTATTTTTAGATTTACATACATATATTTTCTCTATTTTATACATCATTGTAAAACATAAATTTAAGCTGTTTTGATGTGTTTTTTTTTAAATAAAGTGAATTTTAAGACTAGTAAAGAGTTTCATCATTAGTAAATTACATCAAATCTCAAAAAATGTCCTTTTTTCCTAAATATTTAGGTGTTTTGTTGCAATTACTTATACATTCCGCTGATATTTAATTTTGTTTACTTGAATAACGGAAATGTTTACTTAAAAAGATTTTTCTAATTTAAATTATCACCAATCACTAAAATTAAACTGATTTTTTATAATTTTTTTGGACGTGCATTTTTCCTTTTTAAAGTTTTTCGGTAATTCATACACTGACGAAAAAAAGAATCTCAACGCCAAGAAAAAATTATTGTAGAGTGATGAAATTCGAACAATACATTTGTCTAGTTAACATGTTTAACTGATTAAATTTTAAAGATCACAGGTTAATTTAAGATAAAAAAAATGCATTTCAAATGTAAGATGCTGTTGCATTAATAGCGGGTGTAACCTCCAGAATTTTGAATGCAAGTGCATGCATTGTGTCATACAGGTGCCGAATGTCATTTTGTGGTATGGAGTTCCATGCTGGTTGTACTTGCTCTGTCAATACTGCGACGGTCAGTGCTGGCTGTGGATCATGCTGGAGTTGTCGTCCAATGATATCCCATACTCGCTCAATTGGAGTTAGATCTGGTTAGGCCAAGGTAACATGTTGACACTATGTAGAGCACGTTGCGTTACAACAGCGGTATGAGGGCGAGCGTTATCCTGTTGGAAAACTCCCTCTTGAATGCTGTTCATTTATGGCAGCACTACAGGTTGAATTACCAGACTGACGTACAAATTTGAAGTCAGTGTGTTTGGGATAACCCCGAGAGTGTTACTGCTGCCATAGGAAATTGCTGCCCAGACCATGACTCCAGGTGCAGGTCCAGTGTGTCTAGGCAGCAGACAGTCTGATTGCGGGCGTTCCCTTGGTCTCCTTCTGACCAACACACGACCATCACTGGTATCAGGGCAGAACCTGCTTTCATCCGAAAACACAACAGATCTCCACTCCGTCCCCAAATGAACTCTGTCATGACACCACTCGTATCGCAAACGGCAATGGCTTGGAGTCAGTGGAATACGCTACAGGGCGCCTGGCTCATAGCTGTCCTTGAAGTAACCGATTTCTAACAGTTCGTTGTGTCACTGTGGTACGAACTGCAGCTCGAATTTCTGCCGCAGACACAGTACGATGGGCCACAGCTGTACGCCGAATACGGCGGTCTTCCCTCTCAGTTGTGCCACGTGGCCATCCGGATCCCGGTCTTCTTGAGGCAGTACCGTCCCTTGACCATTGCTCCCAACAATCATGCACAGTGGACACATTCCGTTCAAGTCTTTCGGCACTATCGCGGAAAGAAAGTCCACCTTCTCGTAGCCCTGTTATACGCCCTCGTTCAAAATCGGTGAGCTGTTGATAACGGCTTCTTCATCTTCTTAAAGACATTCTTAGCTAACGTCAACTTAATACTTCAAATTTTAAAGCTCAATAACGCTGACGAACTTTACAGCACGCATTTAAAGCAAACCTGATTTGCATGTTCCGAGTGGCGCTACTAGCACTACACTTATGCGAAAAGCGCGAAAATTGAATCGATGTCATCTTTCAGATGTATAAATACGCCTACCAAATTTCGTTTATCTAACACAAGTCTTTCTTGGTGTTTTCCCGGCAGTGTATTTATTGAATATGAATTAATTCATATTCAATATTCCATTCATTCGGATAAGAAATAAGTGCCGTAATTTTTTTTTTTAAGTTTTTAAAAATGACAAATTAAAAAATATATTTTATTTAGTTATTAGTATCGTTTTCTCAATACCTCGACAACCCTTTTCTCAATTTCAAATTTATCTAAGAGATGACTCTTTGTCCAAATGAAGAGCAAAAACAACAAATGTTCTGTGATTTAAACATGAAAATATTGGTGACGAAATATAATTTTAAAATAAGAAATATTTGAAAAACTTCACTAAAATCAAATTGTTCTGCTAATAAGAAATAAATTAAAAATTTATGGAGTATAGAATCATTTATGAGAACTACACTCTAATGGATAGCTAATTTTTCTCTGTTCGACATACTACTGTGCCCAAAAAGTAAGACCAATTATTATTTTTTTTTTTTCAAACTCTTTTTTTTTTCAACTCTTTATTTATTTTTCCAAGTTTATTTCATCGCCTTCAAAGTAATCACCTCCGGACACAATGCACTTATGCCAACTTTTTTTCCAATCCTCAATGCATGCTAAAAAGGCATCGGCAGGGATAATCTTCAAAGCTCACGGCGATTCACATTGAATCTCTTCAATCGATTCAAAACGGTGTCGCCGGAGTGGTCTTTTGAGTTTAGGGAATAGCCAGAAGTCGCACGGTGTGAATACGGGGGTTCTGGAACGTTATGGGTTTCATTTTTGGTGAAAAAGTCACGAAGAATCAATGCAGTGTGAGCTAATTCAGTGTTTTTGGTACCAATCGAGATTTGACACGTTTGAGGCCCAAAATGGAATTGACCAATCCTTTTGAAATTCCAATACATCAACAAGGCCTCTAGTTGAAAATCTACGGTTTGCAAGTACCAAATCTTTAATTTTTTGGACGTGAGCTTCGTCAGTTGAGGTTGAGGGTCGACGAGAGGGCTCTTCGTCTTCAACGCGTTCTCTGTCTTCTTTGAATTGTTTTTACCACTTCTAAGCATTTATTTCCGATTATAGGAATGCTCACCGAATGCCTTCTGCAACATTCTATATGTTGCCGCAAACAAAATTTAATGCAAGATCTTTGCTCAATTAGTTCAATTAATTTTGACGTCAAATTTCACACAGATGTCAAGGACAGTGCCAGCAACCTAGAAAAAAAAATTCCATAAGCCCCGGTAATTTTAAATTTAAAATTGGTTTTAGTTTTTGAACTCAGGGGTACTTGTGAATGAATCCGCAGCAAATGTTGAAAATCAGTTTTTGTGGGATATCAAACTATTTTAGTTAAACAGGAAAAACACACCTATGAATTATAGATAACTATCATTTAAAAAAAGAGGGATCGTATCCCTCCTTTTGATAGGTGTGGTTCAAAAGCATTTTCATTAGAAAATATCTGCTTAACATGAGGGGTGAACACGAGACGTATCTTTATCATTTTATCAAAATTCCTTCTTTTGGATTCTTGTATCATGACACATTTTAAAACAATAAAGCACATAGAATGTATCATTTCAATTAAAAAATGAAATATTGCAAATTTCTCTTTTTGATCTGGCTATTTAAATGAATATATATATATATATGTGTGTGTGTGTGTGTATTATCTGTGAAACAGTAATACCACAGTTCAGAAAAATCGAATATTTTTTTAGGCACATTAAGAATTAATTATGTTTTCTTTAAATTTTAGAAAATATTTTAGGTGTTTTTCATTTGGTCTTCAAATGAACTCCATAAAAACGCAATCTTAAAAATTCATCAAGAAAGATTAAAAATCATTTACTAAATTGTACGAATAGCATTTTTATCCAAATATGAGGCGAATATTTTTCTCCATGGTACTGGAAATACACTCTACACAAACGAAACTCTACAGTACTCTAAATGCAATTATCTTTATCTAAAAATGATCGAAATAATAAGACTTACAATTAAGTATCGTTTCATATCCATTATTTTGCTTATAAAATATGTGAGAGTTTATTTATTAATTTTGTAAATAGCTTAGTTATAATATTTATTCAGTTTTTAAAAAATATCAACCTTTTTTTTTACAAAAAATTATGCAAATTTTTTTAAGTTTTAAAGGACAATTAAACATGTATTCTTTAAATTTTTAAAATTCTTTGTTTTTTTTAAATTCTTTTGTTTCGGCGTCCATTAAATTCTACTGAAGAGCAATCTTAAAAATTCATCAAGATTTTACTAAAAAATTACTAAGATCAAAAAATTTACAAAATTGTACGAATCACTCTATATAAACATGTGGTAAATAATTTTTCCTTCGTATTAATTAAATTCATTTAATTTAAATTACATAAAATATAATTTAATAATAATAAACCGCTAATCAAACTTGTTTTATTACGATTGTAATTGATAATCATTTTTTTAATCTAATTTTAATTATTGACTGAATTAAATCTCGCATCTGATAAGATTACCAATTGGTTTGAATATCTGAATATTCCAGGATCTAAAAGTTGTAATAGATCTAGAAATGAAAAAAGCCCTTACGCAATCGCCTTCCTTCGAAAGCTGATCTGATTGGCTGATCGGGGGGAGGGAGGGGCGTGGCGAGTTTCTCCGGTTAAAAAGGAGCGAAGAGGTCGGACGACAGACGCTGAAGAGCTGTGCGGCAGTGAAGATGCACTAAGCAGATGGAAACGATCATGGTGTCCCACGCTGTATCGATGTCGCTAGCGAATGAATACCCGCATTGCCCGTTCCCCTCGTCTTCGATGATACCGTTACCTTGGGCGCCCTCTCAGGATTCTTTGACTGAAGTGAGCCGCACTCGCATCAAGCCCAGCTACAAGCATGTGCCCCACAAAGACAAGCCCCCGCATTTGGTAGCTAAACGAAATGCCAGAGAGAGGAGACGAGTGGAGGCGGTCAATAGTGCATTTGCCCGATTACGGAAATGCGTGCCTATCGAAAATCGCAACAAGAGACTTTCCAAAGTGAAAACATTGCACAGGGCCATCGAATACATCAACGGGCTGCAAGCCCTGTTGCGCCAAGGAGATGCCGTCCAGCATTACACTCGGTCGCCGAGCGAAAGTGTTACATCCCCCGATGAGGACGAGGACATTAAAAACGATGATTCGGAGTTTCACGAATTCGAGGAATATTTGGAATCGGATGGAGAAGTTGTTAATAAAGAAAATGAAGGACAAACTTGGAGCACGGTAAGCATTGTTTTTCCCACTTTATTTGAAATTGTTGGTGAAAAAATAGAATTATTTTACTTTGTGTTATAATATAAATAATGTCAAATCAAAACTAAACATTTAAGTTGTTCTTTTGAAGCATCTAGAGCATATATATACTTTTTAAATCTGTGTAATCTGTCTATTCTATTAATTAATATATTATTCTATTAATTATTCTGTATATTCTATTAATCTAAATCTATTAAATCTGTATCGTGTGGCAACGAAATGTTTAATTCGTCTCATTTCTAAAAATTAAGAACGAAATAAGAATTACTGGTTTATTTATTTAATTTTTAGTCATAATCTGATTGTCGACTGAATAATTCAAAATGATATTAATAAATAGCATAATAGCATAAATTATATTAATTAATTGGCCAAAGAATGGGGGCACTTCTCAAAAATTTAAAAGAAAATTTTGTTTGAGAAATTCAAATGTTCTAGATGGTTAAGTAACCGAGTAACGATTTCATTTCTACTAGCCGAGTGGTCTTTCGTTTTTATAATTTTAGTTATAAAAACGGAAGTTTAGTAATAATATGACAAAACTACAGAAACTATTTAGTATCCTCTCTTTGAAACATACTTTTTGGAATTTTTATATATATATATCTATTTTTTATCTTATTGTATGACAAAATTTTTATTAATATCAAATGTTATTCTTTCATGTGTAGAAGTATGCAGTTCTGGAAAATTAATCATGATTTTAGCAGTTAGAATGATCGAACGTTCTGTAAAAATAAGAAACTATTAGAATTTCTTTCAATTGTTCTTATTTGTAAGGTTTAGTTTATAAAAATCACAATTAAATAACATATTTATTGCATACAACGTGCTTAATTTTCATGTGATTTCAAAAATAATTTTCATTTCCTATATCACGTATTTAATTGTTATACTGGACATACAATTTTCCAGAAATGCATACATTTGGAAAATAAAAGTTGAGATTTTGAAAGAAAAGTATGTTTTTTTCTTTTTCTTACAATAGATAAAATTAAATTTTAAGCAAGTTTCTTCTTCTTTTTCTATTCTGCAAATTTGAAAGCTTTTAATCGACAATACGCATTAATTCATGTAATTTTGCTATATTATTTGCGTGAATGATGTGAGAAATAAAAATTATAAAAAGAAAAATCTCATAGAGGGAATTGAACATGCCTTCTCTAAATTGACAGTCAGGTTCTCGACTCAGTGCACCACTTGGCGGTCTTTAAACTATGTATTAAGATTTTTCGAAATCTAATTTCTAGCGTTCTATTGTTTTATTCAGATAACATTGAAATCATAATACACTGAAGTGACAAAAGTCATGGGATAGCAATATGCAAATTTTCAGATGGCAGTAGCATCGCGTAGAACAGGTATAAATGCGCAGTGCTTTCGCAGAGCTTTCATTTCTGTTCAAGCTATTCATGTGAAGAGGTTTTGACGTGATGATGACCGCACGACGGGAATTAACAGACTTTGAACGCGGAATGTTAGTTGGAGCTAGACGCATGGGTCATGCCATTTCGGAAATCGTTAGGGAATTCAACATTCCCAGATCCACTGTGTCAAGAGTGTGCCGAGAGTATGAAATTTCAGGCATAACATCCCACCATGGACAGCGCAGTGGTCGACCGCCTGCACTTAACGACCGAGACCGGCGACGTCTGCAAAGAGTCGTAAATTCTAACAGACAAGCAACACTGCGTCAAACAACCGCAGAAATCAATGTGGGACGTACAAGGGACTTCTCTGTTAGAACTGTGCGGAAAAATTTGGCTTTCTTGGGCTATTTCAGCAGAAGACCGACTCGAGTGCCTTTACTGACAGAACGACATCGCTTGCAGCGACTCTCGTGGGCACGTGAGCATATCGGTTGGTCCCTAGATGAATGGAAAACCGTGGCCTGGTCCGATGAGTCACGATTTCAGTTGGTAAGAGCTGATGGTAGGGTTCGAGTGTGGCGCAGACCCCACGAAGCCAGGGACCCAAACTGTCAGCAAGGCACTGTTCAAGCTGGTGGTGGCTCCGTAATGGTGTGGGCTGTTTTTTCATGGCATGGACTTGGTCCTCTGGTGCGACTGGACCGAACATTGACTGGAAATGCTTATGTTCAGCTACTTGGAGATCACTTGCAGCCATTCATAGACTTCATGTACACAAACAACGATGGGATTTTTATGGATGTCAATGCGCCATGTCACCGGGCCACAACTGTTCGCGATTGGGTTGAAGAACATTCTGGACAATTCCAACGAATGATCTGGCCACCTAGATCGCCCGACATGAATCCCATCGAGCATTTATGGGACATCATCGAGAGGTCTGTTCGTGCCCAAAATCCTGCACCATCAACGCTTTCACAATTATGGACGTCTATCGAGATAGCATGGCTCAATATTCCTGCAGAAGACTTCCAACGACTTGTTGAGTCCATGCCACGTCGAGTTGCTGCACTTCGCCGGGCGAAAGGAGGGCCGACACGATATTAAGAGGTATCCCATGACTTTTGTCACTTCAGTGTATACTGGCAGTATTAAGTACTGTAAATGGATGACATACAAGTCGTAATCCCTCCTTGTAAATGTACAATTTCAAATTCGCCTCCAAAGTTATCTACCAACTAGGACCAGAATTTAAATTTTAAAAATGTGGTGATCATGAATGAGTCATAAATCTGTGTGATACAAACCAGAAAGCTTTTTATTAACAAAAGGCATGCCTAGTTTTTGTTTGCTTGTGTCGCTACGAAATTAATTTCCCAGCTGTTTTAAAAAATTTTCTCTTACGTTCTTCCGTTCCAACGAATCGCAGTTGCTTCCGTTACCGTAGCAATATAATTTGTTGTTTTCCTTTTTATGAATCAACTATAATTATACAAATTCATTTCTCAGGAAAAAAATGTAAAAACTGTAACTTTTATTTTTAAAATAGAAACATTCTTTATTTGATATTTATTATCACACACAATTTAATTTTTTCTCCTCAGACGAAGGACGTTTCGATTTTTTTTTCCCCAATAAAAATATTTCACGTTCATTAACTGTAGGAAAAGAATTCTCAATATGCCGAAGTCAACATTTTCGCAAAAATCGCCATATGTGATGATTAACGAGCAGACTGTTTATCAATGATCTAAAGAAAAAAAATGAAGATGAAATTATGAGTCATAGGAATCAGTGTAACGATACGAAATTTCTTTTTTATTTAAAAATGCTGCAATACTACTAAAAATACAATGAAAAGGTTAAGACTTATTATGTTTTTATTTAATTAGTGTATTGTATTTTCACATATATTCATAAAGTTACAGTTATTTTTTCTTTTGCTATTTTTGAGCATGAACTCAAATGTCATTGTTTTGACATTTTTTGAAATTTGTCATTGAATTATGAAAAAATACATATGAACTTGGGTAATTTTGTTAAGATTAGTCGGAGATTATCTTTCTACCAACAATCAGATGACTCTTATTATATTTAAGAAATTTTATGTGACTTATTCATTTATGAACTGAACTTTTATTGACTTATTCTTGAAAAAGTATTGCGCATTTGATTTCTCATGACATCAAACTTAAAACCACATTCTTGAACAACCCACTACCTCTCATATGTCGATAGAAAAAAATTTCTGTGCCTTTACAGAATGACATTTTTATTATATCAAATAAGATAATTCTAAAATTACACATTAATTTTTTTTTCTTAATAGACTTTTAAAATATATAATTTTCTTAATTTTTAATGTTAGATAATTGGGATTAATCTGTTTTTAATATGAATTCTGTAAAAGTACATTGGGTAATGATTTGTATAGAAAGAGAAATAATTTTTATATGTGCATTCAGAATCAATTAAAATATTGTTATATAGTGATATATAGTATAGTGTTTAGACATTACTTAACTAAACTACTCAAATTAAAATTTTTTTAACCGATCACTCAATTGTCAAAAATATAGTGCTGCTCTTAGTAATTAGTTAATAACTAGTAATTTTTTTTTTTTGTTTTAAACTGTGATGTTTTCATTAATAGTACGGATATTTGAAAAGGTAAAAAAAATACAGTTGATCCTTATTATTACCCTGTTTGGTACTTCATATAAATTTTCCGAAAAGCTGGAATGGCAATCAGTATAAAGGGGTTTCAAATTTATTTAATATTTTCTGTCTGTAATTATTTGTTTTTAAATAAGAAAATATTTTGTTTTGTTTTAAGATATAAAAATGTGTATTTCAATATAAAAAAAAATTTAGCAAGCCTTAACATAATATTGGGTATTTAGTACCTTTTTAGTGAATCATAATTTTATCCTTAATAATGATTCATTTGTTACAAAGTATATAGTATGCATTCCGTAATAGTAGAGAAAGGAAGACGTACTTGTGAAGGGCGCGAGCCGCATATACTCAATGTAACTATAACGCACAAAAAGTATCTAAGATATATTTATCTTATTTATTTATATATAAAAAATAAATAATATAACAAAATAAAAAGTAAATAAAAGATTTCATGTGTATTACATTAATTTAATAAGTGTTTTAGTATTTGGTTTCTAATCCTTAAATTGCTCTTTCAGCAAAATCTGAAAAATTATCTAACGTATTTTGAATTATAATATACATACAATTAGTGGCCATTAGAATAGCAATGGCGAGTTTACATGCGATCCATAAACTACCGTTTGTTTGTCCTTGAACTAGAATAAGAAATTTGTATATTGAGTAGACTTTGGATGCTTTAAAGATGATTTAAATGTGAATGAATATGAAGTATTGCCCATCCCTTCTTCTGCTGAAAAAAAATTGGATAATAAAATAGAGTTGTTGGGTTTTTTTTCGCCGAATCCTACTATCATGCAATTTTTTTTTTTGTTTGTTTTTTTTTACTTTTTAATTGAAAATTTCATAGTACTCTTTTATCATTCATTCATATATATTTTATTTAACTTCGCAATGAACTTTGAGGTCATGGTAGAATGAAGTGCGAGGATGAATCTTATCGGAGAATATTACGAATATAATAATAAACAAGTAAAAAAAAAAAAAATTTTTTTTAAGTCAATTCCTACTTTTTTTTCACTATATTGCAGAAAGTCCTTTATAAATAATTTTCATTTACTGAATTAATATTTGAAAAACTGTATTAACATCAAGTGTCATCCACTACAAGTTAAAAAAAAAAGGTATTTGAACTTGAGTGGATGAATAAAAAGTATTTTATGAACAATTGAAAATGTGAACAAGATATATATATAGGGAGAGTGTGAGCTAGTAGAAGGAATTGAAAAAAAAAAAAAGATTCGTAATTTTTTCATAGTGAAGTTGAATATGTCTGTTCATAGTAGGATTGTAGTTTTAATGTTGAACGCATGGCTTTTGTAATGAATTTGTATTAGTAAAAGTATGGTTAATTAATGAAAATGAGAAACAAAAAGATGAATAACCTTTTTATTTAATTATAAAATGAATATGCATTCTTAGTTATTATTTTTTGTAGTCAAAATAAGTATGAAATGTTAGAAGTAGATAATAACCAAGCGTTTCGATGCTTTCATGCACCTGTACATCAACTGTTGCACAAGTATAGTGTATAATGGTTGTTTGAAAGTTACAAGCAACAGTAGTGAAAAAGAAAAAAGGAATTAACAAAATTTAAGATTAATTTTAGGAATTTAAAGCTTACTAAGTAGCGATAATTTTAGTTTGCTAAATCTATACATGTTAACATCTTTAGTACTTACATTTAATATATAAAATCTCAAGCTTTGCAAGATATTGTTTTAAAAACTTGATTTTTTTTTTTAATTGCACGTTCTATTCACAGACATAGATTGTATTTCAAAGAAAATCTTAAAATTTATAGAATGTAAGACATCCATAAATAATTTATAAAGCAACAATATTAAAGAAATTTCGGTTTGGATTTCTAAAGGGGAAAATATTAACTTTGAAGGAGTTCACTAATTTGAAATAAACTTCACTATAGTAATTAATTTATCACTGACATATAGAAAACAAGCTTCTAACTAATATTCTTTTTGATGTAAATAAATTTTTAACATATTATGTAGGAATGACAATATTTAAATAAAAAACATTCACTGTGATTAATGCTATTTTTTTAATTAAATACGGAAAAAATATCTTTAATATCGGATTGTAGTTAGTTCGTTTTAAAACAATTTTCTGCCTTTAATATCACAGGCTTCAGGTTCGATTCGTAGCAGTTGCATGGAATTTACTTTAAATTGTCCACTTAAAGTCCCGGTCTAATTAGTCCTCGTATGAAAAAATGACTGTAGAGCTTCAAACCAAACTAAACCAATTTCCGCACATTTATATGATAAGTTCTTTTAGGATAGAGATTGGATAAAAGTAAGGAAATTTTTCATTTGGAAAATTTTCTTCAAACTTATCTCCGTCTCATTTACTGACCATTTTAAACACCTAGCTGAAGTCTCTTTTCGTTTCATTTATTTTCTTTTATTTGAAACCCTGGGAGTCATTTTTTTAATTTTTATTTTCTTTAAAGGTACACCGCACTCAGAAATATTAGGTTTTTTTTTTCGGTTTTTCTATTAAATGAGCTAACTACATTTCTCACATAATGTAGATTAGATATTATTAAAATTACGTCTGTATTTAATTGTCTTTCTTTTTACATTCCATTAATACATTTCTTATGATTATTATAAATAGAGAATAAAAATAACCCGCGATTTTATACAAAAATTATAATTATAATAAAATAATGATCCGCAACTTTGGTCCTAATTGTACCGAATTTTTAAATTTAATTTTAAAATTCTTTGTTTTAATTCGTCTTTTAAAAATGCATTTCTTTAAATTTTTTAATTTTTCTTTAAAGTGTTTCAATAATTTTAATTTAACTAACACTTTTTATAACTAAGCAGTTTTTATTATTAAGTCTATAATAACAATAATTATGCAGTCACATTAATTACGTAAATTTATTATTTATTCTGATGAGTTAAGAGACACTAAGTCTCAATGGAACTTCGAGTTGCCATCTGCGGCTGCAAAATTAAGTGAGATTTTACAAATGTAATTTAATTTTTATAAGAAAAATTTCTTAATGTCTAATAATAAAAGGTACTTACTGTATTTTAAAGATATAAAACATTTGCATGCTTGACAGAAAATGAATTTGAAACATTAGTAAATACTAAGTATGGAGTGTCGGGAAATTAAAAAAGTACAAATTCATGGTAACCACCTATCAATTAAGCGCCTTTTAAAACTTAATAATGTTCCTTATTCAATGATCAGTTTACGAATGTAATTGAAAGAGAGTTCATTAATGGATGTCAGGCATCATGCATGTACAGTAGTAGGCTGCCACTTTCTTTAATGAGTGATGTTCATTTCATTCACGTTTTCCCATCCCAGTTGCACCTTGTCGATCGTTATCGCGGCAGAAGCCAATCTAATGATCCATTTCCTTCTGCTCCTGAAGAAGAGATTCAATCACGACACTTTCAAACAAGATAGAAGTGTCTACGAGGGATTCATGTCACAATTCGTATACATAATCGGAAAGGACTTCCTATTTAAGTGGTTCATAAGAAAAAATGTCCCATGTAGAAGAATTAAAATCTAAATGATTTACAAAAACATTGCCTTGCATAAGAGTGAATTTATTTAAATTTGAAGCATCATTTTAATTTGTATTATACTGTATGGTTTTTTTATTACTTTAAATTTGTTACATTTATTTTTATTTTTGAATTGCTCTTTTTAAGCAAGAATAAGAAAACTGTTCAAGTTTTAAGAAGTAAAAAAATCATGTTCTATTAGTAATTATGTGAGGACATATAAAATTCTGCCGACACTAACATTTCCTTAAAAGTTTGAGATCAAATTGATAGCTTACACAACTCTCTTTTTTCCTCCTTAATTTAAGGTCAAAAGGTATAAGGCTCTTGACAAACTACCTTATAATTGATCAAAAAGGGATGGGGGGATCTGTAAAAATAAAAAAGTTCTGTAAAGAAATGTTTTCAGAATATTTCTTCGCAACTTAAGAATTTCTTTGTATTCAATTTGAAATTGAACAAAGCAATGACTGAAATTGAATAAAAGTATTATTGAAAGATATGCTATAAAATACTAAAATGAATACTACTAAATAAAAATGTATTTTTCTTTCTGTTACTATCAAAGGCATTAGTTGAACTCATGAATTTTGATAATGAATACATTTAACTGTTCTACGAGTCTTCAAGAGCAGAATAATTAACGGTGTTGCGTATTCAGATGACAAGCTTCATTATTTTGGAAGTTATAAGTAATTTGATATATAGTTTTCTATTTATCCTTTATTCTTTGTTCTTTCCCAAAAGAGAAAAAGAAAAACGTTTTAGTGTTGAAAAAAAGAATGCCTTAGGAATTTTCTTTTAACTCTTTATAATTCTGTGATTTTAATTATTCTTAATTCAAAATAACCTTAAAAAAGTAAATATCATTTGAGTTATTAGTTATATCCATCTATCGCTTTTTCAAAAATAGCAAGAAATTGATTTCAGAATTTAGATAAATTAACCTTCACAATGTCTAAAGATGGAAATTTAAAAAGAGTTTATGCAACAGCTCATCAATTTAAGCTATGAATCGTATATTCATCAAATTATCACATTTACTAATTTAGAAAAGGAGTAATAACCATGATAAAATTTTGAGCCAAAAATATCATTTGGTTTACTGGCTTAAACTTATTAGTAATTAAAGTAAAATTGTATAATATTACAACTACCCATTTATTTAGTAATGTTACTCAAACTATATATATTTCTTTTTCAGGGCTGTGATTCAAATTATTGGACATATGTGCCATACAATCAAGACTTCTCTGGAAGTCTACAAAGTTAAAGTGATATTGTTACCGAATGTGCTATCCGAAGATCATGTTATAAACACACGAAAGAGACGTTTCAAGTTTTCACATCTTTAAAACTATGCACAAAGCTCCATTGCTGTAACAGCTTTTCACAATACTTTTATAGATATTTATGTATACGCATATGTTTTCCCAATATGCGAAATAAATATCTGCACAATTTTACAAACATTGTGTATCTTCAATATGCCAAACTATATTTTCATGTTCTTAAGTCAACAAGTCATATTATTTTATTCTTGGACTGCTAATAAAATGTTATTTGTTTCTGAGCACTCCTTTAATGTGAAATTTTGTTAAACATGTAAGTGTGCATGTGCGGTGTTGTTCCGATGTTCAGAACGAAATTTTGTAGAAACTTGTAGGTTTTAATGTAAATTAAAATTTTACTTTTACTTACGTGTTACAAAAATTTATTTTTTAAATGTTTCATAAACTTTCAATTACTTAATAAAGCAAGCTCACGTGAGACCTTTTTACCTGTGAAAGTGCCTTATTAATTACTTGCTCTAAAAGTAACACAACTCAAAAAATTCCAATTCAATTTTATTTTACAAATTACAAGATTTTGTGCTTGTTTATTAACAAAAAAGTAGCTCAAAAGTAGTTGCTGAATTAACCATTAAGATACGATATATGATATTTTGTTTTGATATGATATATTTAAGCACAAACCATTACTTTCCCTTTCCTTAAAATTGGAAGTTTTTCAGTTGTGTCACTTTTTTGGCATAGGAACATTTTATATTTGTGTACTTACAAGCTTTTTTCCTACCTCATGTATTAAATTGTATAGTGAAGAAATTATTTGCATTCAGTGCCATGTCTATCCCAATATTCAAATAGGGTGCTTCAAAAATGTAAACGAGTTTTCTGTATATTAAAATTTTTTGTCTTGTAAAAAAATTTCAATTGATGTAACATTTATTTTCAGAAATACCGTCCAACAACAGAAATTATAAAAAAAATTTCTAATTTTGTTGCATTAAGAGAAATACAAAAATAAAGAAATTTGACAGTTTAGTTAACGAAAATCTAATTTTAAGTCTATATACATACATATAGAAAAATTTCTTTCATCAATCCCCTGTAAATTCCTAAACTTAAATTGTGAAAACTAAATGTAATAAGAGCTGCAGATTTTTCTTATTGATCATTATTGAACTTATTATTTTTTTTGCATTCTTTTAAAGAATTACATTTATATTTAAAAAGCTTCCTTGAGTATAAGTTATCATGTTATTTTGTAGAATGACAGAAATAAACACCGCTTTAAAATTATCATTGATATCTGACTTATAAATCTTCAACTTAGTAAAGACATGTTTCAGGTTCATCATTCAAAAGACAAAAGTTGGTGTAATACCTTATCGTATAATAACTGAAAACTAGATGAAAGTAATGAATGATTTGATTTGTTATAATTTGTGGGTTGGACTCGTTTGTACAATCCACAGATTGTCCGATTTCTCGGATCATTTACATTCCTAAAGAATTGATAATCTTAGAAGCTCAATGTTCTTGTCAATAAGATTATAAGCTTTAAAAGCGTTCCATAGCCCTGGGCGAGTTTCTACGAAAACAAATGTGAAGAAACGGAACGTGTCTGACTTTTATTGATTTGTTTCTAACGAGCAGGGCATGACCGAACTAATATTTTGCACCATCCTTTATCCTCAAGGTTGCTTATAGGATGTCATTTCAGTAACGCGTTTTATTTGTGTTATCTTATTCAAAATTTCATTCTTTTTCTTTATAAATTATGAATGGACTCCGCTAGATGCCCCCCCAAATAGAATAGATGATTCGAAAATGACATCTACTTTACCAATATTGTTCTTGATTTCTACAATATTCAAATTATGTGGAGTTTATTTTTGTATTTCTGAAATGTTCACTATTAATATTGTGTTAAAAGCAAAATATCAAATGCGTTAAAAACAATTTCATTGAGTTATGTAAATTAAGTAATTTCCTGTAATGGGAATCAGTAAAAATTTTCTTGTCATTATTAAAAATTGTTGTAATATAAGTTAGTTAAAATTGTTACTATTTTAAAGTGGAATGTTTTTGTAAAAATAGCAGCTGTATTCCAAAGTGATATTAATAAACTTAAATTTGAAGATCAATGTTTGTTTCATTTATTTACACAGCTGTACATTATTTCCATTTTGAATAATGCAGATTTGAGTCTTCTTCTTTATTAAATATTTTTATATATTGATTGCTTATAATGAATCACAAAATCCTTCATCCACCTTATAATTTTAGTAGTTTTAACTGTTGTATGAGTACAAAATGAAGCAAAATATAAAAATAAAAACCTTTTAATTTCACAATCAACAGTTACTTTGATGATATATTTAAAAATATTTTTTATTAGCTCCAAACAAAACGGCAACATGGACACAAGTCACAAAAGTGAATAATACATCTTATATCTGAAGTTATAAAATTGAAAATTTTTATATAAAAACGAGACATAGGTTTTATTAGAGGGTATTACTTATTAATTTTGAATGAAGTTTTAAAAAGAATGGAAAATTGTCGGAATTTTTAATTCAAGTTAAGCTCGTTTTCTTATCTACCCGAAGAAATTAACATAACAAAACTATATATGTATTGTGAAAGTTAAAATGGCTGCAAGAAGACAATACAGTTTTTTGGGCACTCTTTAGTATATTACTGAAAGCTTTACCATAATTTTTGTATAGTCAGGTATTAGATATTTTTATGAATTTTAATGGCTCCTCGAGGAAAGGAACTTTCGCAGAACTTCAAAGATTTAATAATAAAGTAACTTATAGAGGTTTCGACGGTAAATTTTTAAAATCATTGGCAAAAAGCTTTGCAAGGATGCAAAGAGATTGAAAAATGTCAGCTTGAGGCAAAAATTAAACAAAGCAAGAACTCTACTATAGTGCATATTAGCCAATCGAGAATTTGGGATTATCATTAGAAAGGTTGACGAAACTCCATAGAACTGTGCATCAAATTTGAATTTCATGAAGAAAACAATGTTAGAAAGTCGTATAATTTTGAGACAATTCGCAGTCAATTACGAAAGGAGCATACCATTGTCAGACAAAGCTGCAACAACCATCCGTAAGCAAAAATACTTAGCTTTGTAAACTATCACAAAAAACAGCAGCAAACCTTTTTGAATTTTCTGATTTTTTCGGATTGGATTTAATTTGACATTCATGGATCAGATGAGCACAAGAAAATTTACAGAAAACAAAATTGCAGAGCACGAATCAAAAGATATGAGAGGAATCGTAAAGCATGGCGGTGATTTGGTTTTGGCTTGGGAGTGCATATTAGCTAATAGGACAGATAAATTAGCAATCATCCATGGAATAATAAATCAATCTAGCTGAATGAATCATCATCATCATCAGTGGCGATGATGATGGGCCAAGGTCGTTTGCTCAGACTTTTAGACAGTTTTTTTCTTTTTTTTAAGGGGTAGGGTTGTCAGCCCTATGCCCA
Organism: Caerostris darwini; assembly: GCA_021605075.1. Lineage (NCBI taxonomy): Eukaryota > Metazoa > Arthropoda > Arachnida > Araneae > Araneidae > Caerostris > Caerostris darwini. The sequence goes on from BPLQ01006342.1 coordinate 283,064, forward strand.
ATGCTCTACAGTCAAATGAGACTGGGACCTACGATTTAAAGTGGATTTCGAACCACTACAAATATTCATGGCACGGCCAGGACTCGAATCCGAAACCTGGGGCATCTTCCGATAAGATAGTGAACCAAAACATATAGTTCTACAGGAATAGATACTCAGCAATGCTTGCAAATAGATCAAATCGGATATTAATCTGATTGAGCGGGTCCAGTTAAGTCAAAAAATTAGAAAATGTCAGACAAAGCAAAAAAAACTCATAATACCAATGTTATTAAAAATAATTATAATTCTTAAGAATTATTTTGGAAAAGTGGCAGAAAATATCATTTTCTGTGACTTAAAATTTAGTAAATTTAATGCCATCAAGATTGGAAGTAACTGAGCCGTTTTCTTTGAAAGTGGTGTAAGTCCATTTTTGAACAAAAAGTTAGTTAATGATAACAAAGAATGCAATCTGTTTTAAGCCTTTTACCTATAAACAGTTCCCAAAAACATCCTTCAAAATTTTCATCATTTTTTCAATATCAATTTACGTAGTGAATGAAATTACAAATATCATTACTAAGTGGTGTGGTGTAAGTTCATTTTCCGCAAAGATACAATATTTTATTCAAAAAATTAATACAACATAATTTCTCTACTTCATTTTTATATGTGTGGCAACACTGCTAATGACATAAAAACTTTCTTTCATTCACTGGAATTGTGTTGTTTGATTCTGAATCATCGTCAGAGGAGGACTCCATAGCTAGAGGAGAAAATGCTGTTAGTAGTGTGGTCTGTTTGTTCACTTAAATTGAGGTAAATAACTATGATTACCTCTAAAATTATAATCTTTAATTTTATATCAAGTGTGCATTTTATATTATTCGTATTCGAAATGAATAATATCACCTTAGAAGAAAGAGGAAAATTGACTGATAAAGGTTATAAAAAAACAAACCCTATATGTTCTATGAAGCTTCATTTGATGAAAATGCGGAGTTTAAAACCCAGAGGAGGAAGACCACTTGAAAATATCATGTTAGGCCCGTCACATCCAAAAAATTCAACGATAGATGCATCTATTGCCTTGTATTCCTCCAATACATCATGGCTATTTTCAAGAACTTTCTCATAATCAAAAAAAAATAAAAATGGCACCTATTAATATAAAGTTATAACTAAAGTAATTAAAATGGCATTACCTGAAGAAATATTAAAAATAAAGCCTTTTTATTTATTTTTTGACATATTTAATAAAAATTTCGGAAGAAAATTGGTTTGATTCAATTTAGATTCCGCATTTAATATTTCATAAATGTATGATTTTCACATTTTATTGATTTTGAAAGTGGTTAAGTCCATTTGAAGTCATCAAAAGTATACATTTCTTTTAACTAATACTTTAAAACGACCCTATTATAAACTTAAATGAATTTAATATTTCAAAACCATAAAATGAGCGTGTTAACCTATACCAATATTTTTCAAACATTCACATACAAACCCTTAAATATCTCCGTATAATATAAAATGGACTTACACCGCTTTCAAAGAAAACTGCTAAATTATAAAAGTCAAAGCATATCTTATAAAGTACTAATTTTTAGACTTTTCAAGAAATTTTTTATTCATAATTTTTTGATTTTAGGAGAAATTTGTAGATATAGCCATTTTTTTTCTATCTTGTTTTTCTTTGCATACTTACTTTTGAGATAGTAAAAATATGTTATTTTTACTTAAACTCGTCTCATCAATTAAATATTTGTATTTTTGAGAAAATGTATTTTTCTTCAAAAGATATCATCACAAATGTTCTGCAGACTCAGTTGATTGTGCGAATAATTGGAAAATTGTGCAAATTTTAAAAAATAGAAAAATCAGTATTTGAAAGGGCAAAGAAGATAAAAATCTTCGTTAGTAAGTATAGCAGGACGATCACCTTCTACGACAGCGATTGCAATCGGCGGACAAGTTCTGAGATACATTTATGGGAGAATTTAAATAAAAAAAAAAGATAAATTTAATCATTTAATTTACTCTTTTTATACAGCTTGCATATCCTTTTACAGGAAAAAAGTGTTATAAATAAATTTTGCCGCACTTCAAATAAGCTGAGTATTTAATTTGTGGTAACTACGCAATTTACTGTATAATCCGCAACAATGCGAAAATCGGCAGTCGTAATCTTTCACAGCAAAATGAGAATTATCTGGTATAATCCGTAGATGGTTCGTGCACTTATTTACTATTGTGCCCAAAAAGTAAGACCAATTTGAATTCTTTTCGAAAATTCTTTATTTATTCTTCCAAATTTATTTCATCGCCTTCGAAGTAATCCCTTCCGGACACAATGCACTTATGCCAACGTTTTTTCTAATCCTCAATACACGCTAAAAAGTCATTGACCGGGATGGCCTTTAAAGCGCGCGCCGATTCACGTTGAATCTCTTCAATCGACTCAAAACGGTGTTCTCGGAGTGGCCTTTTGAGTTTAAGCAAAAGGCAGAACGTCGAACGGTGCTAAATCAGGTGAATACGGTGGTTTGGGACGATATGGATTTCATTTTTAGCGAAAAAATCACGAAGAATCAGTGCAGTGTGAGCTGGCGCATTATCGTGATGCAAAATCCAAGAGTTGTCTTTCCATAAATGTGGCCTCTTTTTGCGAATAGCTTCACGCAAACGACGCATAACACTCAAATAATATTCCTTGTGGACAGTTTGGCCCGGCGGAAGGAATTCATAATGCACCACACCACGGTAATCGAAGAAAACAGTCAACATGACCTTGATTTTTGAGCGATTTCGGCGTGCTCTTTTCTGTCTAGTTTCACTTTTGTTACGATATTCGCTCGATTGATCGCTTGTTTCGGGGTCGTAAGCATAAATCCAAGTCTCCTTTCCAGTTATGATGTATTTCAATTTGTCCTGATAGTCAGAAAGCGTTGTTTCAGAAACCTCAACGCGACGATGTTTTTCCAAAAAATTCAGTGTTTTTGGTACCAATCGAGATTTGACGCGTTTGAGGCCCAAAACATCGTTTAAAATGGAATTTACCGATCCTTTTGAAATTCCAACATCATCAGCAAGGTCTCTAATTGTAAATCAACGGTTTGCAAGCATCAAATCTTTAATTTTTTGGACGTGAGCATCGTCGGTTGAGGTTGATGGTCGACTAGACGGCTCTTCGTCTTCAACGCATTATCTGCCTTCTTTGAACTGTTTATACCACTTCTAAACATTTCTTTCCGATATAGGAATGCTCACCGAATGGCTTCTGCAACATTCTATACATTTCCGAAAACAAAATTGAATGCAAGTTCTTTGCTCAATTAATTCAGACATTTTAAAAATCGTCGGAATCAGTTTTAGCGTCACACAAAGCCAAGCGTAACTCAAACACTAATGAATTTTTTTTTATACGTGTAATTTCACACAGATGTCAAGGACAGTGCCAGCAACCTAAAAAAGAAAAAAAAATTGAAATTCCGTATGCCCGGGAAATTTAAATTGAAAATTGGTTTTACTTTTTGGCACAGTAGTACCCTGATATCCTGTACCAATTTTCTTCATTTTATTAAACACCGGTGGGCCTCGTATATCACTTATATATCGCATAAACAGATCATGCCCCAATAAAGTTCGTTTGTGTATCTGAGACTGATATTTTAAACTGACAAAGTGTTTGACCATCACCACAGTTTTAAAATATTAAAAATACAAAAGTATAAAAACAAATTAATAATAATAAATTTAATACGAACGTAACTAAATTTGAATTTTTTTTTTCCTAATACAGCTGGCAAATACTTAGACAATTATGTTTATGCCATGTAGCACGTGTAGCTTGAAGATAGGCTACGGAAGCGAATAGCATTACCCCTCAGCTCTCTACGATCCTATTAGACCGGGACCTACGATTTAAAGTGGATTCCGAACCACTACGAACATTCATGGCACCACCGGGACTCGAACCCGAAACCTGTTATACCGAGTGGCCATCAGGCCCCTAAATTTGAAATAGAAAAGTATAAAAATTGCTAATTTAATAATAATGAATTTAATACAAAAGTAAATAGAAAAAATAAATATGAACACAAAAGTATGAAAACTTTTAAAGAAATTTTAATCAATCTGTTTTAAAAGAGCAATTCCCTTTGTGTTCTGTCTATTTGCTGGTGAATTCTTCATTTGGTCTCCAGGAAACCATTCTCAATGTTTCGTCCCCTCCTCCTCGCTTTTTTTCCCATTCGCGTGCTCATTAGCATATTGTCTGCATTCATAAAAACATTTCATCATCCACAGCTTTTATAGAATCCACCCACGGATTGTGTGGAATTGTAAACATCCGGTTTAATAACAGAATCGATTACTTGTTAATCCTCGTCCAGATGAGAGTGCATGTGATCTCGCAAACCCATTCAAAACCGGTTTGATAGAAAATCATGTGTTTCGAGCTGTCTGAGTCAGGCAGTCGTTTTTTCCGCACATCAAAAGTTCCCCATTTGCGACCTTTCACAGCCAGAGATAACGTGGGTAGTTTTTCGCGTTCAAACGGAGACGTTCGGAGCGAAAGCCACTCGCGCTTTGTGGGTTCTCGTTTGGACGGGCCTTTAGAAATGCTAGTCAGACATACGCGGTGCAAAGCTGCTTACATAGATAAAAGTCTAATAGTTAGCGTGGAAATTTATCTTATATATAACTTATCTTGAAATATTAAAAAATATATATTTCTTTTTTTTTTTTGTAAGTAACGACATTCTTTTCGAATCCGCCTGTTTTGGCCGCTTGCCAATTTTCCACACGAGCACTAGTCGGACTACACGAAATTTTCAAATGATAATTGTAAGAAATGGGAGTAGTGTTACTCGCGTCCGTAGCCTATCTTCAAGCTACACATGCCCTTTGGGTAGTGCTCAATGAGTAACAGCGATGCAGGCCTTGTTTATGGCATAAAGATTAACTGTCTGTATTGCCAGCTGCATTAGAACAACAACAACATAATTGTAAGAAACGTAAATAATAATAATAATAATAATAATAATAATGGCAAGATTCTAATGAATTTTCAAACATTCAAAAGAATTATAGAGCGGAAAATAAATATGAACAATTATTTCATTGTGAAGAACAACAACAATTATTTCACAATTATTTCATTGTGAAGGAATTAATACAAGTATTTTATTTGTATTTACTCGCAATAAATAAATTTAGTGCGTCTGTTATCATTTAACTTATGTAAATACCAAGATAAGCAAATAGTTGAAAAGACAAAATATATGAACTACCAATTATTAATGTCCGAAATTTGACAACAAATACATTAATAAAACGAAATAGATCCCTAATATTGACCTTTTTCTAACATTTTTCAGCCCTATATTTGGTGTGAATACGTCCGGAAAGCAGAAGGAGTCAACATTAGTTATATATAACAGAATTATGAATTTCTGAAATAAAACTGCACTTAATAGAAAGTAGCAAAAACTTTAGAATTTAATGGAACAGTTTTCATCATGCTATTAGTTAACAGTGCTAAAGATGAAAGGAGAAACGAAAATACTAATTGCGAAGGTCTTTTGTGGTAAAAGGTCCTATCCTCACAAATACCTCTACATCTGAATTTTGATTAGTGATTAAAAACATAAATGAATAAAATTTAAAAAGATCAAAAGAAATTTTAAACAAGAAAGCTTATTTCCAAAGGGAATAAAGGAATCTAAGACAGGAACATGCATTTAATGCCGCTATGGAGCTCGGTGCCACAGGTTTCGGGTTCGAGTCCTAGCGGTGCTATACATGTTTGTAGTGGTTCGGAATCCACTTCAAGCCGTAGGTCTCTGTCTCATTTGAGTGTATAGAGCGTCACGGAGCCGAGGCAGGCTTCCAGAAGATCACAACAGAAGCTTTTCACTTCAACCGTGAATCCATACGGGTTCGTGGGCTTGGTCTAGATGTCTACCAAGTGGAATATTTTGGGCCTGAATGGCCGAGTGTCTAGCGCTCGGTGCCATAAGTTTCGAGTTCGATCACCGGCGGTGTTATGGATGTTTGTTGTAGTTCGAAATCCACTTTAAACCGTAGGTCCCGGTCTATTATGATAGTAGAGCGTTGTCTTGAGATTTAGTTAGTCTTCAGTCTTCGTGGTACCTCGCGAAAGTGAAGCTGCGTGTTACCCGCAGCCGTGGGCGCCTGCGACGGGGTCTTTTGGATTGGTGTAGATTTTCCTGCACCAGGGGGATTAGTGACAACAGCAAATTTAACGCGGGAGTTTGTTTCTGAAACAATATATAAATAATATACAAAATGAGGGACAATTCCTTAAAAAATGAGATCACTGAGTAGTTACAAATGTAATAGCTGTTCAAAAATAAGCTCTTCTAAGCTACGCATTAATACTGGGGAAAAAAAGAAATTGCTATCGAATAAAACTAACTCTCTTTCTTACTTTTATGCATTTTGTAACAGTGAAGAACGAAATGATTCATTATTTTAATACTTATGATATTAAAATATGTTCTTCCTAAACTTGTGATTCTAAAATCTATTCAAAAATAAGCTTTTCTAAGCTATGCATGCACATTACTGGGAAAAAAAAATTGTAATTTCTATCGAGTAAAATGGATTGTTTGATCAAGACTGGTCAAAATAAAAAAAAAATGTTGCAAAATGTTATAATGTTTATCATATATCAGCAGTCGTACACGAAACAAGTATAAGAGTTTCGTTGTTACATATAAGTAAAATGAATGGAAACAAAAGCTTTTATTTACGATAATGGTGTTCGTATTTATGGGCAGATTGCAAACTTCTATTTAAAAAAATAAATTTTTTTATAGACAAATGTAAGGTGAAATGGCATCCAACACTATTCTTTCCTACTTTGTACTATGTACACAAAGTGATCTCATTTGGCTTTATGACCCGCATGCTCTCTGCTCCGACAATGAAGAGTTCACCAAGAGAAATTGAATCACAACTTCGCTGAATCAAATAGTTTCTTTTGGAAGCATTTCAAGTACACATTCGCAACATGGGGACGATTAGCTTTTAGAAATTTAATAAAAAATTATTTATGGACAATCAGTTATTTCTGAGTTTATCCTGTATTTTAATAACTTGTAATTTTAATTGCAGCTTTAAATTTTACGCTTTGTAATTTTATTGATAGTTGCGTTTGAGATGTAAAATATTTTGCGATAGTTCTTTGGAGTGGGGTGGGGTGGGGGGTCGGATTTTCTTTTAAAGACAAATGTAGGGCATGCAACATCAGATACAATAAGATATATATGTACCTCTGTTAGGTATCCCTTTTTTACCCATTTTTCCTTGTAAAATGTAATTTTTGAAGTTTCTGCGACTTTTTTTTATTAATTAAGTCACTTATTTTATGCTTAGTAATATTAAAGTGATGCTTTAATATTTCTTAGCATAAACTAAGTGACATAATTAATAAAAGATATTACTCTTTTCTTTTTATTTTTAATATCAGAATAAAGATATTTCTCTTCGTAAAGAGCAAGATTTCGCTATTAATCAATGAGATAAGTTACATTTTGTGTAAACTGTGTTTGGAGAACTATTGACAAGAAATCCTATTACTTTCATCTGAATTTCAGAAAGAATTGAGAAATAAGTTCATTGAAGTTTTTCGTTAAATTTTTATCCAATAGATGGCAGCATGAGTTGTATTTCTTTTATTAGATTTTAACAAAACTTTAATTAGATTTTAATAATTTGAGTAAATATTTTTATGTTAAATTGTTTTTAAAGTTCGAGGAAAATGCCACTAAAAGTTAATTAAATCTGTTAATTATTGATATTTTTTTTAATTTGGTTAACACATCCGATTTTATGCAAGTAAATCGTACCATTTCTTAATTTAAGTATTAAATCTAATTGTTAGAGTATATTGATTTTATTATTTTTAAATATTTCCAAAATAAATATTTTAATTTAAAAAAAAAAAAGATTATTAAATATTACTTTATATAGATAAAAGTGCAATCAGCTTCTGTTAAGCGTCATTTCCTCATTGTTTGGCATCTCCCATGTGGTCTAGTGGTTAGGATTCCTGGCTTTCACCCAGGCGGCCCGGGTTCGATTCCCGGCATGGGAAGTTGGGTTCCATGGTGTAATGGTTAGCACTCTGGACTTTGAATCCAGCGATCCGAGTTCAAATCTCGGTGGAACCTACTTTTTTACATAAATTTTTTTTTAAATGATAAATAATTACATTAATTCTTAATTTTTAATTTTTTTATTTTGAGAATAATAAATAACATTCAGGTATCTCCTAAAATTAATTTATAAAAAAAAATCAAACCATTTTTTCATTACAATAAATTTATATGTATTTATAAATAGGTAAATAAAATGACTATATAGTAAATAATAATGGTTATGTGGTAAATTTTAATTAAATTAACAGTGAATTTTAATTATTTTTTAAGCGAACAAGACAAAAAAAAATTGTTATTCAGTTCCGAGATTGCACTATTTTAATATTAACATTGAGTTAACGGACTGTTTTTAAGCTTAATTTTTGACTAGATGAGGCTTATTGAGTAGACATTTTTTTAACGTTAATTAAATTTTTGAACGTTGAATTTAATTACTTATTGTAACAAAAGCAGTCGTAGCAATACCACTCAAACTGTTCTTGCGACCGACAATATTCCAAATATATTAGAATATGGAAACTTATTCGTTGGCGATGCCTGTTGCAATTTCTACTGTCAGAAACAAGGAGATTCGATGGCGATTGTCGTGTATCAGCGTTTCGCATCTACCGCCAGACTACTTGGCGGGAGTTTTCTGGATTTTATCATGACACGAAGTTACTCCCGAAAAATTTCTGGAAAACAAAGCTATCTCTTCAGCTCCCTACTGAAGGCTGTTCGGTTTTATTTAAGTGAAACATAAAGCAACTAATGTGTGAATGAATACATATATAATCTTTCTAAACCATTAAATAAATCAAAATTCTTGACTTAAAATATAGATAACAAATTTCTTGATTCGTAGTTCAGTGGCAACATACGCAGCTAGCTTGCAGGAGGGCCGAAGTTCGAATTCGCTGGTGGCGTTGTTGTAGTCATTGCTTTCAGAAACGAGGAGACTGGATGGTGATTGTAATAATATGTGTAAAGAATCTCGCAATGATAATCAGGTTGCTTGCTGAGAGTTTTAAGGATTTATTCCCATATAATATGCAAATTTAGGCAGTTCCCCCTAAAATTCCTGCGGCCTGCTGATCAAACGGCTAGAGCTCTGGCCTTTGGTACCATAGGCTTCAGGTTCGAATCCTGGTGTTGGCATGGATGTTTGTGAGTGGTTCGTAATCCAGGTTAAACTGTAGGTCCCGGTCTGATTAGGCCAAAGTGTGCACAAAATGACCGAAGAACGACAAACCAAATCAAACCCTAAAATTGCTCTCGGAAGGCACTGTCTTCCACTTATTACCAGTCAGTGGGCTGTTAGTGGTACGCATGACACCCACTGATGTTCCACCCACACCTTTCTAACAGGTAGGGGGAGTTACATAGCTCTAGTTATGGGGGGGGAGGAAAAAAAAAAAAACGACTAAAAATGCCTTCAGGTAAAACTAATAAAGTGACGAAAGACGACTTACAAATCGAAAAAATCTAAGAAATAAATAACTCCACTATCAGAATCTAAAGAAACATAAAACATGAGTTGACAGCCGTAGCAAAACTAATCTGAAATATAAACAAAGCAGCCATTTATCAAAATCATTCCTTCTCCCCCCCATAAAAAAAAGTGCGCTGAAAGTAATTTGAAATGAATAGTTGTTCCATTAAACAAACGAAAGGCGCCAATCCTCACACTCGCTCGGCTCTGCATGGAAAAAAAAGGCGCTAAAAAGAACTGGAGACGGCTGTTATTTTGTAATGAATGTAATTAGAAAGCGGCAAAACGAACCTGTTCTGGATCTATCCTTAACAAGCTTCAATTCCATCATCATTAGATATCATTACGATTCTCGAGATGACTTCATCATCAGGAACATTTATCATCGAACGGAATTCATCACAAAAAAACTACTGAAATTCGACCCAAATGATTTAAATCAGTACTTCTTAAAAGAAAAAAGAAAAAAAATTGGAAAATTGGCTCTGTTAATTTTTTTCTTTTTTCATGATGTTGTAAGCAGTACAGTCCATTTTTAGAACTTTTGATTATTTACATATATATTTTTTAAGATTGTTTATTATATTTGAATAGTAAAATATAAACTTCATACAATATTCTTTTCATGTTTTTATGCATATTAATAGTCAGAATTTTTGGACATTTTTTTATATGAAAGAAGGGGGGTCGAGAAACCAAAACAATTTCAGAACCACTCATTTGAAGGATTGCAGTGGATTTTGGTTTTTGGTATCACATGCTTAAGGTTCGAATCCTGCCTGCGGCCTGAATGTTTGTGAGTAATTCGGAATCCACTTTAAGCTGATAGTCTCGGTCTGTTTAGCCCTCGTGTGCACAAGATGAGCGACAAACCGAACCAAAAAATTGGGTTGCAGCCTCCATGCTTTACAGAAGGTTGTAAATGTTTGGCTTGCAAGGCTGAATTGGGTTTACGCCATAGTCTTTATTTACCATTTAATCTAAAAATATTGCCTTTGCTTTCAACAATACAAATTACATTTTTCCAAAATTATATTGACTGTTTTAAAGAAGTTTTAATAAATATCGGCTTAGCTTATGATCAATTATAAGTGATTTAAAATGTTCAGTTTTTGTCATAAGCGGAGAGAAAATGTTAATTTCTCTCCATTACACCCTGGACTTTTTTGCATATATATTATCTATAATATTTAGTTAATAAATCAGTCGAATAAAAGCTTGCTCTTACTTTTTCCTTTTATTAGATATTATCAGTTTTATATTGATATCGATTTCCTTTTAAATTTTACAGGATTCGCTACTGTATTTCGTTCTTTCCTTCATTTTTTAGATTCTGATGCAACAGAGTGATGTCAGAGTAAGGAAGATTTTTGTCATAATGAAACGGCTAGGGCAACAACAAGTTGACGATAAAATAATTATTTTAAGAGATCTTATTGAAAAGGAAAAAAAAAAAAATCTATTCGTAGATATGGACTGTAAAAAATTAACCCTTTTTCTAATTGACTTCTAATTTGAAAATAAATAGAATTATCTTAAAGAATAGAAAAAAATTTTGTTGAAAAAGTAAGAGTAAATTAAAGGCTCATTTGATTTGTTAGTTACGAGCGAACTCCCCTTCCCCGTGAAAGGTCGTCCAAGAATCCTTTGCAGATAGTTCTGATCATTTTTTCCCCCTACATCAGACTGTAGCGATATCTACTATGAGAACTCTAGAAACCTTGGTAGAGTTGTCAGAAAAGTCATAAAATCAAGTGTAGTACATGTTATTAAATGTAAAAAGTCCAGGGTTTCATCCGACGAGCACAGAGGACAGACATCATTAGTATAGTTCTGATCATACCAATGGTTTAAAACAGTTATTCTAAGAAAAAAATATTGAAGGGAGTATGTTATTTGCACTGACAGATTAAAAAAGTATGCGTTAAAGACTACCAAAGAACTGATTAAAAATTATGTATGATATGCGATGGCTCTTACAGTGCACCAAATTGACAATACATGGAGCAGAAATAACTTCTGCATTAATGTTCATTGAGAAATCTGCATTGTTATCCATTGAGGAGCTGTTGGGTAGCAGGAATGGCAATGTTATGTTGGAATATGTCTGGAGTGAGGTCGGGAGAGAACTCTGGGTTGCAAGTTGTTAGTATATTAACCTTAGGAGGAGGAGTTGAAATAAAGTTGCGCGGATTTCAGGGACACCATGAGAAATTAGCTGTATGGCGTTTGCCACAAAAACATGTTTCTCGCATTAATGTTCGCGTGTTCCGGATTTTGAGTGATGGTAGTGCTGTTGACAGTTAAAACACTGACCAGGGCCCGGTTTCTTTCGTAGAAATTCTACCTTAACTCTGAAATAATAGATAATATCTATGTTGAGGGCTTTCTCAGTTTCCTCAGATTTAAGCTTCATTCACAGCTACGCGTTGAGCGACGAGGCGTAAAGCGTCCACCTATTACAAGTCATAGCATTCCCCGTTTGAGTCTTGTAATGGATCGATGCTTCTGGCCTCATCTCTAAATGCTTTGGTTAGGTTGAATTAGGTAGAACGATCGGGAAGATCAGCATTTTGCTTTTACTCTCATGATTTTTTAGTTGGATGATGAATTTATGATAGAAACCTTGATTTTGGAGTTGATCTTCCACGTACGTAGTTAAGAAGTTTACAGGGAGGCCTCGGATAATGACTTTAAGTTGTTCCTCGTGTAGTTCAGCTGAATGTGTCTTTAATTGCAATTCTTCAATTTTTCTCCTTATTATTCTATGAACGTTGGCAGTGGGAGGGAACACTAATAACACGTTCGGTGATTTTCTTACCAGAGACTATTAAATTCATCAATTAGCGGGATTGAATTTTCAGTAGTATCGAAGATGAATAGAGGAAACGTATTTTTTTATGGACTCTTCGGGAGAGGTTTCGTCTATTTTAGTTTCGTCTTCATTGCCATCTATGTTGTTTTGCTGAACGTGGTTCGTTATGAATTTGATTTTTTCATTAAGAAGTATAGATTCAGGTAAGACTTGAGAATCCTTGGTGGAGAATTCGGGAATTTGATCGTAATTGTCCGAAGAACATTCTAATCTGTTTTTAGTTTCGATGTGCTGTTTAACATCTTTGCTGCGCTGACTAGCGGGTTCCTTACCCATTCGAGATCTTATTATTTTTATTATTATTGTTGTTGTTTTTGGATGGGCTTACGCTTGAGGCTCGATATTTTTAAGACTAGAGGGAAGAGACATTCTTTCTAATGCTTTCTTACTTGACCACAACTGTGATGTTTACAATTCACAGTTGTGTGATGTTACAATTCACATTTAATAGTGGATCTGCCAGGTTCTTTAAGAAGCTCTAAAAGGATTGAATTTAAACTATTTGCGAAATTACCGCTATCCGTAGAAATGGTGCAGGATTGAATTTTTTCAGAGCAGAGTCTAACTGGAAGGCTTGAAAGAGATTGAAGATAATTGGATTTATTTGTATATCGAAGGGATTAACAATATTTATAGCGGATGAACATGAATAATGTGACCCATATGGAAGAGGGTCCGTGATTACACAGCCAATCAATTCCTGAAATATCCAGTAGAATTCTCAGCTTAGGCTAAGTAACGAATATTAGTAGAATTCCATCCATATGAGGTAGAGCGGAGACTTTTGTTTACTTGCGTTACGCTGGGAAAAAACAACAACTTAAATATGGCTCTGTGCATGCCTGAGTCGAGATATTTTTGATAATGAGAGCATTATACTTTTTGCAAATATGTAGGAATTTATTTATTTGTTATATTGAATGAATACAGAAAGCAAAATTTTATTGAATTTTTGCAATTCATATGAGAGATATATAGCAGTCTATATCATATTGTAGAAAGGTTAGATAGATAATGTTTATTTGGAGGAATATCTATAATACTCATCTATTGATCAGAAATAATTTTAATTAATTTATGATTAGTTTTAGGCATAGCTTTCAGGTTTTTGTTGCTGAACGAATGTGATGGCAGCTTGGTGATATTTTGGTGACTATAAATAAATTTACATAAATATAATTTTAATGCTTCTAAATTTTTCGATGTATTCTAATCCACAAAGGGGTCTGAATGGCCGAGTGACTAGCGCTCTCGGTGCCACAGGTTTCGGGTTCGAGACCCGGTGGTGCCATGGATGTTTGTAGTGGTTTGGAATCCACTTTAAACCGTTGGTCCCAGTTAAATATAACAAGAGAGTTGGGCGTAGGACTGACAGTCCTACACCTTAAAAATGAAAACGTCTCGAAATTTGCCAGTAGGCAGATGGCCTTGGCCCACCATATAACTGTTGCGCCACTGATGATGGTGATCAACAAATGAAATTGGCCTTGATATTTTACATGTTTTCTGCATCGAGTAGTAAAATAATACAGCGCGTATTGGGGTTGCTAGTTTGGGGCAAACATAATCCTTCCCTAATCTTTTTATAATTGCCCACTGTGAGAGTGACTTGATAACTCATTTGTATGGGATTGGTCACTTTGCGTTACAGAGGGAAAATGAGCTTGTATTGCGCTATGGAATAGACCTCACTCATTTGAAATTAGTTTTAGGCATATATTTCAGGGTTTTGTAGTTTAACAAACGCGATGATAGCTTAACATTTTTTGCCAATACTGTTGGCTATGATTACTCTATGGTTTAATTTATAAAACAAGAAAGCGTTTTAGATACATGTAGATTTACACCGGTTTCAATAGATTCATCCCGGCCGAACCTACAGTTTTGTTAGACTTCTCTACCAGTCTAACAATAGCTGAACTTTTGCAGTGGGTGTCTAGGGTATTTGACAGACAAAACGCAGTAACGGGACGTTACTTTAAATAAAGCCATTTAATATTATATTTTACAATGATATTTACATTAATTAAGGGGTTAAACATATTCTCTCGCTGCTTGACGCAGCCTCCTCAATCGCTCCTGCCAGCGTTCTCTTTCTTCATCTCCGGGGTCCTGTCCCCTTCTCGTGGGGTCAGAGTTCAAAGTTGAATACTCCCCCACATTTTAAACAAGCTCTGTCAAAGACAAGCGACCGTGAAGTGTCGCCGCCTGCTCATTACCACACAAACAAATCCTACATACATAAATGGTTTTACATAAAAAAATCATAAATTTTATACATTTTTACATGAATTTCAAAAAATAAATATATAAGTACATAAAAATCTGCCCGACTCGTGGCTCAATGGCAACGTGAGCATTAGAGATCAGTTTCAATACGCTTGCGGATTTGTTATAGACACAGTATCAAAAAGCGAGGAGATTCGGTGGTGTTTGTGATGTTCAGCATCTTGCCTCGTTAATCAAACTACCCGGTGGGAGTTTTCCTGCGATACGATACGCGAGTGGAGTAGTACCCCCTAAAAGTCATCTCGGAAGGCGCTACCTCCTTCTTCAGCGACACGGAGCCAAGTCTATCTACGGGTGTTCCATCTCAACAGAAGCTACTTCCCCCTCCCTTCCAGGAGAACACACTTCATGGACTTCGTCTAGATATTGCTGTTGATCAGTGGAATAAGAAACAACAACATAAAAACCACAATGTTCTAATGCAATTTGAACTGACAGCCCTAGCTAAAGCCTGCTTTTCGGAATATTCTGTGAGCATGCTACAAAGTGAGCTTTTCATCCACTATTATTTCAAGGTATTTTGTCGACTGAGAGCAAGGGATTTGACAATTACGAATGCTGCTGGGTTAAAGCAGTTTATTTTTATTTACAGAGGTCGGAGTCGAGAAGTGAGTATTTTTGATGGAATCGCGAATAAGAGCAGTCGGTTGAAAAATATGGCTCACTCTTTTATAAAAATTTTTTTTTTATTTTTCCAAAATTTCAGGAATTAATGTTAAAATGAAATGCTAAGGATGGAATTTAGTTACATCCTTTAATAATACAACCACTAGCAAAGACATTTATTGATTTACTAGCAAATCAAGTAAGTGTTGAAAGACTTGTCTCAGCACTGAAGCTTACAAAAAGCTATTTTGGATCAACAATGAAAGAAGTTATAGAAAATATTCTATAATTACACAAAATTAAGATTTAATGTATTACAAATAGAGTCTTTGATTAAAATGACCAATTTAATTTTGCTTGTCTTAATTTATTCTATGACATTTTGGTACCTGCTAATTGAGTATTGCCATTTTAATAGAATATATATTTTTTGCAAGCAAATTTAGATTACAAGGATGCCTTTTAAGTGAATGCAAGTACTGCATTTTTGAAGTTATAAAAAGTACTTTATGCAAAACTATTTCTACATATATGAGTACAATAAAAGTCATTGAATTTATTTTGCACATTTTTCTAAATCCATTAATAAATTACGGTTAAGAGTCACGATTAAGAATCGGGAGTCGGTATAAAGGACTCAGGAGTCGGGATTTGGAAATTTGTTGGCTTCATCTTTGTTTATTCGTGTTAGACGCGAATCCTAAATTGCTTTGAAAGAAAAGGGTTCTTGCCAAAAAGAAAGCTTCTCTTATCAAGCGCTGCTCCAAATCCACAAAAAAGGGACTGTTTTGAGTTACTGTTTAAAAACAATGTGGCATTCTTTCAATGCTGACAGGACATCAACATGGAAAACAAAAGCAGATTGAATCTTTTTTTTCCCGGATCGATGCAAAGACCTTTAAATTCGAACAATGAACAAATTAAACAAAATCACTTTCAATTGATTGGTTATTTTTTAAATGATACGGTTTAGTTAGTTTCTTTTTTTAAGTCTTTTTTCGCCTCTGATTTGGTCAACAAAAATGCAAGTTGATTCGCAAAACAGTGAAAGACATGGTTGGACATTGCATTCTATGTTATTACATTTATCCATGCATTGATATTTAATTTATTGTTGTACGATGTATAGGAATTGAACATGTAGTCATGTTTTGCTTTTACCTTTAAACCTTTTCTTAGTAAAGGTTTAACTTCTTAAAATAATTTGAAAACTATGAGAACATTTCATGTGCAAATGGCAAAAGTGAATTCCCACAATACGATTTTTTATTTTTATTTTAAACGTTTTAACAAGCAAACCAACTCAAAAATTGAGTTATGTTATATAATTAAAATAAATGTTATCATTGATATTTTTGGATCGGACATTTCTATCAAGTGAGGCCTGATGGCCTACAGCTCTGGCGCTCGGTTAGCTAGATTAGTGACCACAGACTTCGGATTCGAGTCCCGGCGGTGCCATGGGCGTTTGTAATCCACTTTAAACTGTAGTTCCCAATCTAATATGACTGTAGAGCGCTAGGTGTAGGGCTGACAACCCTAACCCGTAAAAAGAAAACATTTCATGTCTATAAATCTGCCAGTAAGCAGACGGCATTGGCCCACCATGGGGCTGTCGCGCCAATGCTGACCACGAGTCGGGGAAATCGGTGCTATAGTGATTTTCGTTGACTGCCATCATAGCATGGTTTTCTGAATTCATTTTGGCAGAACTCTTCAGGTAGACCTCTTGGTTCTCACCAAAATCTTTTTTTCAGATTTTAGTTCATGAACGGAATTCATAATAGAAATCAAATCTGCTCAATCTATAATTGCTCTGATCCATTTAACATCAAATCATCGCTGCGAAATCGTATATAAAGAAAAATGGACCCTATAAGAACTCTTATTTTTCCATTAAATATTTAGTAATATTCATCTGTGCATAAAAATATCCTTTTTATACATGGTTCTTTTTAAAGAAGGGATTGTTGAAGAAATAACCAGTTCAGTTACAAATAGGGCTTCGTATATCTTATTCCCTGATTTTTCTTTTTTTGCGCATCGATGGGCCTGAGTATGTCTGAAATAACCTACCGATTGGAATGGAATCCATTGGAAAATTTTTTAGAGATAATTGGCTCGCATTTGTGCGTCATATGAGAGAAAACTTCTCACCAGGCAGCTTACCTGTTGATGTGAGATGCTTTACACTTGTCATGGAGTCTTCTTGGTTTTGACGGTAGAGGTCAACTTGCGCAATACCAACGCACTACCAAAAGTCGTAGTTGAAACACTTCATGCTAATAATTTGAATACTGTTAACTATCGTATAATTAATGAAAACATTTGATGTCTGCCTGGCACCCGTAGAAAGTGTCTTTTCTCTTATGAATAAGGGTGCATTTCCGAAGAGTAACGCGACGTCAACTTTGAAGAATCAGATTAGCTACCGAGAATGATTGGCAGTAGATTGATTCATTCACAACCGTCAATCCTTCTCGATCGCTATTCTGATTCGTCAGAGCGTATGAGTGTCGTGTTGCCGATGGAAATGCTCCCTTAGTTGTAGACGAGTGAAAAAACATATGCAAGCGGCATTTCTTAAAGCATTGTTAATTACAAAAAAATACAGGATCACATAAATAATTTATTTTCATATATTGAAATGGCTTGTCATTAATAAATATGTGCTTCCGTCAATACACATACTATTACCTAAAATGAATGGATGCACTGTTTTGAGAAATAAATAAATGTCCACGTTAATTATAGCGCTCATCTCCACCTAGGGCTTTTCTAGCTGAACTTCCTTAGCTGAAAGCTAGACAGGTGACATTTCAAGACCTCAGAAGATATAAGCATTCTGACTTTTTCAGTTTTACATAAAATCGCAGATTCAAAGAGTTTCATTTGTGTATTTTCAAATGTAAACCCTATAATTTCAATAACCATAAGAAACAATTAGATTAATATTTCCTCTCTTAAATTATTTATATTATTTTTTATTTTTAAGATTACGAATCAATAAAAGTGATTTTTAACGATTCTAAAAATATTTTCAACTTTAAAGAATTCTCAATGCTTGATTTTTAAGAAAATTAAAAATTAATAAAAACGTTATTAGATTTACTAATTTTTGTTGTGGTACTATTCTCGTAGAAAGACTAAAAACTACTCTGTAGTACAAATCAACACTTTCAAATAAATAATAATATAAAACGTTGCACCAAAAACGTACCATTTGCACCTCCACGTTGCATAAAAAAATTATTAAAAATTTTATAATTTTTTTTCTATAGTAATACAAACAAATTTGGTTTATAAATAAATTAAATTTAGAGTATTTGATTTATGAGAGAAATTCAATAAATAAATCGTTTTATTATTGTACAAGAGATGGCGCGACTGTCGTTCCCAAAATATGAAGCGAAAACAAAATAGGATTTTGCCTGAGGGTTTAAAGAATTCACCCGGAATGAAAACAGGTTACAATTCATGACTCTTTCGAGCGTAAGGGACATTGCTTTCAGAATTCTTCATAACTTGGTTTCAAATTTGTATTTCGGACGTATTTTGTGGGCTTTGCCAAAGTTTACTCGACATTATACAACTCCGTGTTTCTTACAGTTGGCAGTTTAGTACGGAAAGGGGATAGACGAATCAAAACGTTGTGGATTTCCCTCCTTCTTTCAAAAGGTAAGTCATTTCTTTTGACTATCGTTTTCTTCGGAATTAAGTAAGGAAGCTTAAAAAATCCACAGTGTCCACATATATGTGTTAAAATAAAAAAATATATGACTTGTCATCCAATATTGCATTTCGATATTTCTTGTAGAGCATGAACCTAGAAGTATTTTCTATTTGTAATTGATTTCAAATTAAGAACTTCATTTTATTTTTTGTAGTTACTGCAATCTATTTTCTGTCATTCAAATTATTATAGGATTGACAAAACCTTTTATACATAACATTATAAACTACTAATAGAAGTCTACTTACTATAATATTCCTACTAAATATTGAATGCAGTATTTGTAGTTATGGCAAATGTTTTATATAAAATCAAGCAATTTAAATAAAATGTACAATACCTACATACCTGACAGTTGTATAACTAGATTAGACAATCAAATGCAGGAAAAAAAAATTTAATATTTTTTTTTATATATAAACAAAATTTGTGTGCTATAAAGAATTAAATATGTATTGTACATTTATAAAACCCTTTATTTATACATGCTAAAAATTTTCAGAACTGTTCTTAAAATTTATGTATACAGCATTTTTGTAAAACTTTCTTTTGGTATTGATTGAAATGTGATTTCAATTAAGTTGGTTTTCAGAATTTTTTATTACATTTATTGAATGACAATTAATAGATTTACAAAATAATCAAAAATAATAATTTAAAAAGTTGTCTAATTTATAAATACACAAAATACCATTAATTAATTAAATGTTAAAATATTTGTCTCAAATCTTTACATTCAAAGATTACTCAAAGCATTTTTTTTTTTAAATTTTAGTTTTTGTTTACTTATTTTACCAAAATTTGAAGTGATAAATTTTCACTCTGCAGAATGTCAACTTGTTAACAAACCTATTTATGTATAATGTTGGATAAAATTTTAAAATATTTTCTTCTCCAAAGTTTTTTTTAGAAATATTTGTTTGAAAAATTTATTTGCTTTATGAGTTGTAAGCAATAGATGAATTTTGAAAGAGTAAAAGTAATATTAATTTAGTATTAAAGTAGTATTAATTTGTACAGTCTGTGTTTATATATGATATATTCATTTTCTTAGCTTAAATAATTACTTTTCCTCCTGTTAGATTAGTGATAAATCATATGGGGAAAAACAGATCTTAATTAAGCATTTATGTAAATTATGTAGGAAAAAATTTATGTTCTTAAATTAAGTCTAATTTATTAGTTTAAAATTCAAGGTCTTGGATTATTATTTTATTTTGAATATTTTAACTACCTTTTTATCTGACTAAAAATTAACTTTATATTTTCAATGTAGGTATTTGTGGCTTATTATTATTTATTTTTTTATGTAAACTGAAAACAATAATTAAAATCATTGTTTTGAATGATAAAATTTAAAGTTCAATTAGTGGCAATGCATGATTTGTAATAATGTGTAGGGAAAATTTAATAAGTATGTTTTGTTTATTTTAATATATAACACACACATATATACAATATATTTTATTATCTTGTAGAATATTAATGCTCGTATTCTTAGATAAAAAAAAATATTGCTACTCTCTTCCCTTTCAATTTATATGAAATTTGTTTTTTTCAAAAATAAAAAATTTTTTTGATTCTTTCCAAGTAGGATTGTATAAAATGGATATGAAATTTTTAAAAATACTACAAGTTTTTTATTATTAAATT
Organism: Caerostris darwini; assembly: GCA_021605075.1. NCBI lineage: Eukaryota > Metazoa > Arthropoda > Arachnida > Araneae > Araneidae > Caerostris > Caerostris darwini. The sequence continues at coordinate 303,862 of BPLQ01006342.1, forward strand.
ATAAATTTAAAAAAAAATTCATATTTTTATGTAAAAAGAACAGAAATTGTTCAAATTAAGGAAATAATCATATTAGTATCTATATCGGATATTACAGTAATTTTTCTTTTTTTGATGTCAAAATATTACTGTAAATCCTTTATATCTTTAAAAGTTATTAATTTGATAGTTTATGGAAAAGAGTCAGATGATAATTTAGTAGCAAATAAAAATTTGCCTTTCATGCAAACTACTGGAAGCTATTGGATAATTATTTTTTTTTTAACCAAACATATTTTACATTATTAATCCTAAAATATCCAGGTAATCATTCTTGAGGTCTTCAGCATTTCTGAATATCAACAAATGAAAATTGATCATTTAGTTGTGCATATTATAGGCAAACTACATGCAATTATACTTTAAAAACGCTGTTTTCCTTTTATAGGAATTATTTATTCCCACCTTCATCTAAAACTATATAAGGGTTATTTGAAGAACTGGATTGTAGTTTTAATATAATTTAAAATTGCAACAGCAATTTTTAAATATTGTGCTTATAAAGGGGAATTTTGTTTTAAATTCTAGAATATTAAATTGAAAAAAATTTATAGGTATTTGTATATTTTATTTCTAGGAATTTCGAAAACGACAATCTTTCTTTAAATACGCTTAGGACTTTGAGGGGCCTGATGGCCGAGTGACTAGGGCTCTGGCGTCACAGGGCGGCCTGATGGCCAAGTGGCTAGCACTCTAGCTTTTGGTGCCACAGTCTTCTGGTTCGAATCCTGGCGGTGGCATGGGTGTTTGTGTGTGGTTCGGAATCCACTTTAAACCGTAGATACCGGTGTGTTTAGCCCTTGTGTGCACAAAATGATCGTAGAGCGACAAACCAAACCAAACTGGCGCCGCATATTTTGAGTCCCGGCCGTGCCGTGGATGTTTGTAGTGGTTCGGAATCCACTTTAAGTTGTAGGTCCCGGTCTAATTGGACTGTTGGGCGTAGGGCTGACAACCCTACGCCGTAAAAAATCAGCGTCACGGAGCCAAGTCAGACTTCTACCTACGGGTGCTCTAGCACAACAGAAGCTGCCCAATTCCTTTCCCTCCTTCCATGAGACCGCGCGGGGTTTTGGACTTGGTCTAGATGTTGCTGTCTACCAATTGGTATAGGAAACAACAACAGACTTTATGATCAAGTATATGTACTTCATAAAGCTAGAATAGCTTAAAAAAAAGAAATTTATAACATTTTCAAGGTAAAATTGCAAATTATTTTATTGATTTCAGCAGGATTTACAGCTTGACTTACCGTTTAAATCTCCTTTCTATTTAAATTGACTGATAAAATCTTGATTTGTTTTATGTGAGTATTAAAAATTTAAATAGATATATATTCACTACTGTTAATTAAATGAAAAGAAATATTCATATGTTAAGAATAGAGTGTGAAACTCTGATATTATTAGTTTATAATATATACGACATCGATACTTCGCCTTAAAGAACGCTTGTTAAAAGAAACGCTGATTAATGTAAGCCAAATATGTGTTGTGAATGGGTAACACAACACATATTTGGCTTACATTAATATACAGGATAGACATAGTTTAGAATCCGATTACAAAAACAGTTTGGGGCTAAATTTGACCAAATTTATTTTAAATAGGGATGAAAGATTTTCAAGATGTTTTCTTTGCGCGTGTTCCAATAAGTGCATTTTTCGAGTTGCATTTTCTATTGCAAAGCGCAATAAATCTTAATCAATTTGTCTAAAACGCAGTGTTTTCAAATTGAGTAAATTACTCACATTTCCTTGATATGCCACGCGTGTGAAATGATCCCCACAAATAAAAAGTCGGAAGAGGTTTGCGTAGTAAATTACATTGCTATCTTTTTCTTGTGACGTCTACGTAATCTACTACTAATAATACATACACATTAATTGTATGTATATACTAGTGAAATGTTTTGATGAAACGTATTGAGAATTAAATGATTTATAAAAGTAAGTGTAAAATATTATAAATCACGTAAGTCTTTCCCATGCCTATTTTACTCTAAAAAACGGAACTTACTGTGATATTTTAATGTGGGGCAGGAAAAAACAGAACTATCTTTTCTTTTAAAAATCTAAATGCAGCCTTTGCTTATGGCATAAAGATGAACTATTTCTGTTTTTCCGCCTGCATTAGAACAACATGTTTTATTTTTATAGCATCGATCTGCGGCGTCATAAATCTGGGCATTCTCGCTCAACATTCATGTAAATAACATGGTGCATATTAAAAAAAAATATAGATATTTTCGAATTTTGATGGATGATTAAAACATCAGAGTTCAGCTTTAGTTTAATAAAAAGTAAACATTTAAATCTTAGAAAAAACCAATGTTTTCTTGTTCATTGCAAACTTTTTTATCTTTCTGCATTTCCGTATTTAGGGCTATGTAGCCCTCTACCAATTAAAAAGGTGAGGGTGGGCACTAGCTGCCCACCTACGCTTGTGAAGGGGACTTGATTCGAGATACTCTCAGCACTGGTAATCTCGCATATCATTACTCCTCCCCTTACCATGGATTTCCTGCACGATTTTTGTAGCGATGGCCAAAATGCCGCTTGAATTCTATGACCAAAAATTTTCAAACTACTCATAAACATTTCGAATAGAAAGTGTACATTAATGTTTACCTCCTTAAGCCGGTGCTTCCTAAACAGTGAGGCGCGGATATTTCTAAAAGGTCAACATTTGTTCTAAATTGCAATGCAATATGAATAATATGAAATCGAAAAAAAATTTAAATTTCAGGAGGGCAGATCTAGTTGAGAGGAATATTTTCCATAGATCATCTAGCAATAATGTGTTTTCTTTAATTATAAAATTAAAGTATTTGTAAAGTAATAAGAGATTTAGTGATTCATTCTAGAAATTACATAAAGGAGCTAAAACAATGTTGATATTTTATAAAAATTATAAATTTACAGTGTTTAAATTAAAATGTTTAGATGTATTTTTCTGAAGTTATTTTTAATAAAAAAAAAATATTTATATATTATTTAATTAAAATTTTAAAATGTCAACTAGTTTAATAAAAAAAATAAGTGGAGGGAAAGGGGACGTGACTACATTTTCTGTAATTAAGAAGGATTCGGAGATTAAAAGTTTGAGCCTTAGTAATTCTTCCTATCGTAAAGTAATGCTTGATCATCATTTATATCATGTAATTTTGGAAATAACTTGCTTTATTTAATTGAAACGAGTGCCAAACAAAGTATTGGGTCGATTTGGCTGTTGGAAAATAACCATACACCATTGGTTTTATTTCTCCAACTTTTCAAACTGACCTTGTAAGTTTCGTAGATTCATCTTAATGTATTTTTTCCTTGTGAAAATTCGGATTCGCAGAGTGTTTACAGTTAGCTTAGGTATTCACAAAATGTTGACCGACATTCCATTCACTGTTCGTGTGTGGTAAATTTTCTGCATATAACTCTATAATTCGAAAACTAGTGTCTTTTGTGGAAGACTCACTCTGGATTGTGAAGCAACTCCAACTTGGAGAGTCATTCTTGAATTGAAAGGGACTACGATGTTCCGGTCAGTGCTTTAGATGAATGCACATTGCGCGTTTTTTGACTGATGGAGAAAAAGATGCTGCCTAAAGAAACATGCTGCCTGATGACAAAGCACTTTTCGCCTTGGGACGATTCGCTTTGGTGGCTGAACATGCTTTCATTTCGAAATCTTTGGCACTGTGTGCGATACAGCTAACGATTTTCAGATAAAACAAGTTCAAGGTTCATTAAGGTGCTGCAATCAAATATACATAAAAAAATGAATAAACAACTTTTGAGTTGAGTTGTGTACTTTTTGCATTCACCGAAAATAGAACAGGCTTATGTTGTGTGTCATACATAAAGTATTGAAGTAATTCATGTATAATTTGGAACATCCATCTCTTGAATTCTTCTAAATTATATATGAATGCATAATGTCCAGGAATGAACTTATGATTTGATGGTTCTAGGATGATCTCATGGTGTGTTGTCTAATTTAAAAATGAAAGTTACTGATGTACTAACTACTATTATGACATTAATCAATAAAGAATCGAATAACTATAAAATATTAACAATTTAGTCATTTTTACTTAGCATTGTGTTTAATTCTATTATACACTAACAACTTGAGGTTCACTGCCGTATAATCTTAAATAATTCCCTTATGCTCTCATTTTGTATCCAAATTTATTGTTGTGAAAATAAGAAATATTGAATATGAAATACTGATGTTAGCTATAATTTTTTTTTACTTTTATTCAATTTGTTCATTTAAGTGCAGTTTATTATATTTAAAGCGACTCTTACGGTATACATTGTATGAACGGTTTTGACTGCTATTCAGAATGAATTCCGAAAAAAAAAAAGTACTGGATAACGAGGATTGCTTAAAGATTTAACTATTTTTATACGACAACAAATAGGATGGATAGTTAATTTTTAAAGCATTTGAAAATTCTGTATATGCTTTCCGTATAATGTCTTAGAATTTTTTTCTGTGGGTGGAATATTATTGATTACTCTTTTAAGACGATGTACTTCCAAATGTTAAGAAAACATTTCAACATGGTAAAGAAAATTATGAAAGTCATTTTCATGAGATTTAAGTCAATCAATTTTAAGATAAAGTAATTAAATCTCTACAACAGCTGCCAAAGTAGAATATATTTGATATAGTAACCCTTTTTTTTTTTCTTGGTAAATAAATTTAAGGTAAAATAAAAATCACCTCTTATTAATAGAGTTCTGATTTTTATTATGAACTTATGATGCAAATTGTTACCATTTTGCAACATTTGAAAGAATCTGTAACACCGAAGCATATTTGTGAAACATTTTTTTTAAAACACAAGTTGCTGTTAATTTTGCTTTTTGAATTTGCACCTAATTGGTAGTAACTTCTCACACAGAATTCTAATAAGAAGTATTTTAAATTAAAGGTTTACTGTGAAATGGATCTTGCTGGACGATTAAACGGCAATTTTATCAAACGGCTATAAACATTAGTATATCTATATCAACAACATTAGTGTATCAAATATCAGTATTCAATGTAAATGTTACAGATATAAATTGTTTTCAAACATTAGCATATCTATAACATTACTATATCCATCAAGCTGTTCATTATATTCGAAGAGGTTTCAGCTAACTTACTTCTTGTTTGCTTTATTGTTTGACATCACTTCCTATTCATGGCGAAGCTGATTTTTTTCCCTCCCATCTAATTTGCCAAAAGATGTAGAGCGTCACACGAACAACATTTCCAACATACTTGGCTGTTTTCGTCTATTGTTCCGATGCTAAATTAAAGCAGTAAGTCATCTGTGGACGCCATTGCAATTGTTACGAAGCATGTCCAGTTGTCCAGTAGGAATCTGAATCTCAGTTTTTGCTCCCTTTGTTATTCATTGCATCTGGATGCACTGTTTTTCTTCTGTCACGTAATTCCCACGGCACTTTCTGAAAAGTAATATCACCCCAAAAGAATGAGATCTGCTTTCTGAATTCATCAATTTTCATGAAAAGCGTGTTGGGTTCAATGTTATTCAAGAACTATTGCTGGAAATCAAATATATAGGTTATGCTTATGGATGTGATGAATGCAAAATTTCGAGCATTGCTATTGTTAAGCATTTCATTAGTTCAATTTTTGTGTTCAGTCGAGCTCTATCAATTCTTCTGAAATTCATATCGACATCGAATTGGCATCGAATGATCACACAGAATTTTATCAATATTTTTTTCTTCTAGTATTACATTTTGTGAATTCAAGAAAAATTATGCATATTTAGTACAATTCGTTTCCTTTTCCCCTTGAAATTTGAAGACGTAGTATAATATGAAATTTTCATAGGATTTACATTATGACTGAAAGTATTAATTTTGTTTATCTATGAAAATTTTAACTTTGTCTCCTATAAACCTCTTTGATTTTTTTCCCCCCGTTTGAAATTCAAAACTTCTTTCATTTGAAATCTGAAGCAAGAAAATTGTAATACGAATTGGATACAAGGATAATACGAGGATATATGGACGGAGAGCTGTTTACTTTTGATATTTGCCGGCTTTGAATGCTGGAATTTATATATAATCTTAACAGAAAATAAATTTAAGTTTCCTTTTTATTAATTATTCGAATTTTCACAAAAAGAAAATAATTCAATTTTTGACTTTTAAGCATTTGTTATAGAATTTTTTTTCGTCTACTTTTAGGAACATTTACAGCACACAAATAAAATAAGCGAAAAAATGAAACTATCTGTTTCTTTAGACGCAGTACGTGAATAAAGAGTCGAGCCCTTCCATTTTGTAAATGATCCAACCATTGGCCACTCCCCTCCTCCAAAAAGGTTCAAAAACCTAAATGCCACCCACACCGCAGCGAAGATGAGTATCTGGTTTTTTTCCACGACCACTGGACATCGTTACTGGAGGCGGTTGGAGATTGAGGCCAGAGGTTTCTTCTTGGTGGAGCGTGACCGAGTTTAAAAAGCTGATGGCCTTAAAATAGGTGTTGATTTCGTTTCGTTTCTAAAAATTGCTGTAGGGATTTGAATCTGTTCTCCAAATAATAGTTTATAAAAACTGCTACTTTAAATCTTTCGTAAAAGTAGTCCTGTATTTAAAAAAAATATTTAATAATCTAAATATTGAATAGAATGAACTAGAAAGTGAATTTCGTAATAACGATAAAGTTCGATATCATGACTTCTTGGAAAAACGTAAAAGAATTTTTTTTCCTTTTAACCTCTTAACTCCGATTTCTTTGAGTGAATAATGTACTTGAATTACCTAGTCTGCTGTAAATGCTAAGCATTTAGTTTTTTTTTTCTTTTCTACTCGTAAAATTCATTTTGGATAATGCAGAAGAAGGTAAATGGCGAAGATCTTTCCTTTGGAGGAAATTTTTTCCTAAAAATATTGAATAACCTTCGATTATTACAAAAACATTTACAAAATGATTACAACATTTTAATCTTATTTATGAAAAAAAAAAATCGATGCTGTCTTTTAACTGAGAGCTTTTATAACACACAACCGCACGCATGCTCATTTTTTGTCCAATGTATGTTAAAGTAATATATAGTATCAAGGACCTAGTATTATTCAAAGTCGGTTCCAGATAAAATAATTGTTACAAGTACCAAAGTATTATAGAATAGCTTAAGACAGGGGTGGCCAACCCAAATGATTTTGTGGGTCACTCTGGAAATCCATCAAAACTCCACGGGACGCATATAAAATTGTATATCCCCATATTAGACTTAGACCTAGACATTTTTTGGAGTGAAAAACTGAAATTATTAGTGTACATTATTATTCTTACATGTAAGCGTAGATAATATAATAATAATGATACTGAACGCACCTTTGTAAAGAAATATATAACATTAAAAATCAAATATAAAGGAAATAAAAAAAAAAAAAAAAGGAGATCATTAAAAAATATTTATTTTACTAGTGCGGTGCTTGTTTCTCCACTCTTTCACTTAAATTATGCAAATCGATCTTAATTTGGGTATTTGCACACCTTAATTAGAGTTGCAGGTTAGCGTCCGTTATGTTTGAGCGTGCTTTGTGTTTGGTCAATTTCATTTTCGAGAAAAAAAAAAAAAAAAAAAAAAAAAAAAAAAAGGATTCGCAGGTGTAAACTGTACCAAAAGTGCTGACAACTTTTTGTGCCAGATTTCCAAATTTCATGAATTTATCACTCGCATCACGTTCATTCGCGTGCAGAATAATTAAATTATATTCTGCAAACTCATAACATTGTTATAAATAACAATTTCGATGCGAATATCCTACTAAAAAGTGAGCATAAGAATTTAATTATATTCTAGGTCACAGGAAAATAACAAATTTCTAATATTTAAGCAAACAATAAAACTCCAACAAAATTAAACGTATTAACGTATCGTTTCGTCTTCCTATCTCTTAAAAAACAATTGGATTTAAGATCTTAGATATTGGGGTTTCTGAAAATTCATCTTATCGTTAATCGAATTACTTTTCTGGACAAGATTACCCATGTTTTTCATTCCTGTAGAGTCATAATATATTCCCATGGATTATTTGAACTGGCTATTTATAAATGTTTGTAGAAATGTCTTGTGGCATTTTTAAATATTAGAATAAAATATGACTTCCATATGTTTCGGCTATTTTGGATTATGCAAGTAAGCGAAGTAAATCTTCTATTCTATTGCAGTTAGCTATTTCCTTCAGTACAATCTCTTAAAATTATTGTATCTTTCTTACAGAACTAAAACAAAATTTGATGAAGGAAATATAAATGATTTCTTTCCCTTCTGTTTGATGTCTGTTTCCATCTTTATGTGAATCATTTGATATTCATATTTCCAGACAATAAGATCTAATATACTAGTTAATTTAACACTCAAGTGTAAATGTAATTGTCTAGCTAACAGATTCAAATTAAATATGTATTTTTTTTTGTCTTAAATACTGTAATATAGCAGAGTTTTCTGATCACAAATTTATGTTAACGACAAAATGAGAATTAATGAAAAGCAGCCTTACAAATAACTGCAAAATATTTTTGCATCAGAATTTTTATGTGGTGGAAATAATATTTTATCTTATTTTATTATTATTGTATGTTAAGAAAGATTCATCCTATCAGTTTCGTGAACACGATTCAAGTATTGTCACGATTTTTACAGCAATGCATTCTCAACCATGTTGGAAAAATTACTGAATGACTCGTCCAGTGGTACTTCAATTTTAATCTTTTATTTTATCCCAAAAATAACATACATATAGGAATCTCTTTGAAAGAGAGGCATTGCAATGTATATTTAAATAAATTAATATAAGTGTTTATAATATAATATTAAATGTTTATATTTAAGTAAAAGGGGCACATGTAGCCGGTAAAGCTGTCGCTCTATTTCTCGTAGCAGCAAGAGAGTATGAAATTGAAATCTTTTAGAACAGAGTTGTTTAATTTCTTTTGAAGATCCTGTAAATAAATGATCTGATTCTTGTTGAATCAGAGACGATTTTTTTTAGATCACTTGTTTTTAATTCATAATTTCTTATCCATTATTTTTCATACGAATATGGATTTGTTTCCTTTTCATTTTATCCCTACGATTCGGTTTTCAGACTGCTTTCTAAATGATGAAATAAGTTCAAAATTCAGTTGAAATAAAAATAAATTCAATCTGGAAAATGACACTACGTAGCTTTTTTACTGACAATCAATCAATGCCGGGTTGCAATTTCTCAGCCTGCTTGTTGGTATAAAAAATTGGGATCAATTGGATGTTAGAATTCACTCTGATGTTGGCTGTCCGTCATTTTGACTGATTGAAATGAGCCAGCCTGCTTTTGTTCGATTTTAACGCAGGGATACATTTTCAAGAAAAGCGTTCTTTGTCAAATTACATCTTGTATTTTAAATTTGATGTTCTTGCAGGTTAAGACGGAAAGAATCTTGAATTAATCGACTCATTAATTGTGAAACTTTTATTGCAAGGACACTGATTCAATAGTTCTTTTGTTAAATTTTAACTTTATGATTTAAAAGTAACACTATCATTATTTAAGACTCCACTTTCTATGCTCCGATATGTATAAAATTTGACCATTATAAATTTATCATGCATATTGCCGCATGTACAATATTAAACGAACAAATTGTCAAGCTCTCTATACGCTTCTTTCTGTAACAAATTCAAAGGCCACCTTCTAAATTTGTTCATTCGAGAGTTTGACGTTTCCAATAATATTTTCTTTATGAGTTAACATGGATTAGATGATATAATAGATTGACATAATATAAATTCAAGATGGAGCTCAATTGAAATAAAATATTTAAAAAAAAAAAATGACAATTACCCTATTTCATGTTATTAATTTTATTCTAAAAAAATACCCAATTAAAAGCAATTTGATCCAAATATCCACAACGATCCAAATCAAGTTTGTTACGATTTAAATGTCAAATGGTTTATCCTCGTATTAATGAGTGAAACATTTTTAGTAGATAAAGATATTTTAATTGCCGTCCACATGCAAGTTGTTTATTAATTTTAATGAAGCCTTTCTGAATAGCTGCCAATATGAAGCACCAATTCTTTATGTGATTACATTTTTTTTATTTGAAATGCAGGATGTATTCGAAAGATACACCCTGCATCGTACTGATAAAGAGTAATGTTGATGCATGGTTATCTGTTGAATTAAAAGAAATAATTATTCTATTACAGTTTCATTTTTGAAATTTCTTATTCCCAAACTGTAGGATACGTTTCTAAGGTGACATATTTCCTATAGGTAAAAATGAAAACAACATCAATTATCAAGATAATTAATTTTCCTGAGCATACGCTTTCATTAATTTGAAAAATTATTTCTAATTACTGGCTTCCCTTCTATAAAGTGTTCCATATAGAATCAACTGCAATTTCTTCCACACACAATTTGCATCTGAAATCATTTTATAGGTCAAACAATTTATTAATCAATAAATTGTATTGTATGTCGAATTTTTAAGAATCGTCTTTTTCGATGTTTGGTATACTCATCAATTAAAAACATTTAGGGTAGTGATTTCTTTTGTAACAATTATTCATTCGAAAATGGCTTTTCTACTTTGGCATAGGGTTGAATATTTCTAAGAACTTTCTAATATTACATCCTTTGAAAATAAAAATTGTTACGAAAAATCTATTTCAATCGGTTTTCGAATGTCTGAATTTTTGGGAGAAATTAAATATCTACCAACAACTGTTGAATAGCAATTAATTGGGAGTATATATATAATATATATTGTTCGTACCTTAATATTCTGAATGTATTTTTTAATAAACTTATTAGAATATTAATTAAATAAAATGTGAAAGCTGTTATGCCATTTAGTTTAAAAGCAGGAAAGGGGAGGAGGTGCAAAGGTTTAAGAATCACTGCTCTATTTACATTAGAAATGGAATGTAGAGAAAGAGAAATCTTTTTGGCTGTTTATGGATGTAGTCAAGAATGAATCAATAAAAGAATTTTCTCTTTGCAGATAATTCCATGAATGGAGTACAAATGACATGCCAGTTGGAAAAGTATGGATTCGTAGGATTTTTGTGAACTCCAGTGATAATTTGTGTTTGACCAAATGGGCAAATATGTTGATGCCTTTTTGGTGTTCCGCCTTTTTGTCATCCTTGTGTGCAATATCTTCTTGGTAAGTAACGACTTCTAGTGTTTTCTGCCATTGCTTTTCAGCAAAAGAAGCATTCAATACATATTTAAAATTTATGGAATCTAAATTTATTACTTTTGGATTGCATTGCAGGAATTTATTTAGAGCTTTTGAAAATAGTACCATGTCCAAGAAGTAAGACCAGTTTTAAAGTTAAATTTCCTGTGCATATGTTATTTAAATTTTTTTTTCTCCTTTTTTAGGTTGTTGGCATAGTACCGTGATAGTACCTAGTACCTTGACATCTGTGTGAAATTTGACGTCAAAATATTCATTATTGTTTGAGTTACGCCAACAACCTAAAAAAGAAAAACAATTGAAATTGAAAAAAGGCCGAGAAATTTGAACTAAAAACTGGTCTTACTTTTTGGACACAGTAGTATCTTCGTTTTCTACAGATATAAAAGGTTCATTTGCCTAGATTTTCCAAGATAAAAAAATGTATTGTTCATTACTAGATTATTTGGATATGAAGATGAAAACGATGGCTATATATGATTTTTACAATCTTTCTAATGATTCATGTTGAGGCAATTGGTCTTTCATGTTGGTAAAAGCAAAATTTTAACTCTGTCGAGTATTCATTTTCAAATATAAGTATATTTTATAGGGCAAAAATTATAAGAAGACATGTCCAAACACAAAAAAGTGAACAAAGGGTTATTTTTAAGGACAGTCAATCTTCAAAATGACTATAAAAAGTCAAATTTTCAAAAGGACTTCAATTTGAAAAACTATAAACCTATAAACTTACAAGCTAATAAACCAGGAGGGATGCACAGATTTATATTCTGTTTCTTTGTGTATAATTAAAAATAAATATAATATTATTAAAAAAATATTTAATGTGATGTTACATAAATTTAATTAATATTTTAGTATTTGCTTCGATTTTTGTAGTAACTAAACGCAAAAGTGATGGTCCAATTTTTATTTAAGATTTTTTGAAAATTTATTCATGCCTAAAAACATTAGCCTAAAATATGTGTAAATCCAAACAAGCTCGCACATTTTTATGTATTAATTAGTGCCAACCGCATCTTGTTTGTTAAGCGCAATTTTAAAATTGAACAAGTTTTTGGGCAATACATATCGTAGGTATAAAAAAAAAAAATTACTTCGGTAAGTATTTTGCATCTAGGCTAGCGTATTATTGATCTGATCTTCTTTAATGGAAAATATTAAATGAAATATGTTTCTAATGTTTGAATGTTTAATTCATTACAAAAGCAAAGTTCAATTGTGTGTTCTTTGCTTTAATTTTTCATTGAAATATGAAAGTTGTATTCTCAATTATATTTTTGGTAAGTAAACTGGAAATATAAATAGCTATAAACTAACAATAAATAAAGAGATCCGGTCTATTGATTACAGCTCCTATGTGCACATTTGCTGTGAAACTGAATAGCACAGTATGTTTCCATACATTAAGACAAAGCACTACTATATTGTTATTTCGAAGCGACGATAAGGATATTTGCTAGTTATTTGAGTTCATGTTGTGCATATTCTACTGGAGGATGAAAATTCATTTTTAATTGCGTTGCTTATCCCATTTCTGGTATGTTAATTTAATGTACTACATTACCAAAATGGAACTTTGCTGGCTTAGAAATAAAGGAAACTAAATATAATTTAAGAGATTTAATGCCACACAATATTGGTTATTTAGCCATATTTCGACATCAACATATCATAGAAGATACTAATAAGTGTTTGGAAACAATAATTCCAATTTGAAATTTCTTTTAAAGTTTTAATTACACCCTATCGCGCCGGATCTGATTCCTCTGAATTTCAATTTTATTTTAAAATCATCTGTAACATTACAGTTTCGGATGCCAGTAAGAGATAAATATGTGGAAAAATATTTTGAAGTTAGTTTTTTAAAACGTACAGATTTTATTTACATGATTCTGAAATGCTGTGATAATTTATTGATTCGTGTTATTTCCTTACAAACTCGTATGAAAAAAAATTTTTTTTTTTTTTTTAATCTTAATTCAATCTACGTAGTTGAAAAATTTGAACCCACATTCATAGCGGAATGTTCAAAAATGCACTCGAGCTTCTCATTGTACAGGGAAATGACATTTTTAATTGTACAGTTGAGTTTTTAATGTTATTCACTAGTAAAATAAGTGATTGAGCTTAGAAGTGATATCATTTATCAGTCTGTTTTAGAAGTAATGAATCATTTATTTAATACCCTTAATCACTCAAGTTTCATCGAAATCAAACCAAAAATGGTTCTATTCTAATAATGAAATCAATGTAGTCCGAAGTGGCCTGGTAGATAGCGCGTTGGGTTTATTCTGTGATACACTGCAGCAGATCCTTTCTTTGGGCTCGAGAAGGAGGGTGAAAACTTCCTTTGGTCCTTTTTTACCCCTGGGTTGTACAATGCGACTGCTTAGTAGCAGAGTCCTGGGTAACTTTGAATCTGTTACATATCTGGCGTATATAGCCGCGAATGCCTGAGACTAAAGTGACCGGCATTTAAAGATAATAGTATTGTAATAAGGGGCCTGATGGCCGAGTGTCTGGCGCTCGGTACCACAGGTTTCAGATTCAAATGCCAGCGGTGCCATGGATGTTTGTAGTGGTTCGTAATCCACTTTAAACCGCAAATCCCAGTCTCATTTGACTGTAGAGCGTTGTGGGGGTAGTGTTACTCGCGTCCGTAGCATATCTTCAAGCTACATGTGCCCCCTGCGTAGTACTAAGTGAGTAACAACGTTCGTTGGTGCAGCCCACACGGCATGCCTTCTTCAAGGCTAGTTTGTATTGGGCTGCTCACAGGGAAATGGACAGTATGACCCAATCCTCGACGTAATTAAAAAAAAAGTAATGCAATAATTGCTTAGTAACAAGCATAAGTATTAAACAAATTCTCATTTGTTTAATACGATGTCATCATTTCAGAAATATTGCTTGTATTTGAATCTTTTTTTTTAAGCAATCCATTTTTTACGATGATCATCAACGGTTTATGTGTTGCAGGTTTTTTCTTCTGTTCACTGCTGAATCCAATAAAAATTCTCAAGTTAATAATTCTTCGATTTTTGGTTTGTGATAATTCTTCAATTCGATTTACGTAAATATTTTTTTCTGATTTGTATATTCAAGGTTCGTGCTTAAAATAAAATTAAATTCGTTCTAGTGCGAATATTTTGAAAGAGCATTAAAATGTTCAAAATTCACATTTGATTTCAATGGTTACTTTCGAAAAAAATGTTCGTTAAAAACCAAATTTCGGATTATTTACAGGTTGGCCTTCTTAATTTGTCCCATTCGTGTCGTTTTTTTCTCCTTCAAAACAAGTTTCGATGTAGGCCGCAATCTGTATCACTTGGTGACGTGAGGAAATTCGGTGACCATTTAGGAAGTCGAACGTGTCTTGCAAATGAGGTTCCGAAAGTGGAATCTTATTGAAAAGCCAGTTTTTTTCGCCGCTTTCTGGGGGTTTCAATTTACTTTTAATGTCAAGATTGGCAATTAGTATTCATTTAACATCATTTTTTGCTGCATTCATTAATTTGATATTAAAGAAAATGAATCCAAAAGTAGGATAGTAGTCTTTTACTTTCCTTTTAAATTCTCCCCTTCTGGGAATTTTTGATGAAACATATACGTTAATGTTTTTAATATACGTTATATATAATATACGTTAATGTTTTTTAACATATACCTAAATGTTTTTTGCTTTTATTTTAATTATGGTTCAATCACAGCTTTCAAGTATTTTATAGATCTAATTAGGTGCTCTGCCCTTCAAATATTTTTTTTTTCTTTGTGGTGTTTATAAATAGCGACTGCTGTGGTCTGTGAGCTAGTTAAGGAAATTATCCAAAACTACCTTTTAAATCGTCCATACTAATAAATAATTTTTAAATGCTTATTTATCCTCTGAATCTAAAATAAATAAAATTATAAGTTGTTCCACTTATGTAATACATTTCATATACGACTAAAATTGCCTTATCTTGTTCATAAATAAAATGAAATCACTTCAATTGGTTTCATTGGCTTTTGATTTCATTGGCTTTTGATTGATTTCCATAGCTTTTTGCCATAAAATTTTCCCATTATGAATGAAACAGGAATAATATGTTCCATATTTTAAATAGCAATTAAAGCGGTAGCAATTTTACTGGTAGCACAAAATTATCTTCCTTTATAAATTCTTTGCATCGGAAGAATGTCTGCTATTGCAAATAATTCTATTAACTAAAGCAACTTTATAAGCCAATTTATTCACAATAGTCAACTGTTTATGCGGAAATGATATGCATTGCTTTCAAAGTTTTTCTTATTGCCTTGCCAAGGATTTTTGGTACTTCATATGGAGAAAACTTGAAGTTGGAGGCAGAAATTTTTGTAATTGATATATACTTCTCTTCTTTTTAGCAGTTTCATATTATCGTATATATCTCTTGCTGCTTCTCTTTTTTTAGTCATATTTTTAGCTTATATTTCACTTAAAGCTTTCTTTCTTTTTTTTTTTTTTTAATTGGGATCGTGTTTCTTTTTCTCGTATCTACTCCTGTTTTCAGCCATCTTAGCTTTTTAATTAACGCGTCTATCTTTTCATATTTTAAGATTTAAAACTCATGAATACTTGTTTAAAAGTTTCAATTTCTTCTTGTTTATGTTTAATAATTTTATTCTCATGAAGAGATGTGCTTTATTTGAAAGAATTTAAAATGGCAACCATCAAGGATACAAACAACAACCTTCCTATAAATTGTCTTCTAACGTGACGGTTTTAGTTAAACACACATACACTTTGTCTTATACATGACTGATGATTTGGTTCAAATGTCTCATACGCGATCTTTAAAATATCAGAATAATTTCGAATAATCTATTGTGTTGGCAAAGGAAGTACGTTCTGTTTTTATCGTGTATTTAAACGGCGAAATCCGAAATTACTTTCTTGCTAACCCAATAAAAGTTTTTTGATATTGAAAAGTAATCACTTTTGCATTCCAAATATGAAATTTGAAATCTGGGGCTTGGATAAAAACTTTTCGAGCGATGCTTATGTATATGACTTATCGAATGTGACAAAATTTAGTTAGCAAATTGAATATCTTTAAAACAGTTAGTTCGTTGGGTGTTACTTGACAAATGTTGAAAGTTAAGAAATAAATTTTTAAAAAAAAGAAAAGAAACTTTTCTGTAAAATTTTGAAAGTGTATTTCTAAACTGTGAATAAGTAATTTTAAGTATTTTTCAATAGTGTACAATGGATGCTTAGAACTATACATCGGCCATTAAAATAAAGTTACCCATTTGAACTTCAGATATTTTGCAATCAAAATAGGGGCTTCGTAATCGTAATTTCGAAAAATCAATCGTAATTTTTTTTATCATCATTCTGCATAGGAGGATCTTAATGAATCATTTCTGCCCTATATAAGACGTCCGATTACCATTAAGTGCATAAAATTTACGCTCGATGGCCATCTTAATATCAATAGCTCAAGCAAAGATTCGAAGACTTGAAAAAGAAATTAAATGGTACTCCCTCTACCCCATTATAATAGTAGTAGTTGATGAATTTAATATGTCCCATAATATAAGTAGCAAAAGAAAATAAATATAAAATGCAACATTTCTTATCAAAAATCTAGATTAAATTAAACAATAAATTAAAATGTTACTTCTAATTTTTATTTTAAGTGTCCAGATAGTTTTCATTAATGTAAATATAATTGACAAGAAATGGTTTGATGGTGCTTGAAACTCGTTTTATGGATTTTCCTTTTTTTTTTCAAAATTAGGAATTCTGTAGATTTGAGAACTTAAAAGACGTAAGCTGCTGTTCTTATTGTGGCTCTTCTGCTAAGAGGAATGTGTATTCGTTGCATTTACGTCCATTTTGTTTTTTTAAGGAATCAACATTAGCATAAGATTCACCTTGACCATTATTTTCGGAAGCACGTTTCTAAATTCTTAATAGGGTTATTCTGTTACATTTAAATTGTTTTGTAACTTACATAATTGCACCTTTCTGCAATTTTTAGTTTTTTCTTTTGATGCATCACGAAATGGGCAATCTTTACATGAAATTTCTCTTTTTTGCATCTTACTTTTACAATGGGTCGATATTTAATTGAAATAAAACAATTGATTTCGATCAGCAGATGGAATTAGTAAAATAGTTATAATTTGTAATAATTAGGTTAATCTAAAAATTGAAAGTTGTATAAAAATAAATGACAGATGTCATGATGTTTTGATCGAAGGTTTCGCAGTTTTGCCCTACAACATACTTACTGTCGCATTCGCTAATAATTCCCTTTTAAATATTCACTTACTACTATTATTATGGTACAGAGGGAGTATTTGATTACACATCTGCTTTTTTTTAGGAGTGAGAAGTAAGATTTTTCACTTTGAAAAAAGCATTTGCTTTGAAGTTTCCGAAAATTTGATGCTACCAGTTACGAAAATTTCATGATACCCATCCATAAATCTTAATTTTTATATTGCGAAGATGCATTTATCTGTAACAAAAAGGTTATTTTCTCCATCTCTGAAATAAATGTTTTGTATGATTTCTATAGGTAGTGATAAAATGCAACGTGTGAAGTGGACATATGAGGCTTTCTTTCAAATTTTGTTACTATTTTGATGAAAAAGTCGGGAATGAGATTTAATTTGATTCACGCAGTTTTCAAAAATGTAACTTGTATTCAGAACATTTGTTTCACAATTTGGTATGAAAAATAAAAAAAATCATTTGTATTTTATAGATTGCGGAGGGAATTTTGTAACATCACTCAAATGCTTTTCTGTTCTCATAAATTGTGTTTAAAACTATTAATATTTGATCGTTTTAATTTACATTATTAGTGACATATAATTAGATAACCAATTAATTGGATTTGTGGGGTCCAATTCGCAAGCTTCCAAGTCAGATGATTTAAACTGAATGACGTAATAGGGCTGAGAGGTAAACTCCGAGGCGTTTTAAGGAAAGAAAATTTAGATAAAAAATATTCCACGATAACTATTAAACTTTTTTTCTTTCAGAACTGTTTTGAGCCGCTTCTATCTGCAGGCACCCATAACAAGTAATTAATTCTTCCCTTTCCATTTTAAACCGAATGTTTATCTTTTCACACAATTGGTAGTCGAATTATATGTTTTCATTTACCAAAAGCGTTATATGTTACTCGATGTGACAATTGATGCGTATGTATTTTCCGTGTCGGTATGCAAGAATTCATTCACGTTTCCGTTTTCTCTTCGAAATATTTTTCGTCAGTCTTCACTTTTGTTTTATATTCGAGTCCTCCACTCATTCGTGATGGACGCGCGTGCTACTTGTGAAGGATGAGCTGAATGACTGATCTGCATGCTTGTCTGAGTCTCACTCAAGACGTGCTTCAATCTACCCCAGTTAGCTATCTATGTCTTAAAAAAAATTAGATGTTTGTTAGATCGCATTAACATGATTTGATATGAACTGACCTTTTGGCTCTTTTTTCACTGTTCAATATAATTCGTGCAATGAAATAGAATGGTACTATCTTACATTAGATGTTTTAACTAAAGCGTTGAGAGTTTGTAACTAAAAGCTATAAGGATTGAAATCCACAATAATCATAAAGTAGTAATAAAATAGTGTGTCCCCCTATTCAAAAGAAACAAAATTGGAGCAAATATCTTCGGTCTGTTTCGTACTAGAATTGGCGCTCTATCACCGCTTGGATTCTTTTCCCTGCCCGCATTTATTTAGAAAACGTAAACATGCTACGAAGCTATTCTGAAAATTTCCGAGAAATGCGTGAAATTCTTCTTGTGATACATTTAACTATATGCTTACCCAGAGTAGTAATACCTACAGTAAAGATTGTTGACAAAAATAGCCACGCTTTCATCGGATTCGTTTATTTACAAACCCCTGAAATACATGCCTAAAACTATTTCTAAATGTATGCAGTATATCCCACAGTGCAATATAAGCATATTTTCCCTCTGTAATTCAAATTGGCCAGTCCCATACCAATTAATGGCAGAAGGACCATGAAAGTGACAAGGCAGCACATCACTTCTGTCAGTGATGATTGTAAAAGTCACGTGAGGATTATATTTGCCTCAAACTGGCACTATACTGGCACTGGTTATAACTCGTTGAAATACTTTAGGGCGCATTTCCATTGGCAACGCGACGTCAACTTTAACGAATCAGATTAGCGATCGAGAATGATTGATAATATTGACATTGCGTTGCCAATGGAAATGCGCCCTTAATTGAAAAGTGTACTTTGATAGGAATGCCTTAGATCTAGGCGAAAGTTCTATACCGTGTTCATATGTTTTGCTAAAAAGGTAGTAAATGTTATGAGTGAAAAAAAAAACATTCTTATAATATAAAGAGCAATTTAGGGCTCCAATAAAACAAATTATAATGGCGAGTCCCTTCTTTGAATTTTTTAAATACGAAGACCATGTAAGGAAATTATTAAAGTTTGAAGTAATATGATTTTGTGTACGGATTTGATGGAATTAAAGTCGAAAAATCCCTAAAGCTCATTTCCAAAATCACTCCATTAGTTATTTTTTAAATAGAATGAATGGAATTCAAAAATATCCGTGGAGCACACTCCCTGTGCTTTTTTAAACCCCAATTTCTGTTAATGCTTTCTATTCTTCAAGTTTCAGTTCAAGGTTCACTGATGCATGTAATCACTTTGAAGTTTTATTTCCATCTTTACGGTTGATCAAGTGCAAAACATTTTTTTTTTTTTTTTTCCCTCCTAAGGTTTCCATGCGAGTTCAAGAGAATTATTTAAAACTTTTCCGTCCGAGTGTTGTTAAAAATAAAGTAATTATACACATCGATATTTCTGATTTTGTGTGATGTGTTAATGCAAAAACCACAAGGGGGGAATAGTGAATCAGCTATTTTCATTTGTTTATGTTTTCTCTTAAGAAAACAGAAGCTGCCTCTTCGTGTACAGTGAACTTATCTAGAACCGTTCTCGGCAGTGCGAAATGATCCGTGGTAATTTCTAATCAAACATAAAGGCCTGTTTTAATCAACCAATAATGTTGAACTTGAAACGAAATTATTACAAAGGATTAATTACAAAAAACTACTGTAGCATCTTTTATTTGCAAAAGTTATTGTTTTGACTTGTGAAAAAAAAAAAAAAAGATTGATTTTTCCTTCAAAACTATCTTATATTTAAAAGGGTAAGGCATTTTAGTTGATTGGAAAATAATTGAATGTTTTGGAATTGCATTGCTGCTCATATAATCACGTATTTACAAATTTTTTAGCATTAAAACAGAAATTCGAGTTCCAGCTATTAAATACCTATGACAAAAAATATTTCGCAATTTACTTGACATTGTCTTCCCATCGAAAATATTTCATTTTGAATTTTATGAATTAAAATCGGTGTTATTGGTTTTAGACTTAGGAACGATCAAAAAGCAATAATCGATAAATAACATCTACTAATCTGGGGAAAAAAAAACACTGACAACAATATTTTGCGTTTTATATACATTTTTTTTATTTGACTATAATAGTTTTAGATCATTTTTGAGGATGTTTTTTTTCTAATAAAATGATTTAATTTTGATACATATTGCAGCTAAATTTCCTGATGTTTTGGATGGATAAAATCGAAGTAAAGACGAAAGTAGAATTTCTTTTTATTTTAAGTGATCTGTAACAATTTTAGAAAAGTTTCCATCGGGAAAATTAGTGTAATTAATCTATCTTTATTTTACCAGTAGATCTTAACTTGTTTCAGATCTACAGAAAGGGTTATTCAAGATAATTACTTCGATTCCAAATGACATTCACTTCATTGTAAACAACCATCTGAAGAAACAATTTGAGCGCAATTCAAGTAAAGCAGTTAATGCGAAGGTAAATCTCAAAGCATCTTTTTAAGTCATGTCACAATTAAGACGGTTTTGTTCGCAAACTCTGTGTGCCACTCCACTCTGTCACATTCACCATTCAATAGGACATTAATCGTTGTGACTTTCTTTTTAATGATCATGTGATATATAATATACGTGTGGGTTTCAGCATAATTTAAAAACTATGGCATTTAACGTGTTTTTTTCTTCCCCGCTGAATTCACTATTCTTTTATGTGGTTTGCAGTCGAAAATCTCGAAAAAATTGTCATTATTTATTACTTAAACGAAAATCTTATTTCTTGTATGACGGAATTTAGAAATTCTCTTGGAATGATATTGGGATGATATTTTTTTTCAGTGTATTTTTTCAAATGATACTAAATTTTTTTAAATATATTTACATTCTTTTTTAGTATATTTTAATCTGTTATATGGGCTTATGTATATTTTACTCTCGAAATACTCTTTACTTGTAAAGTAAAAATTTATTTTGAATAACTAGTTATAATTTGGCGACGATCATTTTTAATTGGTTATCGCTTTACACTTGATGATTCAAGTTTTACACTTGATATTTCCGCTTCATAAATTTGCACTTTCCACAGATGTTGTTTTCTGGTAACATTTATCAAAACGAAATATGTTTTATTTTATATAATCAAATAACGCCATACATATCTGCTATTAAACAAACGATAATAGAAAGAATGTACATCTAACACGGTGTTTAATTCGATTTACTTTATGACAGGAGTGTTAAATTGTCATTAAAATTTCTAATAAAAGAAACTTATGAATCATTCCATTTTCAAGCCATTTTGTCTATGATAAATAATCGTAATAATAAAATACTTAAAACAAAATTGGCATAGAATATGTTTTATGGATGGCGATTTTTTTTCCTAAAAATGATATAATGCTAATTTATATACGTGTTAAGCATGTTATTCGTCTGTATATGTGTATTTTTCTAATACTATACCACTCATACTGTAACACTCAGTTTTTCCTCTGAATGTATTATTTTGTTATATGGTTCTTAGCCAAAAATTACGAAAAATAAAGTGTGACATAAATTCATAAATTTAAGATAAAGGATATTATCTCTCTCTTTGTGTGTGTGTGTTAAGCGAGGGTATCTATTTTTGATTTTCCAAAACCCAATATAATTGAAATTATGAACTTTTATTTTCCGTTATGTTTTTAAAATTCTCTTTCAGACTGCAAATAAATATAAAATTTAATTTTATTGGTCATTAAATTCCTTTCAAAGAAAGGGTATATTGCTAGTGTTATAATCGATGTGCAGTCTATCTTGGAAAATAATCGCAATAATTCTTTATTTATGAGAATAGTAGGGGTTTTGTGAAAAATTGCTGTAATAAAAAAAAATAAATAAAAAAATAAAAAAAAAAAAAAAAAAAAATGGAAGTAGTAGGCTAGATCATTCCTTTTGTCAACCGTGGTTTGGATTTCCAACAACAGTTGTAAAATTTGTATAAAAAAAGAAATTTTATTGAAAAGCGAATCTTTTGATGTTAAATGAATTTGATATGTGTTATCGTATTTTTTTACGGTTCAACACTTGGGGATGTAATACTCGTTGCATAAAAGCGACTACTTAAGCTACTGTGCACGTTCCGGTTGGCGAAGAAGACGGTTCCGGTTGTAGAAAATGAATTCAAGCATTTGTCAGCAGAGAATTCCTATAATGTTCAATTCTTGCCATGAAAAGAGAAAACTTGTCAAAGTTCACGGTAACCGTAACGAAGCAAATTCGAATGTTTATCCGCTCCAATTACGTCTGAATTTTTAAAATGCCCGAATAGATGCTTTCCAAAGCGTTCTGGATTATTAATAACATTTCTGACAAATTCCTTATTGGAAAAGGCCGGACGTTAAATGTGGTATCTATGTAAATATACCGAAGTTGAATGTTTTCATTTCAGTTTTTTCTTTTTATGAGTTATTTTAAAATAATTTCATTTTTTAAAATACATAATTAAATTGTTGAATAAGTGATGCAATACGAATATAAAATGATGATTAAAAATAAATATTTTCCCCCTCTAAATTTAGTCCGCTTTCCTTGATACTTTATTATCCCCATAAAATGCTGTGTGAATGAAACCAGAACCTAATTCTCCTGTGAACAATAAACACGCAAGCATTTAGATGAATGCTTCTCAAAGAGATTTTCGCGTGTCATATTCAAGTGGAATATGTGCCCAAATATAAAAATAAATGGAATTACTATTTTTATTGTCAGTTTTCCAATTCAAAATTAACTTTCATTACAAACAACTAACCTTTCTGTGCTTTTTTCTTTCATTGTACATAAACAGTCACCAAACAGCAATAATGCGCTAAAGTTTTCCGAGAAACTAGGAGTGGTAACTTCCATGGTTGGCTACTAGAAGCACTAGCGTCTATGTGATTTTTAATGTTAAAAAAATTTCTGTTGCAGTCTCCGCCGTCTGTGAGTTGACCATCTGAACATAAAACTGTGAGGCGTTAGCACTGGATGCTTATTTGTCAGAAATTTGTATAGAGGGCGCCTACAATTATTTGTAGGTTTTTAAATGCGCCTTGACTTCAAAAAGTTTGAGAACCACTGATTTAGATGGATTACTAACAGCGAAATTAGAAACCTTTAATCTAATTTCGCTGTTAGTAAACCTTAATGACGTTTGTTTCATTTACTATTTTGTTGGGCCTGAATGGCTGAGTGTCTAGTGCTCAGTACCACAGGTTTCGGGTTCGAGTCCCAGCGGTGCCATGGATATTTGTAGTGGTTCGGAATCCACTTTTAAACCTTAGGTCCTGGTCTAATAGGATCGTAGAGCGTTGTCGTGAGGTTTAATCAGTCTTCAGTCCTCGTTAAAGTGAAGCTGCATATTATCCTTAGCCCATGGCCCAGTCGCCTGCGACGGGGTCTTCTGGACCTGGTGTAGGCTTTCCTGTACCAGGGGAATTAGTAACAACAACATTATTTTGTTAGTAGCTCATGTGAATTCATTTATAAATATTTTATATCGGATTTGTACTATAGAATTACTATAGAATTAATAAAGTGTACTATAAAATTTAACAAAAAGTAGAAACAAACTTTCATGAAAGGATTTTTTAAAGAATTCTTTTATGATTATTTTTAGAATTCATTATTCCTAGCCATGCAATTAGGTAAACAGCATTTACTTTTTGTGCGTAATACACCCATAATTTTTTTTAATTACTACAATACATTTTAAACATTTACACGAAATATGAATATTTATATATATTTTCTTATTCTGTAATTTTTAAAAAATTCTAGTTATAATGTTTATTAAATGAAAAAAAAAAATTTTTTTTTTCCTTCAAAATAGGTCTAATTTAAACTGGAACATCATATAAACAGTTAATAGGTGAAACTAACACAAATTCTTGGATTGAAACTCCTAAATATAATTTATTGCATTCTTTTAATCATGTCTTTGTAGAAAAGTTTGCTTTCTTGTTGGAATGTGTATTCAAAATCGGTCTAATTTAAATTGAGACAACATATAAGCGGTAAATAAATGTGAATTCCTTGGATCAAATGAGCAATAAAACTCTTGAACAGAGTGGAAAAGACCACGTTGCACGAACATGGCTGCTTGCAACTTTGACCGCATGTCGGCAACCAAGAAGGATTTGAGAGGGGGAAGACCGGTTCTGACCATACTTTGACGAAGCGCTGTGGCAAAAACATGATCAAATCCTCCACGATTTGCCAAAATCGTGCCGCTGTTTTATGACCGACCCTAGGAATGTCATCTTAAAGGACTGGTTCTCAAAGTGGCCGATACCACCCACTAGGGGGCGGCAGCGGAACGATTAGGGGGATAGTAAACTCGTGGGCATTTTGGGGTGTTTAATAAAAATAAGGGGGGTGAAAGAAGGAAGAAAATTACAAAAACATTCTTCGTACATGTTTCACCTGCAACATTTTCCCAGTAAATACACAAAATGTTAAGTTAAAGTCGACGGGTCTTAACCAGCGGTGGAAGTCGAGAGTCGAGCATTTTTGAAGTATTCGGAATTAGTTTAAAGTCCGATTCCCTATTTTTTATAAATTTTTATTTTTTCAAAATTCTTAATTATTGTTAAAATGAAATGTTAAGGATCCAATTCAATTGTATTCTTCAATAATGCAACCACTAACAAAGACAGCGACTGCTTTAGCAGCATACCAAATAAGTGTTGAGAGAGATTTTTTTCAGCATTGAGGTTGATAAAAAACTATGTTGGATCTATAATGAAAGATCTTATAGAAACTGTTCTATTAAGAAAATATAAGATTTAATTTATTATAAACATAGCATCTTTGTACTTAAAATGTGCAAGTTCCTTTTGCTTGCCTTAAGCTATTCTAGAGTATTTTGGTACTTGTTAATTTAGTATTGTTATTTTTATAAATTTTTTTTTGTAAGCACATTAAGAGCTCAAGAATGTCTTTTAAGTGAGTGAAAATACTACACCTTTTAAAATTGTAGATAATTTTGTTATGCAAAAACTGTTTCTATAGAGACGAGTTCAATAAAAGTCATTGAATTTATTTTATAAATCCTTTTAAAGCCATTAGTAAAGATCGCAGTACATAAAATTAGGAAAAAGAGTCGGAAATCATTCTGGTCTAAGCAAATACCGGCAGGTGCGTATTGTTGGCAAGTTCAGTTTACAGCAGCAAAATATGCGAGTGAAATGACTTGATGAAAATACGATACTATAAATAAATGTAACGTCCTCTAGCATCCAAATGATAATATCAAGTGTATATAGCATAAACAATTTTTATTTACATATGTACAAATTGTATTCATTTAAGGCCTATAACGTATGTATTTTATCTCATGCTTCTGTCTGTTCGTTTAAAGAAAGTAGATTTTCCATGAGCGTTGGGTAATTTTTTTTTCCCCTCTGAAAAGGAGGTGGTAGGATAAATAAATTTAGGAACCACTGTCTTAGATATAGATATATGATAGTTTATATGTCTTATATATAGATATTAATATTCGCCCCTTTTTAGCAATTATTTCTATTGATACAAATGTAAAAAGGAAAATTGGCGGTTCCTGTCAGAGTTAATTTTTTAGCAAACTGCAGAGTATCCATGATCTGTATTTGAATGTATCATTGATTGGTTTAATATTTTAAAACTGTATGCACCTCTGTTATAAATTTTGCATATCATAAACCACCCTTCAGTAAAGGATACACTAAACCATGTACTTCTGTAAACTCGCTTAGTTATAGAAATGATTTATTACATCCCAGACTTAGTGCAGCAATTTGAGCTTGTGTGTGTCATTAATTCTTATTATTTAAACTTCATTGCATGCTATCGCTGGTCACGAGTTGGGCATGTGTGAGGAATTGTATATAAAAAGATTGTATGAATGAGAATGAAAATGAAAATAATAGAGGCTTTCTACAGAATATAATTTGTTAAAAAATAAACCCTAAAACAACTTTTTACATAATAAATTCAGATTAAAAATTTTGATTGAGATACCTAACAGTTTTGTTAGAATCTGATGCTACCAAACAATAATAATAATATTAAAGATGCTTTGAAGTAAAAAACCTGAACCTGTAAAATTGGGGAAATTAGTTTTACACTTTGTTTGGTCTCATTCTATCTCTGGAGGCAAATCTATGATTAATTCTATTTTCTGCCTTGGAAATGTCTGTAAACAGTTAGTTAGTGTGCAAACATGATGCATATCCATTCAGATTGTTTCTTTCTCTATCTGAAATCCATTTATTTCATTTCATTTCTGGAACGATATTGCATGCATTTTTCTGAATATTGGTGATGTCTCCAGTGTTAAGCTAACCATGTTTGAAATTAGATTATTGAGTAGCAGCGTATCGAATTATTGTTCCAGTTGAATTTACAATTGAAATTTCGATATCTATATTACTGGACGCATTTATTCCGCATCTATTTTTCAACGTCATCAATTCCAATCCATCTGGTCGGTTTTTCATATAAAAGGAACGTCTTTAGGAATCATCAATATTTTCATGCTAAAGATATTTCAAAAAGACGTAATACACTTCACTGGGCTCTATCCTACTTTTTTTTTTCGAAGTCTCATACCCGAATCTTTGTAAAGCATTAGTAACAAAACTATTCTTCTTCTTATTCTTTCAAATGAAATTGGTGAATCTTACTTCTACATTCTCAAAAGATGTCAGCAGACTTGTTAATCAAATAGAACTCATTTCAAAGGTCATCAAATAATTAATCCCTCAATTACTTTACTTAAAAATATTTTTCTCCCTTATTGTTAGTCTTCCATTGAATTCAGAATAGAGATGGTATTTGATTTATTGGTTCTATTTTTACTATCTTTGAATCAATTTTTTTATCGCTAATAAATAAATGCACTTGTTTCCAAAAATTAAGGAAAAATCAGAAAAATTGGGATTGTAAAATTTCTATTCGTTGGAATTAATGAAATTGTCAAAAATATTAGTCAGTGTTTCACAAATTAGATACAAAAGAAAAACAATAGTCTTATTTTCTGTCTTGAAAATAAACAAAATGGAAATATACCAAATAACATAGTATCTGCGTTCGATGTGTGATCAGGTTCGATATGAATAGTATTCACCTCAAGAACGACAGCTTCGTTCCATACTTAAAATGATGTCGTTTATTATATTACACAGCAAAGCCCATTGCTATGTTCGAAGACCCTGAAAAATAAATGGCGTGCTGATTAAATGAAGCAATACGTCTTCCTAGAGCATCCGAAACATACTCAAGTCCGTAGAATATGCAGGCCAATCCATATACGCGATAGTCTCCTCATAAAATTCATCACCCACCAAGATCTTTGTGGTCTCTTGTAGGATGTATCGTCTTATTATTATTATCGTCATCTTTGATCATTATTATCATGAAGGATGAAGAAGTCACCGGCTTAAGGTCGAACAATTGGATCAAGAACATTATCTCTGTGTAACTGAGCAGTAACGGTGCCTCTTGGGATGTTATATAGGTCAGCGTGGCCATCCAAAGACATACCTGCCTACACGCATACACTGGACCTACCAGGGATTTCATGGATAATAATAGCCGGCTCCCGCGAGATAAATTTTGTATTTGGCAATTTCTAAAACGATTCATTTGAAAATTATGTAGTATTTTAGATGCGGTTTTGATACTTAAAATTTTTTATAGCAAATCTTGCGTTATATCACATTGTATTGTTCAAGTTTGCAATCATTAAAAGCTGTACATTTCGCCAAATCAAATAAATGGGATTTTTTTACAGCTAAGCATTGTATACTCTTTTCGCTCTGCATACAGGATTTTCAAATTGAATGTCAAAACATCACTTAAAATTCCAGATCCTATATGTTTGACTTGCGGTTGTGCAGAGAG
This sequence comes from Caerostris darwini, assembly GCA_021605075.1. Lineage (NCBI taxonomy): Eukaryota > Metazoa > Arthropoda > Arachnida > Araneae > Araneidae > Caerostris > Caerostris darwini. Next base: position 332,439 of record BPLQ01006342.1, read on the forward strand.
TATCTCACTCCGGACAAGAATTCGAACCGCCTCGCTAAATGATGAACATCCGAAAGTGCAACCAGTTTCTCCTTCGAATCTATTCAATGTAGGTGTATCAAAACTGGAATATCACTTAGCTTTGTATTTTTAGGAAGTGAATCCAAAATCATGTACCTGACCCGGCAAAAACAGTTTTCATCCTCTGAACTAGTTTTGGTGGAAAGTTCATCCGTGTTAATCAGTGGAACCTCTTTGAGTAAAAAAAAATTGTTTGTTTTTGGAATGGGACTTTCCTTTCCGTGCTGCAAAAAAAAATGTTCCAATACTTGCTTGCGGCGGTCGATTCAATATTTGCTTTGTGCTGTAGAGGTTTATTTCTCTTCAATGTTTTGAATCTACGTCTTGTTCAAATAAATTATAAAATGTTATTTGTTTGATGTAATCCTAAATAGATTCTTCCAACTTGCTGTTATTATTGTTACTATTCTTGAACCATCTATTTGTAAAACCTAAGAAAATATCCATTTTGCATGTTTTTATAATTCAGTACTTGTTTAATGATAAATTAGCTTGTATGGTTTTGATCTAGTTATGCAAAATTACGATGTTTGGATGAATAATTTTTTTTTCTTTTTTTAAATGTGATCATAACTTATACTTCATATTTCAAAAAATCATTTTTATAAGTATTTTTCCAAAAGGAATTGCTATGCAGATTTTATTATTTTTATTAAGCATTTCTAGCTTTTGTATTTTAATTAAAATTTCCGTCGCAACGTCTATTCTACATCCAATTAGTTATGATTTACATTGCTACAAGTTTATACAAATCTGTACTTATTTTGTGACTTTTCAGAGAAATTCTAAACGCTGAAACCTGATCAGTATTTTTTTTTTTAAATTTCTTAGTAGCAAATCTCTAATAGAAATTGCATCTACCATATACTTAATTGTTATAAATAACTACCACTACTGAATCGTGCTCAACTTGTATAACTGCTTTCTCTGTTTAAAAATTTTAATAAACATGGAATGATTTCACTTTCGAATTAAATACGGTACATGTTTTGCAGTGTTTAATATTATAAATTTAAACAAAAAATCTCTTTTTTAAGTACAGGCTTCCAAATCCTCCCGCATAGTTTTTAACTACAATATATTAATTACTACTACTTTTTTTTTGTAAGAATTTAGCTACCTGTATATATCTGAATAAACTAAAGATTTTCCCCAAGCGATTCGCCTTGCATCTGTTCCTCTCATCCGAACTAAAATGACTTGAATCTTCACAATTCATCGCATATATTTGTATATCCTCCTCTTTTAAAATTGCGTGCTTTTTTCCCTGCATCCTTTTCGAGAAAGTCGCTCTTTCTTCCGAATCCTTGCTTAAATGTTCCCCATTCATAGCACTCAACATCTCATAAATATTCATGGATAGTAGCGCTAATAATTTATTTGTAATCGCCATCGCGTACTCAATGGGATGATTCATTGACTTCCCGTTATCTAAAGTAACAGCAATTTAAAAAATGTTTGCCTCTCCCCAAAGGCAGACGATAAATAGTTCTTATCATATTCATCTCCTAATGAGGGTAGATCCAACTGGTTGGCTACAAATAACTGCACCTGAATCAATTCTACACTCTATCACTTTTCCTCCCACATTCACTTTTGCTGTAAGCAGAGTTTGAAAAAGAAAAAAGGATTACAAAAGGATTGGAAAAGAAATTCCGAATGAATTTCCGCTATTACTGCAGGTTCTACTTTCCTTTTACTTTTTGAGAACTTTTCCTCGCAAAAAGGCTTTCCGTACCACAAACAAAGCATATTTTACCTTATTTTTTTATACGAATGGGAATTATTTGATTTTGTTTTTCTTTCCCAACTCTCCTGGTATAATTCGACGAGCCACAACTTTCCTGTCTTAAATGGATCTCATTTGCTGACATTTGTTTCAGTAAAAAAAATTTTTCCTTTAGAGGTGTAACATATATCTAAATCCATTGCAAGATCGTTAGGTTTAAACCACTTGCCTTGCTTAATATCTATATCTAAAGCTGTCTCTGAATCCAGTCTCATAAATCTCATCACTTATTATTAAATCCTTCAACAGCTCAATATCTTTAATATCACCCCAACTACAATAGTACTCCCAACTAGTTTTTTAACTTGACGCAAACTGAACATGAATTTCATTTGCCATAAACCTAGCCTTAAAATTTTGCTACAAAGCGTAAGCAGTAGGCTCAAATTCCCTGAGAACTGCACATTATATTATATAGTCTTCTCTTCTAACAGATTTAATAAAATTTCACCTTTTAATTCTTCAGGTACCCTTTTTCATAGAAAATAAACGCTCCAAAGTTAAGAAAAATTCGAATCTTCCTTCCTTTTTGAAATAGGAAGCGATAATTTACATACACTAGATATATAATTTTCAACTGACAATATATTCTTTAAACCAGCAATATTTCCCATATAATTTTGTCTTTTCTGATTCTTTTTTTAGCCTTTTGTTGTCTCTCTTCCTTTAATTTTCTCTCCTTAATGAAGGTACTATATACTTTTCCACACAACCTGGCCTTCTTTATAGCTATCACTATTCATAATTAAACTCATATTTAAGTTCAACAGCCTTCATTGAATCTGAGATATTTTCCAATTCTACGCGTCAATTCTTGTTAAGCGCGTTCAGATGAGAAAAAAGTCGACATCGATCCGAGTGTCTCCATCTGACCGCGAGAAACAAGCCAAGATATCTCTGTATGTGATTCTGAACGGACCGAGACAGATGATTCGTACGCTACGACTAGGAGATCTTTTTTTAACGCCGCGAAATATTTTTACACTATTTGTTCTGAATAAATATCAATTAAATAAAATATATATAAAGCTCTTAAAAACTTGTCCAGACACAAACAAAAGTTATTACCTCAGTTATCTGGCGGATCGTATCCTGGCTGGACTGCGACAATATAATGTAATCTGTTGTTTTCCCGTACTTGTTGTACAAATGACTGCTTCCAGGTTTTATAAAATACTTGCACTTTTATTTACAATAAACGTAGTTAAAAAATGTCATTAATCTTTCCTCGAAATAATTAACTAAACAGTTAGATGAAGTTTCGATACAAGTTTATATTCAACTGACCTATGTGCCAATTCTTGTTAAGTGGCGTCCAGATGAGGGAAGCAAGCCGATCTCTCTCCGAATGTCACCGTCTGACCGCGAGAAACCCTAGCTGTGAGTGGCAACTGCTCGTAAATGGCGTTCGCGAGAATCCTTTTGATGGCTCATTCCGAAGGTTCTGTCCTCACAGAGACGCTAGTTCTCGTCTGAACGCCGAATGTTTAGCACCTCTGTCGCGGTCTTCACATCACAAATTATTTATTTTCTTACTGTCGCGGTCTTCACATCTCAAATTATTTATTTTCTTATTGTCGCGTTCTTGGTTCGGGGCAAAGGAGGGGGAGTCTCTGCCCCTTCCAGAGATGACCCTTTCTACATCGAGACTTCTTGAAACGCTATAGGTGTGTATGTGTCAAATTTGAAATATGTGAAATGGCTAGATTGAAAAAAATTATAGATTAGTCCAAAATTGATGAGGCTCTGAAATGTGTTCCAATTATTAAGTACATGATTAAACATTAATTTTATGTGTGTGGTTCGAGTTTTTTAGAAGGAAACCCAAGAGATTTGTGTGCTTTTTTTGCATATAAAAAATACTTATTGTGACTTAAAATTCAATACAGAATACAATTTTTTACACGTATTCTTAAGAAATTCATTCAAATAAAAATAAGCGATGCCCAGAAATCTAGGGCCAAGACTGAAATATGCATACTTGAATAAATGCATTAAAAGCAAAACCTTTACATAGAAAAAACTCAATTTAAAGTAAATTTACCCAACTGTCTTTTAGGCGATCTTTTCTTTATATGCGAATAAAGGATGGAAAATTCCTAATGCTTTAAATAAAATAGTTTTTGCTTCGTGTTATTTATAATGATTCAATATTAAAAAAAAGTGACAAAACTATATAATAGTGTTTGATATTTATTATTAAGAAATATTAATTATAATATATAATTATTTATAAAACTGGTTAGTTCTGATTTTGAATAATCGAAATGCTTTGTGATATCCTATACTAATTCGTCATGATATCAATGTGCGTGTAAAATTTCTTGTAATAAGCGAATGTTACAATTTTATCTTTTTTTGTTTATGGTCTTTTCATGTTTGCTCAGGTTTGTTTATGAACGATTTATTGAACTAACCTTAAACGACTCTTTTTTTTTTTTTTTTTTAATTACTTAGATATGCAGTAACTTTGCTTGTAAACTTCCCGTTTTGAACTGCTTTCCTCAGAGTAAAAAATAACTAATATTCCTTCTATCCGAATGTATGGAATCTTATTTACTTTATTTTCATATTGATTCTTGCGCACCAAATTTTCGGATTAAGGAGTCAATAAAAAAAATTAAATAACTTCTGTACAAGTTTTTTAAAGTAGAAAGTTTTTTTTTTGTTTGAATTGTCGGTGGTGTAAAAAGCGTGATTTCCTTATATGATGGACGAGTTTTAAAAATTTCTTTTCGTTTTTTCTGTAGTTCTTTTTTCTTCAATTAAGTAGGAGTCCAATAGTCACATGACTTACTTTCAACTCAGGGTCGCTATAGTGAGTTTTTTTTAATTGAAGCTTGTAATTTATTAAAAATTGGCACACCAGAAATTGATAAAAAGTGTTTTTGCTTTATGTGGACACTGCTAACTAAAAGAATATGTAAAACATTACATTTATTTGTATACATTATGCATGCATTGAACTAAAAGAAGAATACTATTCTAAAGTATAGCTGAGTGACAGCCAATCGAGTCCTTTGGAACAAAAATCCAACAACTCATCTCTAAATAAATATATTTAAAACCTTCTAGTCCGAAGCGCGCATAACATCATTGAAAACAGTTAAAATTTCATTAGATGCTGGAAATTATTATAACAGTTATGACTGTTAACGTATGCCGGTGTAGCAAAAGTATAATTTTTCAGAAATTCAATTTGAAATTTTTAATACATGAATTCAGTATCTTAATAACTCGTGATTCATCAGTTGTATTTCGACTTCTAACTACTTTAGAAACAAATTTAAAACTGTTCTCGAAAGCTGAAAGTCTGATCTTTAAAATAGAACAATAAAAAAAAAAAAATTACGATTGTTTTCGCGAAAATCGAAGTTGAACACAATCTGTTACCTTAAAAAAACGTTATTTGCTAATATTGTAAACAAGGAAACTAATTTCTAATTTTCTACTAACGCTATTCAAATCTATGTTAAACTTTTTTGTGCCCAATGTTATAAATAAACCAATTACTTAATTTCCAAAAGTTATAATACATTGTATTTTAGTCTCTAATACGAAATATTTTTTTTTTTTTATCATTTATGATTGTTTAGGAACGAGCTTTATAAATCTTTTTTTTTTTTTTTTAATATAAAACAGCAATTTCTTTTTAAATTAATTTTGTGAAAAATGTGTTATGAATTTCCCCTAAATGTTTTGTTCTTTACAATTCAGCAAAATCTCTCTCTTTGTAATGTGTGTGCCTTTCATTTGTTTCACATTTATTTTGTTGGTTTCTTTGTTTTTCAGCATTTCAATGAGCTCGGAATACTTTTCAGTGGTGGGAAAATTACAGCCACTGTCAGAAAATCATTCCAATTGATATATTAAAAATTCTATGGATAGTTTGAAAAGTTTCAAGTTAGAGGATTTGTTTCTCAAAACAGTTGACACTTGATTGAACACGAAACCAAAATCTCAAACTGTGCCTGTCGCATTACTTTTGAAAAATATTCAGTCATGACACAGTAGAAAAAACATGTTTGAAGAATTATGTTCCTTTCTTATCCGTTTTCGCTCTATGCATAAACTTGTACACGGATATTGACTCAGATAGTTTGAGAATATATGGATTCAACTATTAAATATTTTAAATGTAATCGAAAATAGAGGATGAATTTATCCCGCATAATTTGTAATTTTTAGTAACTGATGTAGAAATCTTGATTTTATAAATAACTCTTGTAACTGGAATTTAAGTTATGAAATTATAATAATAATAAAAAAAAGAGTACGTCTTGGGTAACAAAGAACGCAGGTCAATCATGAAAAAAGGGTCCTTTTTTGTATACTTATTACTGGGAAAAATAATGAAAAAATTCCACCGCTTACATTTTTATCACAATCTTAAGAATTTAATCGTAAGAATAAGACAATTATTTATTATCCAATTGTTATAATACATTGTGTTTGAGTCTCTAATCCGAAATCAGTGTGTTTTTTTATGATTGTTTAGGAACGAGATAATGATATAAATCTTGTTTTATGAATTTCCCCTCAAGGAAGAAAGAAATATTAAGGAGCAAGGAAACATTATTTATACGAAACATATTCATTTAAAGAATAGTGTAAACTAGCATATTAAAACAATCATGGGGAAATGCATAGATATCCTCCCAACAATGTTTACTCAAGGGAAAGCGTGAAAAGATCTTTCTAGGTAAAGCAAAACGTTATTAGAAAGATTTTCTATTATTATTTACTCGAATTAAAACAAATATTGATTGCCAAAATTTCTTGATTTCGGTTAATTGTTGCAAAATATGGAATCCCTTTGTGAAAAAGCCTTATGTGATAAGATAAAAAAAAAAAAAAAAAAAAAAAAAGGATTTTATTTTTGGAATCGGCACTACAAATAACATAAAAATCAGTCATTGAAATGAAAACAAGTTTCGAAAAGTATTTTTTTTGCAGGACTCTGTAATCGTTATTACCTTCCAAATAAACTTTATAGTTAAATTTGTATCTAGAAAGGGATAAAAGTTGTGAAAACAAATAAAAATAATTGAATATGTAATTTGCGTACCTTTGTATAATGAACTTGCTTTTCATTTTCAGTATTTACTTTTTTTTTTGTTCGAATGAGTCATCGTGGACATTTTTGTGTCAAATATTTATGCTATATCGTCTCTTTAACAACTATTATACAATGTATAAAAGTGGTTTATTTCTTCAATCGAAAATTTGCATTTTGAGTAAGTATGAGCTTCATATTTTGCTAAGAATTGTCAAAAATTAAAAATATCTATTCTATTAGGGAAAAGGCTTGCAATTAAATAAAACTAGAATAACAAAGAAGTCACAAAACGTTACATATATTTTTGTGTAATTTGCAATTTAAAAAAATTCATATATTTGATTTAAAAATATTTTTACAATTTTGAAGCGCAGTGATAAGGTAGACGCTCGCGATATTGCCGGAAAGCTTAGCTTCGTCACCATTTTAAATTGGTAATTAAAACCCCTTTGTTATGTTTCAGTTCAAACAGAGTCTCGCGGTTGAAAAAACATCCTAAGTATCAAAAAGGATTTTGAACACTGTGTTTAATGCATTTATTTATATTTTTGTACTGAATTGGTGGACAGTATAATAAACAGTATTCTAAAAGAAAACAACAAGTATTATTTGGTTTCCGCCTTATTAGCGCTGTAATTGCTTTTAATGCCAAAAAGACATAAATAAATAGCATTATCTTACGCTATTTAGGTTATTGATTTACGAAAAAGTGTGAAGCTTGTTAAAAGATAATAAAAACTTTTTTAAAAAAACACTGGAAACGATTCAATGGATCGCATCACTCGCTATTATTCGTAATGAATTCATTTTTCCAAAAAAAAAATTTTTTTTTATGAATGTAATGAGTATTGTAGTAATTTATCAATAGTTTATCAACTTTTGTAGCATTTCTCACTCACATAAATTTCAAACCATGCGATCTAATTAGGTGTTTCACCATTGAAGGATAACAAAAGCTGGCTGGTTTTGTTATTGAATCTAGGTTAATCTTCAGACTCTCACGCTATGGCTATTTTGTAGGTTATCTCTTTCCCCTTCGGTACTAATTCTTTTTAATTCAAGAAACGGAAATTGTGTAATCATCTCCCCTTTTTAATATCCTTGACCATCAATGGGGTTTTACTTTTTATCACTACACAAGTGGATGTGGTGTAAGAAAATTGTTGTATAATTTCTTTTTCGAAGTATCGTTTATTTTTGTGTAAAGACACTGTTTTAAATAAATTATAAGTGAAATGTTTGGTTTATCAGATATTGATCGCTGTTCAGTGTTCTGAGAATAAAGGGTTAAGTAGTAATTTGAATCGGAAGCAAGTAAATAACTGGATTTGAAGGAACTGATGAAAGAAACAAAATTTAACGACTAAATTCTTCGATAGGAGATAGATTTTTTTTATTTTATTTGAATCGGGCAAATGTTTAAAAATTAGTGTTTTAAAAACATCGATAAAGAAATTTTTTGAAACTCCCATTTCTGTGATTTAGAATATCGAAAATGTAGAATGTCTATAAAATTTTGTCTCTATTTAAATTTTGCACATTTATCGCAAACCAAAGTCGGGGAAGTCGAGCATTTTAAAGGAGTCGGTTTAAAAAATCTCTCTCCCAACCCTTTTATGAAAGTTATTTTTCAATAATTATTGGAATTAATGTTAAAATGAAATGTTAAGGAGGCAATTCAATTGTATCCTTCAGCAATACAACCTGGAGCAACGACAGTGACTGCTTTTGCAGAATATCAAGTAGACACTTTTCTCAGCCCTGAGGCTTTTAAAAAGCCATCTTAGGACAACACTGAAAGAAGATTTATAGAAGGTATTCTATTAATAAGAATAAATAAGATTTAATGTATTACAAATAGAGCATCTTGGTGCTTGAAATGTACACTTTTCTTTTGCATGTCTTAAGCATCCCATAATACTTAGATAATTATTGTTAATTTGATACGTTTATTTTTATTGGATGTATGTATGTTTTGTAAGCAAATTTAGATTACAAGAAGGTCTTTGAAGTGAATGCAAATACTATACCTTTAAAATTGTAAAAATACTTTGTTTAAACTGATCTTATGGATATGAGTTCAATAAAAGTCAGTGAATTTATTTCACAAATTCTTCTAAATCCGTTATAAAGATCATAATACATAAAATTACATAAATGAGTTGCGCAATTAGGAATCGGAAATTTACCTCATCACCCCTGTTTTTGACATTACTGATCGATAGCATCACTATTTTAATTAACATCATCGTTGTTTGTTTTAGTTTCAAATTGACTTGGCAGATTCTTTTCTTCACCAAATTAGTTATTGTGGAAAATTTTGAAGGCGCGTTATATTGGGCTGGCGAGAAAGTACGTTCAGTTTTTGCCATGCACTTAAATGGTGAAAATTGAAATTACTTTCTTGGCAACCCAATATTTCATGTGACTAATAATGCATGTCTAAAATATTTCACAATTTTTTTTCATTAATTTATTTTTAAGAAAATCTACATTTAATTTCTAAAATATAAACCTAATTTCAAGTGTTTAGTGAGCAAATTGTTGTAATAAAATTTCTATCGAAAATTAGAAGTTTATAAATCCAAACTTGAATTAATTATTATTAATTCAACCTCTAATCTATCTCTGATTTTGAGTTTAAAGACATGACTGATATTTTCGATAACTTTTTTTCATGTCTAAAAATTTGCAACTTCTTCGCCTTTCTCTAGCGACACCAAAATTTCTCTTTTCCTGTTAGTCGTCCCAGACATTTTTATTTTCACCATTTCCGTCTGATGAAAAGGAAAATTTCAAAAGTCATTGCTTTAAAGAAACTTGCCATGCATAAAATCAAAACTGTTGTTGAGAACCGTACTCAAAAAAAAAAAAAAGTTTGTTTACCATTGAACCGTAACAGATAGCATTACTGTTGGGGTAGTTTTCGCATCGGTAACATTGCCCGAGGCTATGAGTGCCACTTTTCTGAAAGTAAGCTTCATTTTCCTCAGGGCATCCGGGAAACCAACCTCGAGAAAAATACGAGGTTTTGAAATGAATTGTATTTCACCCTAAGAATGCGAACTCGTATTGCTATTAGGCTTTTGAATAATCCTTTTCTGTTGAAGCGAAAAAATAATCACTTCACTTGTTGTAATGAAATTGCTCTCGATTCAATTGATGTTAGATATGTATTTATTGCATGTTAATTCTGGGAATCAAGTTTATCTGCCTTACACAAGAAATATGTTGTAAATAAAAGGATCTTGCAATCGAAAACCTTAATTTCAGCAAATTACTTAATACTTAACAGCATACTTAACTTAAATAAGATATTTACATTGGATTGAAAGGTTTAATGAGCGTTTTGAAAAAAAAAAATCTTTATGTTGATTAATTTGTAGCTCTACTGTCATTTTATGCACATTTTAGGTTAATTAGACAGGGACCTATAGTTTAACGTGGGTTTCGAACCACTCACAAAAATCCATGCCACCGCCAGGATTCGATCCTGAAGCCTGTGGTACCAAAGACCAGAGCTCTAGTCGATTGGCAACTAGGCCGCTCTTTATGTAGAAGATACAAACAGTTCATTTTTAAATGCATCTTTTTAATGGATTTAAGTTGCGTGTATCTACCAATAGATGGCGCCGGATAAACTTAAAAAAATGAATGAAAATTATTTATAAAGGACTTTCTGCAATATAGTGAAAAAAAAGTAGGAACTAGTAGGTAGTTTATATTACTTATTTGAATATATCCATCGTAACATGAATACGTGAAAATATTTTCTTTTATTTCAAACTTTTGTTTGTTTCAGTAAAAAAGGTAATTACAGCCTCTTTCTAAATAAGAGTGATACTATTGAATTTTTTATCCTTTAGAAGAAATATATCATGTTGTTAAATAAAAAGTGGAAGCCTTTTGATATTTTTACTTTACTCAAAATTACTGTTTCTAATTTATTAAAAGTGCTGTTCAATAATCATTCTCTGGTATCTTTATTACTGAATTTAATGTGTATTATTCTTTCGGTAAACATCACTACGAATGCTATTAAATTAATATTATTGTAGACTTTTTTAAATTGTAGATCTGAAATGATTATCACAGTATAGAGATGAAATCTTCTACTGAAATTTTATCAAAGAATGTACGATTAATCTGGAAAATTGCTGCAAATGTCCCATTATTATGCGCTTACTTGTTGCAACGTTTTATCGCGACTCAAACGATTAACCATTAGTGAAGGATTTCATCCGTGATCAGTACAAATGGTCCGTTTAGGCATGTTAATTGGTCGGTGCAGGTGGCGTGTCATGTATTTTACTCCTTCTCTATACCATTACTGAATTTTCAAGAGATTAAAGCTGTTCGCTTACCATACTAGTCAGTTTCCGCTTGAATGCTTTTACAACTTGGGTCGGTTACAGTGAATTAGAAATTACCATAATTAAAGAAAAGATGCTTATGCAAATTCGTGATACCCTTGTGATGACAATTTTTCCTCTCGTGTGGCATACAATTCGTATACTCTGCTTTATCTAGTTAATGAATGTAATTAAATCACTTAAATTGTTTTCATTGTGTGTAAAATAAGAAGACTCGAAAAGAAATGCCATAGGTTGATTTTTTGCTAATAGAGTAAATAAGAAGGCAATTCAATTGTATCTTTCAATAATACAACCAGTAACAAAGTTACTGCTTCACCAGCAAATCAAGTTGATACTTTTCCCAGTACTGAAGTTTATATAAAGCAGTCTTGGAATAATAATGAAAAACTTTATAGAAGCTATTCTATTTGAAAAAAATAGAGGATTTCATGTATTACAAATATAGCATCTTTGTACTTAAAATAAGCAATTTTGTTTTGTCTTAAACTATTCTATAATACTTGATACCTATTAATTTGGTATTGTTATATTTTCAATGAAATCAAATAGAAGTCCATATAAGACTGCGATCTATTAAAAATCGTATCGCAGTTTTGTTGATCATCATTCTTGAACTGTCGTAATATCTCATTGCGGCCTGCTTATCACTAATTTTTTACTTTTTATTTATTTATTTTCTTTGCTATAATTTTACAATGTAAACACTTTTCTAATTAAATATACACTGAATGCAGTACAAGTTAAAGAGATTGCTAAAAAAAAGTTGATTAGTTTTATTCAATAATTAAATAGATATTTTAATTATAGTTACATTCAATTCGAAGCTCTAAAACATTGCAAGTTTTGCACGCGTTGTTGATGGAAATTCTTCCCGTTAATCTGCTAATTTGATATATTAACTGGTGATGTGTTGCGGTTATTAGTACTAACTGTATCATTAATTCTACAAATATTTAATTTTATGGATATACCATTACTGCCGATATTTTTCTACAAGTATATGAATGCAAAAACTATTTTCGTGTAAATACTCTAACATAGTCTTTTTGAATCATTCCATATCTCCTCCCACAAATATATTGTATAGCATTTATGTACATTCATCTTTTTCATATCTCCCCAATTGCAAAATGGTGTAGTGGAGGTCACTTCTTAATAAAAAGTATCTTTTTTCTTAAATAATTTTTATGATATTACTCTTTATAATTGGAAATTTGTAATTTCTTGGTTGAAAACAAACAATTCTTTGAAATTTCAGATATTCTGTGTGGAAGTTGATCTTCCACTTCCTCCAGAAGTTGCTGTGTCCAAAGATGGGGAATTGCGGTTGGACTACCATCCTCCCGTCGGTGTCCCTCCCCCCAATATTACATTCCATCCACTGGATGTGAAGGAGGGCATCCTTGTGGAGGATGTCATCCCAGGAACGGAGTATGCTTTCCAACTCTATTATTCCAATCGTTCCATGACAGAAATTTTAACGTGGACTACCGTAATTGCAACAGGTAATTGTTTTTACAGATGTTTACAATTTGATTTCTTAGAAATGATTTCAAAAATCTTTATCAATACGTATATAAAAAATCGGACATTTTTTTAAAACTAACTAATGATGGGAAACTTCAAGAAATGGAGAATGTTATTTAAAACATCGTTTTTCTTATATCTTAAGAGTGAGTTGGTATTATAATTGATCTTTTTTCTTTCACAAACATTTTCTCTATCTATATAATATATATGTAATTTGACGTTCAGCATCTTGTATTTGATAAAATTCCTTTTAAAACAATCTTCGGTGATAGTCAGAATCTCTTTCCCCTTGTCAATACCAACATCTGAAAAAAATTTAAAATATAATACCTAGTTTTGTAATAAAGCTTTTGACTGGAAATTTTCATAAAATTTCTTGCGATATTTATCCAATAGAGCTGATATTAAGAAAGCCTGATACAAACAATCTTGAAGAAGATTTTCTTGATATTAATATACATGTCTTTCGACAAATCAATATTTTTGACAAAAAGAATTGCATTTCAAGTCAATGAACTTACACCTTGTAATTTGGTAATGATATTTTAAATCAATCGCAATATCATCATTAATCAACTTCTTAAAATTAATCCCATCTGTAACAACACTATTTTTAAATAATGATACAGAAAAAAAAGTTTTAGTATACTCTAATAGCAGCAGTTTTCAGTGGAGTATCCATTATTATTTTTCTGATTTGTGATTTCCCTGCTCATTATTTCTGCACCTTATTCTTATGAGCTTTTTTTCCATTGTTTACAATTTCAACAAATCCTTCATGCTTTAGACATTTTTCCATAATTCTTCTAAAGCACCGTCTGAATTGGAGCGCGTGAGGGACGAACGGCTTTCGCGAACCCATTAAAAACGGGTTTGATAGAATTCTCCCAGAAAATCAGGTGTCTCAACACCGCTCCGACCAGAGTCGGTTTTTCCTCACATCAAAGGAATTCTCGCGGTCCCCATTTACGACCATCTGCCACTCGTAGCCAGAGATAACGTGGTTTCACTATCAGACGGAGACGCTCTCCCGTCTGGTCGCGGCTTAAGAATTATTAAATCGCTCTATCAATTCCCATCTTCCCGTGCTGCTAAATACTTGTATTATATATCCCAACAGTGGGCAATAAACACTCTGAAAATGCACGCATTAACTGCTATTCATAATTTGTCACCCTATTAATTTCTTACCAGAGTTTGGGGTTTCCTAGCAATTAACTAAACATATCTTCCATCTTATGTGATGACATAAACAGTCACGTGACTCGAATTTTCTATAAAACCAGCTACACAAAATGTAATTTAATAGCTTTCTTAAATATCGCTTCTAAGTAGAAGAATTTTTGGTTCTTCAATGTTATTGAAATATGTTGCTAGATTCATTTTGACTTGGATCTCATCATCTAGCAAGATGAAATAATATGGTTTATAATCATGGTGCGGAGGGTATGTATTCTTTGATAAAGCTATTTTCACGATAGTATAATTAATTGCTTACGATTTTTTACTTTTTCTTAGAGAATTACTCTCAGCCTGCTTTTGTATACATGAATTTTTATCTTTTAATCTGCCTCTGCAATTTTCGATGTTCACTCTTTCATGTTTATGACCATCAAATGGTTTTCAATTTCGTAGATGCAGCTTTTTTGTTTTTCAGATCTTGAATAAATTTCATTTTCAATTTTCTTCTGTTTTTGATGGGGAGTTTTTAATGGGATTAGATATAAAGCACATGAAAAATTATGCATAAGGAATGCTATTGTGCTCTATTATACAATCTGATTGTGTTCATAAAATGCCTGTGTCCATTTTTTTTTTGTATTTACTTTTTTATAATTTTTGTTTTATACGTCTAATAGGTATATATGTGTATGCATGCATATGCATGTTAAAATGTACATCTATAAATCGCTTGTGATAACCATGCTATAGTTTACTAGAAATTTTATCCTCTTATTGATGCTATTTAAAATTCATCTTTTGTTAACAGAAATAATTTCTTCTCCAAAACATCTTTAATGTAATAAGTAGAGCTTTCACTTAAAAAGCAATCCTAATAAATTTAAATGTATTAATTTTTATTGCAAATATTAGTTTCTTTATTCTTTTGAAATTGAGATAATTTCCTTTGAAATACAGATTCTCATTATTTTATTGCATTAATATTACATTTCCTTAAATGTTTTGTTCTATTTTCCTTTGTGTATTATTTGCTGTTATTAATTTTTTTTACTTCTTCAGTGTATCTGTGGCTCATAAAGTACAAATATTGCATGCTAGAACAATTAGTTTTACTGTCAAACTTCTAAAAAATAAGGGTTTATTTTTCTGTTAAAATGTCTTAATTTCTATTATAATTGTTTTTTGAAATACTTTTGATTTATTGACTATTCAACAAACAGTAATTTATTTTTTATGACATATAAATTCATAGCAGAGAAATGGAGACTATTTTGAATCAAATTGAAAAAAGTTAAATATACTACAATTTATATGTGCGAGTTTTTGTATTTTAATTTACAATTCTAATTGATTTCATGTGTTTAATTTTGTTCAGAGCCAGATCCTCCTAGCAATTTATCAGTTGATGTACAAACCGGAAAAATTGTTGATCTCTTATGGGATCCTCCAGTTACTGGTGGATACTCTGGGTACAAATTAGCAATTTTATCTTCTGAAGATGAATTGAGTCCAAGATCATTTGAATTAGCTGAAGAGTCTTTATCATTTACTCTTCAAGATCTAACTCCAGGAGCATCATATGAAGTACAATTATCAACATTATATCAAGAGAAGGAATCTTCAGTTTTCATATCATCAAACTTCACAACAAGTAATTTTTTCTTTTATATTTATTATACATATTGTATATTTTTTGTGAAATATATTTAAATTAAGTTGTAATCTAATATAAAAGTATTTTTAAACTGATTGTATTCTTCAGTAAAAATATAACCAATATTGCTTTTAAGATGATGCTATTTACCATTATTGCTATTGCTTTATTTATTGCAGTATAATTGAAAATGATAAATATTATAAATCAAAATGTTCTCTTTTAGAACCCAATACTCCAGGGCGCTTTATTGTGTGGTTCAGAAATGAAACCACTCTTCTTGTTTTATGGCAACCTCCTTATCCATCTGGCATTTTTGATCAGTACCGTGTTAGCATATCACCAGAAGATGCAGTTCAATCTGTATTGTTTGTGGAAAAAGAAGGTGAACCTCCTGGTCCTGCTCAAGCAGCTTTTTATGGTCTTATTCCTGGACGAGCTTACAACATATCAGTTCAAACTGTCAGTCATAGTCAAATTAGTGAACCTACTGAAGCTCAATACAGAACAGGTGAGGCAAATGTTGCATATGGATTTTACTGATATTAGTATGTAATAATGTTAAAGCAATTTTTCTTCCTCTTTTTTTTAAATGATATTGAATGAGTGGTTTTTTTATCGCATTAAATTTTTTGGCGTATAAACTATATATAACATTTTGAGATATTTTTGGTATCATGATATGAAAAACATATACATTAAAGATGGTAAGCAACTGTGTGTGTGTGTGTGTGTGTGTGTGTGTGTGTGTGTGTGTGCGTGTGTGTGTGTGTGTGTGTGTGTGTGTGTGTGTGTGTGTGTGTGTGTGTGTGTGTGTGTGTGTGTGTGTGTGTGTGTGTGTGTGTGTGTGTGTGTGTGTGTGTGTGCGCTCGCTCGCGCTCGCTCATCTTGTATATATATGCAGGAAACTTAATAGTATTTAGTACAATTTGGACTTCATTGAATTTTACCAGCAGTGCCATGCCAAGTTTGTCTGAAAGAAATATGATTATACTAAGAGAAGAATGACTAGATATCTGTATTTAAGAATCATGCACAAATAAAAACGAAGCCTTTACTGAACATATTTCATGGAAATCAAGCAAATAAAATAAACAAAAGTCTTATCTGAGAATGAAAGAATTAATTTAAATGATATAAAAAATAATGGAAAACTAATTTAGAATGGCACAAATTTTTAAAAATTTTGCTTTTAATGCATATTCTTCATATTTACATTTGTTGTATATTACACATATTGCTTAATTTTGTAAAAATGTGATTTATTTATTTCTCTCTATCTCTGAAATGCCAAAGTGTTGTTCAGGGTGAATTTTCTTGAAATTAACTTTTACTAAAACTTCAATGGAAAAAATGCCACATCTTGTACATAACTGTCTAGAATCTGCAACCAGAAATTCTACATTTTTTCAATGTATAATCTGTGATTTATAAATTAGAAATTACTGTAAATTAATTTTCCTCTAAATTTACCTCTATCATAGACACAGTCTTGATATTTATGATGCTTAATTATAATTGTATTATAGGACTTCGATGTAAATGAAGAATATTATATTGCATTGAAGTGTATATTACTGAAGAAGTAATAATTTGTCTTTAAAGGTTCCTTATTTAATGGCTCTTAAATAAAAATACTTAGCCTCATACTTTTTCTTTAATTATTATTATTATTATTATTATTATTATTTATTTATTTATTTATTTATTTATTTATTTTTTTTTTTGTGATATTGAAGCAATGTCATTATCAAAAATTTAGTTTTGAATTTCTTCTTTTTCAGTTCCTTTACCACCTACTAATGTTACATGCAGTAAGAATACTTTGACTCCGTACTCCTTTGATGCTATGTGGTCACCTCCAAAAACATTATCTGAATTTGATCGATATCAAGTTGCTCTTGGAATTCGTAATAGTATACGACAAACTATTGGGAAATCTGAAAAACGATCTGCTCATTTTGATGAAGGTTTGGAACCTGGAAGAACATATGAAGTTATTGTTAAAACAGTTAGTGGTAATGTTGCTAGCTGGCCTGCTGCTGTTAATATCACAACTAGTAAGTTTTTATGCAATATTTTATTTTACTTGACTCAAATAATCGTTTCGTTTCATTAATAGTGAAATAATCATTTCGGTTTTATACTAGTAATATTTCAATTTCAGAACCTCTTCCTGTTGTAAATTTGAATTCTACTGCAGTTGATGCCGGAGAGATTTTAATTCAGTGGCATCCACATAACAATAGCCTCCAAGATTCATATTTGGTAATTTATTTTGAAATTAAATTTAAATAACTTTTTTTTATTTTTATTTTATTTATTCTATCTTGAAACTTATAAAAATTATTCTAAATTGGTATTCAGTCATTAAATATTCTATAAGATGCATTGTGTATTAATTAAATGTTATTTTAAAGGTCAGCAGTCATGAGTTGGAAATTTATAATGGAGATGGAATACCACAGGTTGTTCATGAAACTGAGTATCGACTTAGTGATTTATTACCTGGAAGAAATTATTCCATAAGTGTCGTGTCTCTTAGCCAAGAAATACCCAGTGAAGCAGCTGTCGTTTATCAAGCAACAAGTAAGTATATAAGATCTGAAATTTATTGAAAATTTATTTGCAAAAATACAAAAATAATATTGTTTATGAATATCTTTTAAGATTTTGATATTATGCAGTATTTATTTTTTGCAATTTCAAGGTTTCCCCATTCCATGTTGTGCTTGTAAATAAAGTATAAAGCATATTAAAAAAAATCACTTTTACTCCATACAGCAAAGTAGAAATTGAAAAGATTTTGAACTTTCCAAATTATAGAAAAATAATTTACTTGTGAAAAAAATCTACTTCCAGATTTTAAATTCCAACATTGGTTAGTGAACTGTGTTTACATGTTTTTAGCTCGATGAAAAAAAGTTTAATTGTTGATTAAATTATCATATAAAAAAATCAGCTCAGAGAATGAGTAAGATATTTTTGGTTGTGAAGAATTTGATATATTTTTTATTTGCTGAAAATAAAAAACAATTTCGCACATTAGCAAAAGTTTCTAAATATTTTCTAATATTAATAATAATTCTAATGAAGATATGTAATTTTTTTTAACTTAGGTTTAAAAATTTTTAATTTTACTCTAATATTTGCATTCTAATTTTCCTGAATTTTTAAAGTTATTTGTATATTTAATGTTTTTTAAGTTATTGTAATATTTAATGTACTTTATACACTCAAGAGCCAAAACATTATGACCACCTGTCAATAACGAGTTGGCCCACCTTTGGCGCGCAACACAGCTTCAACCCGCCTTGGCATGGATGCCACAAGTCCTTGGTAGATGGCCGGAGACAGATTGTACCAGATGTTTAAGCAACGGAAACGCAAATTCGAGATATTGCGAATTGGTGGTCTTTGAACTCTGAGCTGCCGTCCCAGGACATCCCAAATGTGTTCTATCGGATTGCGATCCTATGAGTTAGGCGGCCAGGACATTAACTGGAATTCAGCATCATGTTCCTGGAACCACTTCAACACAATTTTAGTCTTGTGACAAGGGGCGTTGTCCTGTTGGAACATTCCATTTCCAGCTGGAAAAACAGAGGCCATGTAAGGGTGCAACTGGTCCGCAATAATGTTCAGATACCTTGTAGCATTCGTGGTCTGCTCTACCACAACCACGGGTCAAAGAGACGCCCAAGAGAACGTCCCCCAAAGCATAATACCGCCACCACCGGCCTGTTACTGTCAATACTGTACATTGAGGGAGCAACTGTTCGCCTGGAAGACGGCGTATCCTGACACGGCCATCGGCGTGATGAATGACTAACCGTGATTCATCTGACCAGGCAACTCTCTCCCACTGATCCATGGACTAGTCACGATGTTCCCGGGTCCAGCGCAGGCGTAGTTGGCGATGACGCTTGGTCAGCAAAGGCACACGAGTGGGACGTTTGCTGCGTAGCCCCATATCCAACAGTGTCCGCTGAACATTGTGCTCCGATACTATTCTACTTGGCCCTGCATTGTATTGGGCTGTCAACTGAGCCACTGTCTGGCTCCGGTTTTGCTTCACCATGCGAGACAGTCTCCGACGACCTTTTTCTTTGATAGCGTGTGGACGCCCAACACCATGTCGTCTACTGCTGGTTTCACCGTCATTCATCCACTTTGCGTAAGTACTAACAACCCACAAGTCGTGCAGTTTCGGAAATACTTGTTTCGAGCCATTACAATCTGTCCTCTATCAAAGTCGCTTAAATCCGCAGCATTTCCCATCACACACAGAAGTAAGTGAAAGAATGATTCTTCAGACTCTCCAGCAGCATTTAAATACCACTTCCACCTGATCACGTGTCTTCCACGTCATCCAGGCGAGTTCATTGTAAAATGTAGGGGTGGTCATAATGTTTTGGCTCTTGAGTGTATGTTTAATTCATCGATTAATTTTATTTTCAGAAAATTCTGGAATGCAATCCTGAATTTTCGGCATAAGTTAGAAAGAAACTTTTTTTATTGTAAGCCTAAAATTGCTCTGTTATCATTTAATTCAAATAAAATTAATATATTCATATTTTAAAAAAAATGTGTATTTTGATGTTAATGAGTGACATGAAATTTATATTTTATGGTGAAGAATAGTTGTGTTTTATGTAGTATGTTAACTTTTGAGGGAAACCAAGAAAAAGTCTTGGTAATCAATTTCTTAATTTTGTTGTATGTTAGGTCCTTTATAAACAAACTATTTTAACTTTCAAGCTATTATACTAAAAATGAATGTCTGACAGAATAATCTGATTACCATATTTGGATTTAGTAACATGAATTATGTAAGAATCAGCCATTATTTTTACAAGAGAAGAATTTGATTTTGATTAGTGTTATCAAAACAGCTTTATCAATTAACTCGAATTTGTAGAAATTTTTAGTACACTTTATTTTGGAGAAAATTTTATCAAATGAATAGGTTGTTTTATTCTTTTAAAAGTTATCCATGTTTTATGAAGTACTTGTTCTTGGCCCAATCAATGTTTAGTTAAATAAATAAAATTTAGTTGTGAAAAGGACCTGTACTTTATTGTAAGGTGTAAATGTTTATTTCTGTATTTTAAATGTGTATTAATTTTTTCATTTAATGTTATTATTTTTTTATAGGACCTTCCTCTCCAGTAATTGAAATGCTTGAACCAGTAGATCATGGATGGAATATTTCATGGAAATCTGATGTAACTAGCAGGCAAGATTCATACACAGTTGTGTGGTTACGAAATGACACTGGAGAAGTTCTTACTAACACAACTAAAGATAATTGGCTTTTAATAAATAATTTGTTTTCTGGAGCTAGTTATGAAATTAAAGTGTATGCCATAAGTTATGGATTAAAAAGTGAACCTCATTCTTATTATCAAACTGTTGGTAAGTTTTGTTTTCATTGAAATTTTATAGCAATGTTAATACCCCTCCTATTATAAATTCTAATTATTGAAATATAAACTAGTATTTCTTTTTGATGGTTTTTAGTTATACCATTTTTCTTTTGATAATTTTAAATATACAGTAGAACTTCAATCCATTATTTCTCATCAGGGCATTAAAAAGATACAATGGATGCAAGTTAACATAGAATTTCATTAAGTGTTACTATCCTATAATATACTTATTGGTATTGTTGTAGATATAGACAACAAAACAATATATATTATCTGAAAACTTTTACTTACCAAGCTGTATAAAATTAAAGGCCCAGATAACCATATTTATGTTATAAGACAGTATATATATATTATGTATGGGTAATTTTGGTTTGAAAATTTTGAGATTTGTTTTTTCTTTAAACTGAAAAAAATTGCAACATTAAAAAAATATTTTGGCTATTTCATTAGCATAAATAAAATTGAGTACTGACAATTGATGTGGGAAAATATTCTTTAGGGGAACAATCTATGTTGGTTTTATTTACATTGTTAAAATAACAATTGTTCAGTTAAACTGGTGTAACAACAGTTGAATTAAAACAATTAATGTGCTAAAACGACCAATGAAACAAGAATGGATCCAGGTTCCACTGTATATATTTTAGGAAACAATAATGAATATATTTTTCATAGTTGATATTAAAATTTTCATTGATCTTCATAACTTAATTTTTAATATTGTTTCATTAGTAATTTTTCTTGTAATTATACAAATACAAAATCAGAATATCTAATTATAGATGGAAATTAACTTTGGTACTTATCATTTTTTTTTCTTGTAAACTGAGCAGTAAGGAAAATTTAAAAATAATATACTGCCCAAAGTGTGTGACAACCAAATTTCCAATTCCAAAATTCATTTAAAAAGAAATGCCAGAATAAATAAGATTTTATGATCATATGCAGAAAAAAATAGAGATAAGGATTTTTTTTGTTGATGATTTCAAAATTGTGATGTATTGATTTTTTTCCAAAAAAAAAAGAAAATATTTTAATTTCTTTTTATTCTTAACTGCTGAACAAGATTATTTTCCATAAAGGAAAACTGTTTAGTTATGCTAATAATTTTTTTTATCATGGTTTGATAAATATGACATATTAAAAATCGTGACTTTTGTACCAATAATTTCACAATTTCAAAAACTAAGTATTAGTTACAAAAATTTGTCTAGTGATTAGTTACAAAGAGCCTTGTTTTAATTTATTTTTTAATATGGTTTGGAAAAATTTGAATTTTTAACTGTTTTGATGTATTAAGCATTTGAACTTCAGTAACCCTATCAATGAAAAACAAATAACTTAATGCTTGCTTATATATATGCTAAAAATTTGGAGATATTATAAAATGTTTTTAATAGTGTATTAAATGTTTTTCAATATTTTTATAAAATTACTGTGTTTATTGTTATGTTATTACAATTGTTTTTCATTTTTCTGTTTAACTTTAATTTATAGCTTCTTCGAAAAAAAAAAAAAAAAAAAAAAAATGTTTTAATAAGTTCAGTTATAATGAACCCAAATCAATGTGTATTAATTATATTTATTATTTAAATTTTTGTTATTTTAATCTTTTAATAGTGTGTAGTAAGTACTGATTAATTGGTTTTAAAGCTAAACATGTAATATTTTTTATTAGCTCCTAAGCCTCCTGAAAATGTTCAAATAGTGAAAGCTAGCAATTCCACAATGATTTTGACTTGGATTTCTCCAAATGAATCCGTTATTGATTATTATGTTGTCCGATATCGTCCTATTGATACCGTTCTTTGGAAGGAAGTTGGTGTGTATGAGTTTCTTACTAATAACTATATAAAAACTTTGATGTCTCTTTATTTATTAACATGTCTGAAAAGTAAAATTTAACCTTTTTTATTGTAAGTGAAAATGAAAAGACCATTCTCAGAAATTATTTCCATTTTTTAATCTGATTACAAAATTTTTCCATCACTTAGAATTTTTTAGTAGGGAAATTAGTTAAAGATGTATAATGAAACTTCTATATGTACTCTGCTTAAGGAATATCCCTTATAAATGGCTAGTAATAGGCAACCAACATATAGTACCTTACGAAACTTTTCGCTACATGGTACCTTTATGCAAATTATTAGATAAAAATTATTTAAAAAAATAAGGGAATTTTGTTATTCTCAAACATTTGAACTTATTTGTCATTTTATTTACATTTCTTTTAATTAATATAGTATAATTCATTTTAAATATAATTGTACAGTATAAAAGAATTAATTTATTCACAAAAATTTTTGCATGGGAAAGATTAAGTCTAACAAGTAATATAAAAAAAAAATTTTTAAAGTCAATTCCTACTTAAGTCAACAAAGAAAAAAAATTTTTAATTAATTAAATTTAATTAATGAATTAATATTTGAAAAAAATGTATTTGAACTTGAGTGGATGAATAAAAAGTATTTTATTAATGATTGAAAATTTGAACAAGATATATAAATATATATATACATAGGGAGAGTGTGAACTAATAGTAAGAATTGAATAAAAGTATCCGAGCTGCTTATTAAATTCTTTTTAGTGCTAAGATACTTCATAAGCACTTAAATTTTTTTTTTTTTTTTTTGTAACATATTTTTCTTTTATATGTATCTGACATTAATCGATAGCATCAAAAAAAAAATTATGTAAAGCCTTGGCCAAAAATATGATGTATTCTTCAAAAGTGAATGGTATAAACTTCAGAAATCTTAAAAAAAATATATAAAAAAAATCACATTAGCCCACTGCTTAGTTGTATATGACAATTGGCAAGTTAAAAAGAACAGTAAGAAGGAGATTTACAAAAGTTAATCTGGAAAATTTCAAGGCTAGACAAAAGAACTAAAAAAAAAAAAAAAAAAAAAAAAACCACCATAGAAGATTGAAATTCATTCTAGCTTGCAAGCAGTTTACTGTGACAAAATGTCATAAATTCTTATATATATATATATATATATATATATATATATATAATTTCCATTTTGATCAATTTCACAGAATAAGGATGATAAAGTGTGCCAAAAGATTCTCCAGTTAACACAGTAAACATTTACAGAGTCCTTTAAAGCTTATGACAGTATTCAATAATGAAAGAATAAATATGGATTATAATTAATATAGCAAAGTGAGGAAATTTTGCATCAACTGTTTGGGTAATAATAAATACTGCTATAAGTCACAAAGCCAATATTACCAAATATTTAAATCCTGCATAATTATTGCCTACAGTTAATAATGAAAATTTTTGCTTTAATTTCTTTTAAAACGTTTTGAATATTTAAAGAGATTCTCTATATATTTGGCAAGGTTGTATATAGTCATTAAAATTCAATTTTTGTAATCTTTTATCTATGTATTCTAGTTGTTGTAAATGCAACATCTTGTGAAATAAAGAAACTTGATTCTGGTGAGAAATATAAAGTTCAAGTGGTTTCAATGAGCAATAAAGTTGAAAGTCCTGATGCAAAAATTGTGGAGCAAACAATGTGTATGAATATTTTCTAATTTTTATTTTCAATTATGTATTTAAAATTACTGGATTAATATTTTTCCCCCCAAAAAGTAAAAGATATCTCTTATATTGAAGTACCATAAAAAAAAAAAAAAAAAAAAAAAACATTTTTTTATGGGTATTATATGAAGATTTCCATGAATTATACACATTTGTCCATAAATTTATTTAATCCATCATAACACAATTTCTTTTCAGTGTATAATCTGTAAATTATACCAAAACATTTATATTAATTTTTACATTTCTGTTTTGTGCAGAAAATTTTTAACTGTTTATCATTAATTCTAAATTAATATTATTTTTAGAAATTTCATGTATATTGATTTAATTTGACCCATTTTATTCATTTATTGATTTTTTTTTCCTCTATCTAAAACAGAATTAAATTATTCATTTTGAATATAAATGTTTTATAAATTTTGTATTCATAAGATGCTGTTGTAGAAGTAATTTATCAATAAATTAATTTCTCTGATCGTCCGTTAAAAGTAAGATTTGATTTCATTATATTTAAATTTTCTAAAAAAAAATTATATCAAATATAAATTTATTTTAAATGAATGGGATGGTTTTGAAATACTGTTTATCTTATTTTGCCATTATTAAGTGTCATAAATTAAATGCTTTAAAAATACATTTATTTTGTTAGTTAAAATAAAAATGTTTTACCTAAATTTTGATTTAATTTAAATTTTATATTTATTTATTTTTCTATTTTTAGATCCTAATCCTATAAAGCATGTACGCCATATTCTTGATTCATATAATATCACTTTTGTATGGAATATTCCACCTGGTAAAAAAGATTATTATATTGTTAACTATTACCCTGTGAAAGCACCTTTTCCACAACTTTCTCATCAGGTATAAAAAAATCATTAATATGTTGTTGATATTTTTGTCTTTGGATTAGATTAAATGTTTTTGCTCTTATTTAATTTTAAGAAGCTGCAATAAATGAAATTTAAGAAACTTAATATTTAAAATATATAATTTTTTAAATTTAATTGCAGGTAGGAATAAAGTGTTTGAAAATAATATTTAATATTCTATAAATAAACTTTATTCCTATACTTTTGTTTTGTGGATTCATGCATGATTTTTTATTTTTATTGTTACTTTTTTTCATTCAGATAAAACTTTTATAATAAATTATATTCTTTTATACAGGTTTTTGCCAATGATTCACAAACTGATGGTACTATGACATGTATGATAACTGATCTAAAGTCTGGTGAATTATATTCATTTCTGTTTTATGTTGTCAGTCATAGTTTAAGAAGTGAAGGCATTGGATTGCAAACACGAACCAGTATGTATTGTATTTTTATATTTATTTTGATGTGATATATATACAAATATTCATATTTGGTATTTATTTTATAGAAAAAAATATTAAATGATTTTTATAACTCATTGAAATTGTTATTTTTGCAATTCATTAATTGAAATAAAGTTTAATTATTCTCGATTTTCTTGTATCAGTTTTGCAATGATAAAATTAAATAAAAGCAAATAGGGATTCATTTTTAATATTTATTAGTCCCCCCCTTAATATCTCTTAATTTCTATGTTGGATACTACGTTGGTTTGCATTAATTTTGTTCATTTTATCTTGAAATTTATATACAGTCTGTGGGTTATAAAAGTTTCTTCAATTGACAAATAGAGCACATCTGAAAAGTTAGAGATGGAAAATTTGTTATTGGGCTGACATCAGATCAAGAGGAAACTTAAAGAAAATTATTTGGCTTTTCAGTCTATATGAATGATGCAGTTTTACCATGAACTCATATTTTGAAGTGTTTGTTATCAAATAGCAACTTCACATTAAATTTTACGTTTTATTACAAACAACATCTTCTGAGTCAATTTAGATGTTGACTGAAGCCTATTGAAATGACTCAATGATGAAAAGATCTTGGAAATATATCATTGGCAAAAGGTCTTTGTAAAAGGTGATATATGTTTTAAAGAAGGCTGCCATGGTAGTCACCCGTCCACTTCAACCACTGATAAAATATTAAATGCATTTAACAAATTATGCATGACATAGACATTTAACAATCGATAAAATTATATCTGATGTTGGTTATTACATATTAGTGTTCAGAGCCTTATTCGTAATATTTTGAACAAGCATCATGTTGTTTGCATATGATTTCAAAAATATTACCACTTGAACAAAAATAAGCTTGAGTTTTTATGTCTAGCAATTTCATTGGTATAGAACTTTTTGGGGATAAATTATGACAGTCAAAGAGACATGACGGTTTTAATTAGCCCAAACATTAATCTGAATAAAAGTAAAAAACTGTCATCAAAGATAAGAAAAAGGTAATATTTGATTTAATTAAAAAATGGGTTAAGTCCGAGTTATTGCATGATAATGCTCATATAAATTAGTCATTAATGGTTAAAAATTACCTTATTGGTAATGTTACTACTATTGTGCATTCTCTGTACTCGCTCAACTTTACAACAGCCAAATTTTACTTGTTTCTGAAGTTAATAAGAAATTAGCACTTCACTAATTCTTAGAGGATCTTTCTAAGTGCTACATGACATCTGATGTAATTTTTCAGGTATTAAACTTCAGGAATGTTTTTGACAACTATAGGATTTTTAAAGCATTTGTTTGAATGTGGGATGATTATATTTTGAAGAAAATGCAGTTTAAATTTGTGTAATTTCAGAAAAATTTTGAAAATACATTCTGGAAACTTTTAGACACTAATAGTATTTCAATAAGCTCCTGCATTAAATGTAATTTTAGTTACTTTTTAATAAATAACTGACAGAAAAGAAAAATCAATCATATTAATCAAGAACATTAGTTTAAAGGCATTGTAGCATGTTTCAGAAAATAATAAGAAAATTTTAAAGTGGTTGATAAAATTGAGATTTCAAGTATTGCTTAAAACATTTTCATTATAAATGCAATGAATTAATTCATTGATAAGCTTTTATTTGAAATAAATTGTTCTATGTTAACTATAATTTTTTATTTATGACAAAACATTTATTTTCTGTATATTCACTAACTGTTCTGTACTACTGAATGACTACTGGATGATTTGTAGCAACATATCAAATTTGATATTGAAAAAATTTGCTCTTTTTGTAAGTATTTTTATTTAAAGTATGTTTTATTAAAAATTTTAATGAGTATTAGGTTGGATGGAAAATAATGTGGAATTTAGATAACCAATTTTGAAAGGGAAAAAAAATATTTCATTATTAATATATTCTTCATCAGTGTCTCTCTAGTCTTTGGTACTACAGACTTCAAATTCGAATCCTGACGGTGTCATGGATGTTTGTTACGGGTTCGGAATCCACGTTAAACTGTAGGTTCTGGTCTAATTAACCTAAAGTGTACAAAAAAAAATAAATAACCATAGAGCGACAAACCAAACCGTCTGTGTCTATGATATTTAACCATCTTTCGAGCAACTTTTTGATTACATCGTGGAAGAATATTTTTGGATCTCCTGTTTATTATTGAACTTCTTGTCATCAAAAAAATACTGCAGATACCTAAATAGATAATAATCTGGCCTATAAGGTGGAGGAAGTAGAATTTTTCGTCATAATTCATTCAGTTAGTGTTAACTCATTTGTGCCGTGTGTGGCTGCGCGTTATTATTATTTTTAAGAATCGCACTTCGTCTATTGAGTAATGCAGTTTGTTTAGTGAGTAAAGCCACTTTAAATGCTCTAATTGTTGACAGTAGATGTTTTGAGATTATTGGTCATCCATTTTTCATCTTCAGTCACTATACGCCTTAAAAAAGGACCAATTTCATTTCTTGTAGCTAATAATGTGCAAATATTTACTTGTTGCTGACGGTTTTGAGCTGTAAACTTATGTGAAACTCACACTTTTCCTGTCATTTTCGGTGTTCCACTGCTGTTGTTTCATACATTGGGGTCTACCAGTTAATTCTCTACTTATTATATGGAGTTTATGACTCTATCAGTGCTTTCAAACTATCATTATCAATCTACATTGGTTGGGCACTTCTCTGTTCATCATTAAGGCTAAAATTCCCTTCCTGGAACATTCTAAACCTATATTAAACTTAACTTTCACTTATTAATCCTGGATACATGGAAGAGATGTTCCGAGTTGCTTCTGCAGCATTTCCATGGAGCCTAATCTTAAAAAGTATAATATTTTTTGTAGCTTATCATAATCCATCTCTTCTCTGGAAAATAAAAATATAAATTTAATGGAGTGTAGAGAATATAGGGCATGATATTAAGCTTAAAATAATTTTAAAAAGGGGGATTTCAAACTTAAATTTGGGCATTTATATAATATAATTTATATAATATGTATTATAAATTTGGGCACTTGTATTACTTTCCTTTCAACTTTTTTTTTTTTCTCTTTATGCTTCTGCATAATCAGTTTTACATTATTTAGTTGCCTTAATGTATGCATATCAATTACCATAGTATTTTACCTCTAATCTATAAATTGTATGTTAAAGCCTCAGAATTTTATGGTGCAGATTACAGGCCACTGCTTTTTTTCAGATGTATTGGTAAAAATTAATTTTAAGTATACAAGGTTTCCAAATTGTCCTTTTATCCTGAAGATAATAGATAAAACTTCATTATAAATAAGTTAATAAGTAATTAAATAAATTTTAATTTCATATTTGTACATTAAGTGGTAAAATGGAACTATCTATCGATTTGTACAAGTAAAATTATGGAATATAAGATAATTAAAAATGTTGTATGTATGTTGGAAGCCTATTTGTTTTCATTCCTATGAAATGTGTTTTCTAAATAGATTATTTTGTAATGGTTTGTTCATGCACATTTCTTCTTTTCTACATATCAACTTTTAAATGTTGCATTTTAATTTTTATTATTATTAACATCAGAAAATCATTTAAAGTTCAAAAATATTATGCTACTCTTAAATCTCAAACATGGATACTAAAACAGAAATTTGTTGGTTCAAGATATGTCAAAGAATATAAATGAACGGATATGAATTTTCCACTTATATTAGATCATTTTATTGTTAATGTTGCAACTTACAGCTATGCATTATATGTAGGAAATTGGGATAGTTAAAATTTATCGCCAAATTAAAAAATAATTTAATGAGGATTTTTTTTCTTAATTAGTGTAATATATCAATGGTTTTTTTTTTTTTTCAGAGCCTGTGATTGATTCAGTGATTCATATTGTAACAGATGAACAGGAAACTAAAACTTTAGGAATCAAATACACACCTACACCTATAAGAAATGTTGTTTTTGATCGCTATCGATTCCAACTTAGTGGTACAAATATTCCAGCTCAAGAAAAACTTCAAAATGATACCAATCGGCTTGTTATTTTTGATGACTTAATACCTGGTCGATTATATAACATAAGTATTTGGACTGTAAGTGGTGGTGTGTATAGTGTACCAATAGATCGGCAGGCTAGATTGTGTAAGTTATAGTTTAAATGTCTCTATATAAGTTAGATATTAAGTTGGATTTTTTATGCTTATAAGTCTTGGACATATTAAAAATAAATTTACCTGAATATTCTGAAATTATTTTAATGAATTTCAAAAACAAAAGAAACCTCATATGTTTTTTTACTTTTACTGTTTTCTTGGTTCAACATTTATTAATTTAAAAAGTAGTACATTGCCATAATATGCTTAATTTTTATAATAATCTCTTAAGAGGTTTTCATTTCTTGAATCTTGAAAGAAGGGAAAAATATTTAATAAGACTTGACGTATTTTATATTCATTTTAGAATTTCAATTTAACTGTGTGTCAGTTATATCCATTATTAATAACTAGAGCTTATGGAATTTTTAATTATTTCTTAAAAGTGTTAGCATTTTAAAAGGAGCAAGTAATACATTTATGCATATTTTGCCAAATATACATATTTGAATTAAAAAAGGTGATAATAGTTGAAGTTAGACTAAGCTGCTATTATTTTTTAATTATTTGTTTTATTTATGATTGATTAATTCTAAATTTAAATATATTTTTGTTGTCATATTTTTTTTTTACTAAATTGTACTAAACATTTCATATTATGCAAATTAGTTTTACCGATTTTAAATTTTGAAAATTAGAAGTACATTTTTTCCTTCCATGATTCTGTTTTTCTATGTAATGTAACATGTGCAAGATAAAATAAAAATAAATTATATCTTGATTTGTTTGAATTAGATCCTGAATCTGTCGAAGAAATTTTGGCACCCAAGATCACGGATACAGAAATTACTCTCACATGGAATGTTCCTAATGGTGACAAAGATGGATATGAAGTGCAATATCAAGATCATGAGGGAAATCTTATTAAAAATGTTACTATTTTAAATAGGATAAGTTACAATGGTTTACGTCCACATCATAATTACACATTCCTTGTTTCTGTTTTAAGTGGATATGATACTTCAACTACAATTAGAAGTCGTCCAATTTCAAGAACTTTTCATACATTAGAATCTGGTAAGATTTCTTCCAGTTTTAAACAATCTGTGTTTGTATTTTTAAAATTATTTTTGGACTTCTATATCTCGAATTTTTATAATTATGGATTTAAAGTGCATACTCATAGAATATATGAAAAATATAAATTTTTAAATTTCTTGGCTCAGCAGATTTGTCAAATACAACTAAATTTGTGCTATTGTCATTCACAAAATAATTTATAATTCTGTAACAAGAATGCTAAAGATTTCCTCTGTGTTTCATATTAAAGCTCTTTTTATGTACTATGCAATAAAGCTTATTCTGGAAAATATATGTATCTTTTTAAATTCCAAAAAATATGGTAATTGACTACATTTATGCAAAATAAAAAATAATAAAGTTTTGAACAATTAATTTTTGAGTTAAAGTGGTACATTTAAGCTATTCATAGTCTAAAGAAAAAAAATGTGAAGAGTTTGTTGATAACTAATCAAGATAGAATTAAAATACACGTTTTACAGAACATGAGGTTGGCATTTGTTTTATACTGTCAATGCCTCATATTTTATTTCTATATGCAGCTATTTTTATATTGTCGTTAACAGTTATATAACTTTTTTATTCAAAATTATTTAATAATATATTAAATTTTTCTAGTTTGGGCTAAAGTTAGACTAACAGTAAAATGTTTTAGAATTCATTTGTTTATTATTATATATTTTAATTTTCATTTCCTTTATATAGCACTAATTACACACTAGTATCTTTTAAAATGAAAACCAAAGAAAATGTTGCAAATAAATGTAATGTTAAAATACATTAGTGTATTCAGTTAATATTGTTAAGAATGCAGTAGAAGTATACAATTTCTGTAAACATGGAAAACGTGCATAAAAATCAATTACTTAAAATTTTGAATAAACTGTTCTTATTTAAAAAATAATCAATGAAAATCTCATTATTTGTCCATCTTGAAATTTTGCATACATTAAACTAATAACTAAAAAATTCATTTATTTCATAAAAAAAATCGAAATTAATATTTCTTAATTTTAAATTCCAACATTTTAATTGTAATTTAATTAATTAATTAACATTTAATGGTAATTTTATTATTCTTTTGTAAAACTTTTATATTTATGTAGGGAAATTTTAAATTTGTTTAAAACCTTAATCTTTTGTTTACAGTTTTTATTACAAAAATTACATCACTAGTGTTAACTATTTCAAAATTTTGTAGATTGAACAAATATGTTTAATGGCTACAGTAGATAATAAGTATTATAAGTAGGGAAGGGAAGGGTCATTAAAATGTTATATTTATTTTTTCATCTAATTAATTATTTTTAAGTTATAAAGTGCTATTATTTCCTTTAAATAATTTTCAAACTTATATTTTTCTTCTTTAAAGTGCCTGGTAAAGTTAACAATTTTGCTGCTGTTCATGTTAAACCCAATATGATTACTCTTCAGTGGTCTTTACCTAGTAGTGAACAAAATGGAATCCTTACAGGATTTGTGATCACATATTATGTAAAGGTAAAATTAAAATATATTCATTAAGAATTCTTTGTTAATTAATTTTTTTCATAATGAACTTCAAATGATGTAATAATTTTTTCTTAATTTCTGAATACAGGGATCTTTATTTCACCAATATGAAAAGTTTGGTCCTTCAGTTGTTGAAGGTGTGATAAAAAACCTTTTACCTGGAAAAACTTATGTGTTTGAGGTAAAAAATATGAATATGATATGCAGTTCTTTTTATATGGTTTATTCCATATTACAAAGATGATTTTTTTTTTTTTCCTTCTAAGCTAATTCAATATTGATGTCTATAACATTTTTATTAAATTTATAATATCAAGTTATAATTATATAAAATGTTCATTAAGCATAAAATAAAAGGCTTTGTTTTGATGTTGTCTGTTGTGATGTTTGATGCTTTAAATTTTCTAAATTAATTACAGAGCCATGGAACTTCAATGTCAATAACAACGGTCTGAATTATTAAAAAAATGTTCATATGTCATTTTTAATTAGATATTGTATTTAATTGAAAATATTCGCTAGTTGTGTAAGAAAACTCTTAATATCTAATTTTTTAAATATATACTGAAATAAATTTAATTTTATGAAATAGAAAAATTCAATAGTATTAAAGTAAATAAAATGATATGAAAAAGTTAAGAAATATCAATCTTAAATTTTAATTAATGCACTACCAATTGCTATTTATATCTCAAAATAAAACTTGCAATATTTATTCAACCAGTATGATTTAAGGGCTTAAAATTATAAAACTGTTGTGGAAAAGTTGTGAATAATAATAATTTTCTTCCTACACATGCAGCCAAATTATATGAATGGATAATGGAGAGAGAAGTATGTTCTTTTTAATGTATGCATTCTTTCTACAATAAAATTTACTGTTACTTAATTATTTACAATTTTTTAAAGATTCAAGCTCACACTAAAGTTGGTCCTGGTGGTAAAGCAACTTTGGAAATGACCTTGCCCTTAGGAGGTATTTTTTTAAATTTACTTATGTAAGAATTTTATTAATAAAACTTTTTCTTTCATTGAACAATATTATCTTTTCTCTCTTTTAATTTTTATTCTGCTTGATATAAGAGAATACAAAAACAGCATGACCCAGGATATGTAGAATATTCATGTCGTTTATTTATTATAAATCACGTAAAAAGGAAGGGGAATGTTTCTCAAAATGTTAACATCTTTATAATATTTTTTTTTTTTTACTGTTGGTGAAAAAAAAGTTACTATGACATGATGATTCAAATTCATGAAGTTGAGTGAACTAAGTATGTATATATGCATCAAAGTTGACCAAAGGATGCTTGAAAGCTATCAGAAGTTCTTTGAATTTTATCATTCAATGTCCGCAGATAAATCAGTTTGAATTGTAACAGATTGTAAATATTGAGAAAGTTCTCCTATTATTTGATGCTTACCATTAACAGAATTGTTGTTAAAAATGGACTGAAGACAAGAGGACATGAAAAGAGCCATCGTACAGTTGTTTCAGCTTAGTGCATGGATTGAACAAAGTTATCCATAATGTTGATTTTCAAAATGCAAAAGAAGGCATTTCTTGAGTGATGAAAGTTGGGTGAATCAGAATAGGATGGAGATCTGATTTAAGAAAAGTTTGAAGCCAATGACAGATTCTTTTGCAAATCTGCTCTACTAGTGCTTGGTGCTTGACACATAACAGAAAACAACGAACATTGCTACAGAGAAAAAGTGAAACTTGCCTTCATACCTGAAGGCTTGACAGTCCGAACTTCGACCACTTAATGTAGGCATTTATAAGACCTTCAATGCTGTCGTGAGACAATGGATGTAGTCACTGGATGGTACCAATCAAAAGAGCGTAAATATCAATTATTGAAGACGTTTTACGTGAGTGAATAGATCGGAGTTTGAGATCTTTCTTAAATAATTTAAGAAATGTGGTCATTGAAATACATTTATAATTTTATTTGTTTTTAAATTAATGGTCTTGAAATTTATTTATAGAAAGAGTAAGTTAAAATTTTTAATGAATACTATTTATTTCAGTAAATAAATTTTCACTTAAATATAAACAGATGATGATAGAAACTTAAAAATAATTGAGAAATTTTTAAAAATGAATATTTTTCAGTAAATCTTTGTACTCTTTATTTAATGCTTAGTCTCTTTGTTTCTTTTATAATGGTAGTACTATTATAACTCTTCACCAAAATAAAATTTTACATTTTATTTATATAATTCATATTTAATCAAATATACTTCTTATAAATAAGTACTTCTTCACTTTACTCTATATTAATTATAATAATAGGAATGCATGTGATTTCTATTTTAATACATTGACCATATTAATAAATTATATTTTTATAGTATGCTTAGTTTTAAAATAATGCTCTTAAAATTAGTTAATTTTATTTCATTTTTAATTGTAGCTCCTCCACCCCCTGCAAGTAATGTGTTTCCTATCAATGTTGGTAAATCCTCAACTACAGCAAAAGTGCAATTTCGCAAGAATTTCTTTTCTCACAGCCATGGTCCAGTTACTGGCTACACAATAATAGTAGCTGAAGATGATAGCTTTGATTCAAAACAGCAAAAATTACCTTCTTGGAATGAAGTTCAGAAGTATTCAAACTGGCCACCATATCAGGTAGGTCCTTATAAAGTAACCATTGAAAGTTTTACGAAAAGTTTATGGTGCATGAAATATATCATTTAATCTGATAACCTTATTTGGTAAAATTTTTATTCAATGAGCATAATTTTATTTTAATTGCAGTAACATTAAAATTCTACATCGGATTGCTCTTAAATTTCTGTGTTTTTTTCTTGTAACTTAAACATTATCCTGTTAATATTCAATACCTGTTAGATTTATTTGTCTTTTGTTTCATTCTAATTCTAAATTGGGCAGTTAAAAAAACAATTATTGTTTTAGCTGTAGTGTTATATTTCAATGATTTTAAGTTTTCTTTTTGGAAAATTAAGTTATATACTGAAGGAAAGAGTTGATGTAAGTTCCTTTTATATTTTCATTTTAATATAAATTCGTTTTATTTAAAATTTATTGCTGCCATGATTTCTGGTGATTTTTTTTTATTTCAACGTATAAATTTATATTTTTTTACTTAGTGATTTTATTTACTTCTTTATCATTATCTTATCAGTGATCTTATTTCATTCATTCTGATAATTTTTTTAATTTATTCTATTTAATTTACTTAGTTCTTATTTCAATATATATTAATTTTCCTATTAATTTTTATTTGTTTCTTAAAATACAATTAATTTTTTGCTTTTGGATTATTAGTGCAGATATCAAAGCAGAGCATTCATTTTTGACTAGCAATCTTTCAGTTGCAAGAAGAAAAATAAGTCATCAAAACTTTTAGGTTGTTGCTTAGAAATATTTTCATATATATATATATATATATATATATATATATGTACTATGAATGAATATACCCAATGAATATTTTTGTAATGTTATTGTAATGATTCTTTTCGTTTAGTATATTTTTTACAAACCAAATTTAAAAGACATAAAATTTAATGTCAACAGTTAATTCTAAATCACATTGTAAAGGAATTTACATTTGAGAATTGTTTCCCTTAGCTTAAAAAGAATTTGTATTTAATTTTCTTTTTATTTTTTTTCCCCCTTTCTTTCTGTTTTTTATTCTTCCCCCCCCCTCTTAAAAAATGCAATTTATGCTTGTTAATGATATAATAAGTAAATCTATAAACATATACAATATAAAATTATTTATGAAATAAATTGCTTATTTTGAATGTTTCAACTATTTATCAAATTGAAAATAAATTATTGTAGTAATAAGGAATAAGATTTGTAATTATATCCTAAAAAAAGCTACATTTTGCATATTTGTTTCTTTGTTTAACTTCTCAAATTCTATAATTTTCACGTTCCTTAATAATATTTCTGCAGTGTATTGATAATTATATTTTTTATAGTAGTTCGTCTTATCTTGCATTATCTTATCTTTATCTCGTTATATCTTTATATCTTATCTTTAGTTCGTCTTATCTTATCTTTAATTGTTTTGCATGGTATAAAATATGCAATGCTTCCAAATATAAAATAGTAAAAATGAAAAAATGATTTTATCTTGTAAACTAATTGAAGTTATTTGCATATTTATCTATTTCTGATTAGTATGTATTCATATAGAAGAATGTTACATACAACCATAACTTTCTCACATACTGTTCACACACGAGCTGAAATTGAATTGTTACCAATTTCCATTTTCGAAAGTTAAGTGTGCATGTTTGAGAGATTCATGCATCCAATGATTTGATTAATATTTTCGCTTTTTCTTTCATGGACTGTGTTTCTTTTACCATATTTATTTCTTAAAGCCAATTGCAACTTTTTCACAAAAAAAGGGATTAAAAGTTTGTATTGTTATTTTGTTTATTTTTAATGTAATTTTTTTTTAATTTGTCACAAAATTATTGTAATATTCATTGAGGCAAATTATATTTGTATCAACAAAAAATGAACTCGAAATGTTTATTGATTTTATATTACTGGAAATGCTCTATTATGATATGTTGAATAATTTTTAACATTCAACGGCAGTTTTTTTTACTTATTTATTGGAAGTAAATATATAATTTTACTATATTTTCTATGAAATGTTTTTCTGTTTTCTAGAACAATTTGGATACATTAAAAGTTAACACTATATATGACATTTAAAACCTCACTTTAAGACACCTCACAAACCTCACTTTCACACTCACTTGCCTCATTTTAAGTATCGAATAGCTCAGTGTTAATTTCTATCATAAATCTTTTATACATTTACATTTTAATTAAATATATGTATCATACATATGTTTTGTTTAATAAACTGCCTTCTCAAACATTCTGTGGAAACGATTCGCGATTCGATCCAGTTGTTATTCTGTGACTTGCAGATATATCAAAAAGTTTTTTTATGCTATATTTAGTTTGTTTGTTATAATATTCTAAAGACATCTTTTCAATTGAACTTGTATGAACTTTATCATTGAATCTTAAAATTGAAGTAATTTTATTTGCTTTAAGTTGCTAACCTTTTTTTCACTGTTGCATTTGATTCTATGTACACCCACATAACTTTTTTTTTTTATAAAAAACTTTAGGTATCTGAACCATTTTATCCTTTCAATGGAACATCTTCTTTTGAATTTACCATTGGCACTGAAGATTGTACCAATATCAAAAGTTATTGCAATGGACCTTTAAAACCAGGAACTAATTATAAAGTAAAAGTGCGTGCCTTCACTGCACCAGAAAAATTTACAGACACTGTTTATTCATATGCCTTTCAAACTGGTTAGTATATGCTTTAATATTAAATATTAATGCAATTTTATGTCTGAATTAAAAGGGTAATTACATTTCAAACTTTTGAACATTTTTTTTTTAACTTTAACAAAAATTACAGATATTACATATATTGCATCAAAAGTTACATATATTGCATTTGGCACGTTTATACATAAACTTGCTTAATTACTTTCCAAATTTAAAGTATGAACATTTAACATTGGAAATATGCTAATTTGAAAAAAAAAATATCTATTTTAACTCAATGAAAAAAATATTGTTTCTTTTGAGTGAATATTTTACAAAGCAATTTTCAAATTTATGAAATGTTATGTCCCTTATCAACACACACACATAAATATTAAAAAAAAATTCATAATCTTT
Organism: Caerostris darwini; assembly: GCA_021605075.1. NCBI lineage: Eukaryota > Metazoa > Arthropoda > Arachnida > Araneae > Araneidae > Caerostris > Caerostris darwini. Next base: position 370,804 of record BPLQ01006342.1, read on the forward strand.
TGAATGATACCAGATCACTTTTTTATGTTTTATTTATTTTTTTCTTATTCTGCATATATTTTTAAAAAAATTTAGATATTTAAATTTTATTATTTAAAAAATATCATTTGAAACATATTTTTGGTTTTGTGATCAACTCTAGTATAATTATAACCATTTCAAAAGTGTGTCAATCTCAAGGACCTTGTAAGGTGAAAAAGTTACAAAAGGAAATAGTAAAAAAAAAAAAAAAAAAAAAAAAAAAGAAACTATAACAAATGCATTTTCATGGCATAACATGCTGAAAGACAAGATAAAAAATGTGAACAATATGACATAATTAGGAAATCATCTATGGCACAATGTGCTCAATGTGAGGTAAAAAAAAGTGGTGTAGGACATCTGAGTGTCTTATTTTGTCCTGTTTTTAGGGTTGAATCTTTCAATGATTTAGAAATTCATGAAAATGTATAATATTAAACATTCAATAAATATGTTATGTTACATAATTTTTGCAAGATGATAGTATGACAAGCAGGTTTGAGATACCTGCCAAGCTTAGGCAACATATTTCTTTCATGTATTTTTTGTAATCCTACTTCACCTATTCAACTTTGCAATTAATTCAAAAACTGTCTGAATATTTTTCATGCAACTTTTCACCAAAAGATTATTTCAACTTAATTTATTTACACAGCATAATGAATCGTCTCAGAATTCACAACATGTTGCTTCATAAACTCAATGTGCCAAACCTATCAATTTAGAGCACTATGCTTTATAATTTGAAAGGTAAGAAGCATTAGATTAAGACACAAGAAAAGTCTTGAACAGCTGGATTTCTTCAATATGTTAAATATCTATACAAGATTTGAATTCAACTGTAACTATGGCTTGCTTTTGCAATATTACAGAAAACCTTCCCTTTTAATGCAATTACTCATGAAATGAGAGGAATGTATTGCATTACTGCTCCCATTCGATGGACTGGCATTGATTCTCTTGCAAAGTGGTAGATTTATATACTGAAAATATAAGTTGTCAATTCCAATTGTGAAAACTCATCATATGACATTGGACATAGTACACAAAAAGAAAATTTTTAAAGGTTGCAAAAATGATTATATGGAACAAGTTAATCATGAATGTTTATTGTTATTAGTTGAATGCTTAAGATAGATTTTTATACGATGATAGGATATTTTCTTTGGAGGAAAGATTTTCATATTTTGCAAATACTGGAAACGAATTTTACTTTTAGCATTGCATGCTAACAATGCCATCATTATTCATCTCTCTGGGATGTATTTTAAGTAGTTCACTCCTGTGGGTTCTAGGGGCCTGAATGGCCGAGTGGCTAGCGCTCGGCACCACAGGTTTTGGGTTCGAGTCCCGGCGGTGCTATTGATGTTTGTAGTGGTTCAGAATCCACTTTAAACTGTAGGTCCCGGTCTGTTTAGCCTAAAGTGTGCACGAGAAGACCGTAGAGTGACAAACAAACCGAACCTGTGGATTCTAAAGATTTGATTAAAATCACTATAAATTGTTTGGTGGAAGAATCAATGGTAATTTAAATCTTTAGAATATTTAACATTTGTGTTTAAAAAAAAATTAAGATTCTTTACAGCTTAATGAAGAAATTTTAAAAAAAATTTCAACAGTAGAAAACATATTTCAGTCTCATTAGTATTGTTTATGATGATGAATAGGAAAGGAATATTTTTCAGCTGGCCTATATTATGTATGTGTGATTGAATATCTTTGTAAGTAAATATTTTAATAATTATTGTTTGTTATTATTTCATAAAGGGAGACGCAATCCTAGGAAATAATTTTAGGTTTGGCAAGTTGCTTTTCTAAAAAATTGATTTCCCTATTTTTAGAAAATTGCACCCCATAGGGGTGCCATACAACTAGCCTAATGATGTATAATTTGTTTTTATTTATATGAAATCATTTTTTATCTGAGTTTATTGAAATCTATTAAGTTATGTAATTTATTTTTCATTTTATAGAAACTGACAATACTGCTATGCTTGCTGGAATAACAGTTTCCTTAATTCTGGTTTTTATTATTATAATTATTGTTCTTGTTATGCGACGAAAAAAACATCATGGACCCTTTACAAAGAAGGTTTCTGATGGACATATTAAAGATGATTCAATGTCTATTCCAGAAAGCGAAATAATAACCAGGTGCAAAATTTATTACTTGTATTGTAAAGAAAATATTTTGTAGTTCAAAATTGTTTACATGGTTAATAAAAATGTTGATTTATAAAGTTATTGTAAAAAAAAAAAAAAAAAAAAACTCATATTTTTTTTTTTAAATTAACTTCATGAAAAGAAATTTTCATTTCTGTATATATACTAAAACATTTATAATATATTTTTAAATTAAAAGCAATTATAAATATACTTATGTTATAAGTATATTTATAAATATACTTATTTAAGGCTTGTTCTACAAAAGATTGAACTAATACTGTTGTGTTCTGGAATAAGTAGAAATAAGGTTAAAATATTTATTATTCTAGTTTATACTAGTAGTTGTGATTATTATATTATCAAACATTATTTATCAAACATGTATAATTTACTTTATACATTTTTTTCTCTTCTAATTTAACTGAGTGGGATTTGAGTCTTTTCTATTTATTTGGTTTCTTTTATATATTAGTTTTGATTTTTGAATAATTTTAAGCCACTAATGTAAGGTTCTTGGAGTATTGATTTATTTCTAATTTTTTTTTTCAGCCGTCCTGTAAAATTAAAAGATTTTCCGGACCACTATCGCTTCCTGTCAGCTGATTCAGATTTTAGATTTTCTGAAGAATTTGAATTATTAAAACATGTTGGAAGAGATAAACCTTGCAATGCTGCTGATCTTCCTGTTAATCGTCCAAAAAATAGGTTTACAAATATTCTTCCATATGATCATTCACGTGTAAAACTCATGCCATCTGATGATGAGGAAGGATCTGATTATATAAATGCAAATTATATTCCAGTAAGAACTTTCAGTTATGTTTCATAATTTATCTATGGCCTATGTCCCTTTTATAAGTAAAATGTAACTGTAAATTTTTCCCATTATTCATGCTGAAACTCGGAACGGTTTTTTAAGTTTAAATCGTTGTGCAAAGCTTTTTTAAAGTAGTTTAGAATATTTTTATTACTATATCTAGATGTTATTTTCATTCAATAAAAGACAAAATTTATTTCATTATGCGATTTGAGATAGTTCCTATTCAGCTTTGTTTAGGATCCTTAAATTCATAATTATAGAATAATGCATTTGTTTATAATTTTATAATCCCTTTTAAATTTATTTCCTAAAACTAATTAAAAATAACCTAGTTCACTTATATAAAAATAGAAATTTTTAATATAGATACGAAATTTTCTTTGAAAACTATTAAAATATTTTTAGAATAACTTTTCGCTTTATTATTTTTGTTTTGGATCTGTATTAGAGAAGGGGAAAACAATTGTTTTTGCATTTAACTTTTCTTAACCTAAGTGTAAAAATTGTGTCCATTGTGTAGAACAAACACACAATGGACACAATTTCTATCATCTTTACATTTAATTAGCCCTTTTGTTTGAAAGGCCATTATTAAATGTGTTTTTTAATCATTTCAACTAATGTTAATTTTCTGTTAGTATTCATAAACTTTCATAGGAAAATTCTATTAACAAGAAAGAATTTATAAAAGACATATTACATAGAAAATACATAATCTATATTTTATATTTTATTTTTATTATTAATATTTATTATTATTATTATTGCTTATGATAAGTAGATGATGATTTTAGACATTCATAGTTTTTCCTTGATTAAATTTTATAGCTGCATTGCGTAATGCAGATTTTGCTTTCAATTAACCTAAAATCTCAGTATTTCTGTACACTTGCAAAAGAAAAAGTGCAAAATAAATAAAAATGATTTTCCTTGTATTTTACACGCAATTAAAATTTTTAGTAGCTGTCATTGTCACTTCGCTAAATTTAATTTCAATTAATGTTCTGAATTTTTTTTTCTTTCTTGCTAGTGGAAAAACAGTTTATTTATCGTGCGAGTTTTCAATACTTAATTAAAAATACCGTTTTACTCAGTTAACAGAAAATTACCATTATATCAATTCTTACTATTTGTAGTAGTCCTATTTATGATATAGATGATGCGTTAATACAAATGTTATAGAATTTTTTTTTATCTAAATGCACATAATAGAAAATTATGATAATTTATCTTATGTTTTCAATCAACATATATCCTGTAAAGAATATTTGCTTTGATATAGGGATATAATTCTCCAAGAGAATTCATTGTCACCCAAGGACCACTCCACAGTACAAGAGATGATTTTTGGAGGATGATATGGGAGCAAAATTCTAGAGCTATTGTCATGCTTACCAGATGTGTTGAAAAAGGGCGAGAAAAATGTGATCATTATTGGCCCTATGACACACAACCAGCTTATTATGGTGACATACAAGTCACTATTCTAAATGAGTCACAGTACTCTAAGTGGACAATATCGGAATTTAAAGTTTCAAGAGTAAGAATTAATAGTTTAAGTTATGTTTTTTTTAATGGTTTTCTTGTATAATTATTAGTTGTTTAATGGTATTTGTTTAAAAAACTGCATTCTTATTAAATCCTTTTTTATTGATAATATAGTTGTTGTATTGGGAGTTTTTAAAATATGTTAATTAAAAATATGACCTATATTAATATGTTTCTAAATACTTGCAGGCCTTTTGAAATACATTTATAAATTTATTTACTTTTAAATTAATGGTCTTTGAATATATTTTTAATAAGTGTCAGTTAAAATTTTCAATGAATTTTATTTGATTAAACAAATTTTTACTTAAATATAAAACATGAAAATGAAAACTTAAAACATGTTGAAGTTTTTAAAAGTTAATATTTTCAATAAATCTTTGTACTTTTACTTATTTAATGTTTATCTCTTTGTTTCTTTCATAATGGTAGCCGTATTCTAACCCTTCACCAAAATAAAATGTTATGTTTTATTTAAAGATTAAATATGAATTATCTACCCCTTCAAAAAAAAATTATACTTAATTTCCTGTTGTTGAATAAAGTCAAAATATTTTCTTAATAAATGACAAAATTTGTACTGTACATGAAAAATCTCATAGTTTTCTATTAAAATAATTCATTATCAAAAAGTAAGTATATTCTCAAGGATTCGTTGAATTATAAAGCTGTTTAGAAAAATGCTAAAAATCGTCAATAAATGAATATAAATTAGGATTAAAGTAATATTTAATAATATGAGTTAATATTTTAAAAATAAACAATGTACAAAACATACAAATGTAGTTCCCTCAGTGGAGTATTTGGGTTATCTTGTTAATAAACGCATAGCTGTTTTAGCCATCACAACATGGAGAAGTGTATGATGCTATCTTGCAATAATTAATTTTATTGTTTGAAGATGTGCTTGTAATGAATCAGCAAATTTTGCAATATGAGTAAAAAAGCGAGAGAACTGCCAATAACTTTCTACACATTTTCAATTACAAAAGATTTGTTGATGTATGCGGCCATAAGGGAGTATATATTTGAACAATTAGATGAGATATCAATAATGTGAATATGTATTATTCTGTTTTAATACAGCACAAGTATAGTGATAAATGCTAGACCCAGTGCTTTTTTGCAGGCCCTTATAAACTTATTGCAGCGATTTTATTATACAAAAGTGGATCCTACACAGTGACCGATTTTGCTAACACCTAAATAGCTAGCAGACTCTCTGAATATGTGATGTCTGACAACAAACCAACTGTCATCATGGTGGCCACATTGAATAAATTAGTTATTGGCACCAAACAAACTCATGATTCATCACTGAAGATTACCCTCTGTCATTCAGCAGAACTATTACACAATCGAGAATACTCTAATGTAGTTTTTCTTCATGTTGGTTCTTACACTCTATTTTTAGTTTTTACTGTGCTGTTACTACTTATTCACTGAATATTAAAGTGATATTTTATGGCATTCTCCCATTATCAAATGTTGTGTGTGCATTCTTATTTATCCTAGGCCAAAAGTGTGCTATATTTATATATTTCTACTATATGTTCTTTTTTATGATGTGACTTCTCTCAAACAGATCCATCTGTTCGAATCTCTTTAAGTTTTTATGCAAGGCATACTGCACTCCAAAAAGAATTTATCAATTCAAGCATATGAATCTGAATACCTAGCATGCATATTTGGGTAATCTTATGTACTTTGATAGCTATAGCAACTATACTCCTCCTTTCTTGCATCTCTAATAAAAATGAGTAATTATTTGCGTGTCTCACATCTACTGAGTCTCATTTTTGTTAGTTGACCTTTTATAAGTAAAACTAGCTTTTGAATGAGATTTGTATATTATTTAAAACACAAAGATCTTTAATAAAATTGCTTATTTTCCTTAGAATTTATCTACTTTATTTATTTATACTAATTTAAAGTATTAAAAGTATTGCTGCTTTTTTAAGAATGAATACACTTCTTAATACATGTAATTAGGGTATATATATAGTTATTATATGTTCTTTTTATTTAGAGTGACCAGTCGCGCATCATTCGTCATTTTCATTTTACTACATGGCCAGATTTCGGAGTTCCTGATCCTCCTCAAACTCTGGTTAAATTTGTTCGAACATTTCGCGATAGAATTTTACCTGATAACAAGCCTATTGTTGTCCATTGCAGGTTTGTAATTTTTTTTTTAGAATATTAGTTAATGAAATGTTAGTAACATTTCTTGTTTAATAAGATATGTTTTTACTGTGAGTTAAAGATTCAAATTAATTGCTAATGTATCGTTTTTACATTTAGTGCTGGTGTTGGAAGATCTGGTACATTTATAGCTTTGGATCACATTCTCCAAAAAATTCAAAAGCATGATTATGTTGACATATTTTCGATTGTATATGAAATGAGAAAAGAAAGGGTCTGGATGGTTCAAAATGAGGTATTTTTAAGTATATTCTAAAATATTTCTAAATTGTGTTTTCCTAATTAAATATTTGATGTAAAGTATGTTTATTGCAGCAACAATATATTTGCATTCATCAATGTCTTATGTGTGTTTTGGACGGTAGTGAAGACATGGATCCTTTACGACAAGAAGTTCATGAAAACCAAGGTTATGAAGGTAAAAAAAAAAAAAAAAAAAATTACAGGAATAATTTATAGTTTATAAATTTGAAACATAACTTTAATTGTTTTTGTAATTTCTAATTGGTGCATAAAGTTCTTAATGTAATCAAAGTGATTAGAAACACTCAAAATTGGAATTCCTCACCAGTATTCAATTATCAGTGAGGTAGAGAGAAAGTCATAAAACCGCATTTTAAAGAAAACTAAACTATTGAAAGAAGTTTAAATATTTTGTTACCGAAGTAAAGAAATATAAATAATAATTGTTTTAAAAATGGCTGTATCATATTTTTCTCTTCTTCATTCAATTGAAGAAAAAAAGTTCATTTAATTATAATTAGTCAAAATTTTCTTTTTCTATGTTTCTTATATTTATTTGCTTAAATATATATTTGACTTTTGAATTTTTGAATGTCATCTGTATCTTAACAAATTTAATTCATTTGTTAAATTGAAATAATTTAAACAGAAAGTGTTAAAAATACTTTCATAAGTATTGAGACACTTAATATTTAATTTAATATGCAGGTTTTCAGAAAATTATTGGGCACATTATAAAAATAAAGCCGAGTCTCAATAATCCGAATCGCAATAAACCGATTTAACTTAATTTGAGAAAGCTTGAAATGGGCTTTAGTTTTATTATTATTATTATTATTATTGGACTGAATGTTCTTAACATTTTATCACGAACCAAGCAGATGCTTTTCTCGATTTTTTTTGTCTTCTTTGTTTATTTTTCTAGTTTAGGCTTGGATTTTAACTTGTATCTAATAAGTATGTCACTATGTTTTAGAACTCATAGAAATAAGACAAAATATTTGTGAACAGAAAAAGAAAATGAGTAGATTTCCTTAGATATTAAATTAATAGAAATTGGTGAAGTGTGAAGATTCAAATGTTGAAAAGAAAGGCTTTGTATGCAGAAGACATAACAAAGCAAAGCTAAATCTGGAGAATTTTATAAAACATGATTCTTCTTGCTGGGGTAATTCCTGTGGTTTAATTAAATTGATTTTTTCATTTTAAGTATAAAAAAATTTACAAACATTTTTAAGATAATTTTAGTGTCTGAATATAACATTATTTCTTGTGCCTTTAATCTGTTGATTTATACCTTCTTATGGTTAGATATTTTATTTTCCCCCAAAGATAATTATAGACATTGTGAAAAAATAATAAACAGATGTTTGGAAAGTAAAGTGAAAAATTAATGGGAGCTGCAGGTAATAACACAGCTCTTTTAGTAAAAATAGAGGTAGTATATGATGTGTAGCATACATCAATATGTGCATGTTGATTTAAAAAAAAAAATAAACTTCGGATAAAATTACAGATAAGAAATAAAAGCATTTAACAGAAAGTCAATCTGTCTACTCATCAAGCTTATCTCTAGCACGTGTGGAAATTACAAGTTGTACGCAAAAATATTTTTGAAAATTTGCTTCATGAAGAATCAGATTGATTTAACATTTGAAGTTATTTGATTTTTTTTTCTCCCTTTTGCATCAATAAAATTCATTCTTGCTTCTTTGATATGAATCTGTTTACCTTATTATTCATACTTTACCATAATTCTTTTATGCATATATCTTCTTTCCAATTTCTATCATTTCGATTGCTTAAAATTTCAATATTACTGTGTCATCAAAAATGCTATTCTTATTACAACCGCAAATGCAAATTTTGAACTTAAATTGGTAACTGAAAAAGATATCATGTGAGTAGATACACACATAGCAATCCTTTGCAAATTATGCAAATCTTTTTACATTTTAAAATTATGACTGCAGAATAAAATTATTAGTAAAAATTATACATACTTTTTAAAAATATATAGATTTTGTAACAAATTGTAGTACATATTTGCAAATAAATTTCAAAAATGTAAGTATTCAAATTCAGATTTGAGCTGCTGTATTTTCCATTTCAAAATTAAACAAGTTTGTAAAAAATACCTTTTAAAAAGCAGTTGTAGTATTCAGACAATACCACATAAACTACAAAGGGAAAATCTTCACTCTTAGTACAAGAATCCTTGCTCCGAGTACATAAAAGTTGCCTAAGTAACCACATGATGTGTAGTTTTTGAAAAAAGTCAGAAGAAAAAATTATAACGATATATTCAGTGCATGGAAAATAAGCATTACTGGAATCATGCAAATGCAGAGATATGAAAAATAAAATGATTTAAGAAAATAAAACGTAAAATTTTACCAATAAATTTGTAAGGACAATTCAAAAAAAGATAGGTGTGTGTCTGTTTTGCAATTGAGTAGCCATCATTGGGCTCATCTTGCTTGAAACTGACGACTCTTTTCTTAAAGTTATTCCATTTATGAATAATACGAAATGTATTTTATTTACAGTCAATGTAGTGACAAAGCATTACAAACTGTGATAGAGTATATCTCTCACTATCCATCACGCTGTCATCCCAACGACAATGTCCCATACAGATTGGATTTCAAGGACCCATCATGTTACAACCAGACCCGATTTCTTTGAAATTTTTCCTATGGAAAAAAGGAATTACACCAATTGTGTATTGAATGCCAGTTACTACATAAGGTGGCTTAGTTACTCGTATGCATACTAGTTTCATTTTCGTGTTCGATATGAGCGATGGTCATTTTAAATCTACACGGTTTATTCGATTATCCGAACACTCCTCAACTTGCTAGCCATTCTAAGCTTCTCTTACAAGTTTCTTTTGATTATCCCTTTAATGATTTCCTGTAAGTTATGTGTATAAAATCATATTCTGAGAGATAAAGAAAACAAACATACACATTCTGTATGCATTATATTGATGTTAAAAGATTATTTAAAATAGACTGATCAATATATTCTAATTCTCATTGTTTTAACAATCTGAAGAATAAAAAGACCAATAATAAAATTCAAGGGTTTGCAATGATTAGTAATTTCAATGTGAGAAAGTATAAATTTTTAGCTGAATGATTTAAAAGCATTTTTAAGAAAATGCAAAAATTAATAAATAAATACACTATTTATACAATAAAATTCTAAAAAGAGTTAACAAAATTTAATTTAATGAATTGTAAGAAGATGTAACAATCATTTTTTTATAGTAATTTTTGCTTATATTATAAATAAATATAGCTTTGAAAATTTTTTACAACGTTTTCATCTGTGCAATGCAGTAACAAAACACACATTCTCATTGACTCATAAATTTAAATAATAATAATAATTTTACAAATAGTATAGTTCAATCATTCATACAATTCTGATATGCTTTTAAATGTATTGCTCATTAGCATATAGCCAAAATAAATTGTTATTGAATATAACTATACAAAACCCATTTGAATTTTGTATAGCGAAATTTTCTACATTTTTACAGGTTCCTCATCTCCTCTTTTACTGATCATCTTTTGTATTTTATTTTTTAGATGATGAAGGAATAGCAGAATCTGGTATCTAAAATTGGCATTATGTTTTTAGAAGAAAATTCGAACAATAACATTTACTTTGTAAATGTATTGTAATGTACACTTATAAAAGTGGATGTGCAAGTAATTTCTGTGAAATTTTATTGGACATTGAATTTTAATGGTTGAAATGGTGGTTATTTTATGATTTAATGGTTCACATGATTAAAAGCAGTTTATGAGGATGAGTACATAACTGTTAGATTTCAAAATAGTTTTGGCTTAATATACAATGTGTTGTATTTTATATTCTTTTCTAAGTCATATATATATTTATAATTTTGATCTTAATGAATTTTAGTATTTTTTTTTTCTAATATTTTAACACAACCGATTTTTATTTAATCTTCAATGTTTTTCTTTAACTCAAGTATTAAACTCATTTTATTTTACCAACTACATTAATATTACTTTTGAGTAACTTGTGGCCAAAATACTCTGTGTTTGCAATTCTCATCTATTGTCTGTAACTTTTGTATATATTTGAGCAATAAATTTTATTTTGTATATTAAAATATGTGCTACTTTAAAACCTGATCTCTGTATTATTAAAAAAAAAAGTATATACAACAATTAACTCCTCATAATTTCATGGATTCATAATGTAGAATTGACTTTTTCTTTATTGCAAGTAACTTCGTTGTATTTTTAATAAATATCCAAAGGAGATTTTTGAAATTTTAATTAAATATTTTACGTGTTTAAAAATTTTTATCTTAAAAGGCATGAAAATTCTAAAACATTATTTAAACAAATTCAACTTATGCTTAGTTTTAAAATTGTTATATAATTTAAGTTTTCATTTGATTATGGTATTTCTCGGAATATTATTAGATTAGATTTTATGTTCACTATGCTGAAATGTTATTGCATTTTTGCAATACGTTTCTAAATATTTTTAAAAATACTCTTTATATTATCATTAAAATTATAAATAATTTCAATGGTGAGGATTTTTTCTTTTTATCTCCATAAGATATTGCAATTTTCATATTTAAAGCTGCAAGTTTGTGTTCATTTAAATATGGCAGAAACAAATATCTTTTTTTACAAAATATAAAATTTCAAATTTAAAGATTGAGAAACTTACCAAAGAAAAACTTATTGTAAGAATTTTGATGTGTCATTATTTTTCGTATAATTTTTCCTTGACACTCCCACTATGAAAAATAAAAAGTTGGGAAAAAGCTAATTAAAAGTTCTAAATGTTAATAAAATAAATGAAAACAGTAAAATTTAGCATTGATTATTGCATACAGGTTGATGGAAAACAAAATTTGACAATTTCAGGGAATTGTGACCCTTGGATATTTTTTTTTAAATTCCGATATAATTTGTGAACTTGAGCAGTTAATTAATAGTTTTTTCCCCCATAAAATCAGTATTACAAATCATCTTAAAACTTCAAGTCTCTTTCATTTCATTGAAAGTTCTTGTGATTTAAAATAAATACTGTATATTTCTGAATATAAATTTACCCAAGTTCAAATAATACCATACACAAGCTAAAATGGAAAAATTCCTTGTAATGCTCATTATTTAAAGTATTTTATTATTTCTGTTGTACATTTTAGTACTTTTCTGTTAACTGGGAGCAAATTTCGACATCAGATTTTCCGTTTTGTCGGCGACACAAGAAACTAGCAATATAAACAATTTCGAAAAATAGGAAAACACAATATCATAAACGAATAACTAGTTTCATTAAAAAAAAATTTTTTTTTTCCTTAAGCTTAAAAAATATACACTAATGAAATAAAAACGTGCTTTATTAGCGATTTATCTCACTTGCGCCCAGCTAACAGAAATATACCTACTTTTTTTTGTGAGATTAGCGGATCCGTATATAAGACGATGCCCTTACTTTAGCTTTAAAAAAAGTTATTGTCTTATAAACGGAAATGCACTGTATTTGAATTCAGACTTTCTTCTCTTTCTTTATAATGCAGTGTACAACAAAATTTTTAACTTTTTACAGAACTTAAATAGAAAAGAAAATACCTGATAATTTAATATGCTTTTTTTAGGATTTCTCTGCTTTTGATTATCCTTTGTAGTATTGCTGTCCATAAAAGAAAAACAATACAACTTGTGAAACATTTTTTAATATATCTTTGCTGGTGACTTAAAAGGTTGAAAGTAAAACAGAATTTACCTTATTAAAAAATTTCTATTAAAACCATTTTTTTTATCCTCCCTGTGAAAATGATTTTGTGTGATATTTTAAAATTGGAATTTTCTATTTATAAAGTGAGTTTCAACAGGCATCGAAAAAAAATAATAGTAAACATTGTTTATAGAGCTGTTAATTTTTTAAATAAATAACTTAATTTGGATCTAAAAAAAGAATATTACTTAGAGTAAAAAAAAAAAAAAATGAAAATTACGATAACACATTCATTCAAGATTGTTAATTAAAATTTCATAAGTTAAAAGATGAACTGAATGAATGAATTAGAATGACTGGACATGTTTTACAAATAAGCAAGAATATAAATTATTTGTTAAGTACAAAGTAATGTAGAGGCACATGACACTGTATTGATAAGACTTTATTATCTGTGTTATATATACAAAGGATTGTGATTGAAAGATTTATGAAATAGGTTTGTTTTTCATATGATATGAATGGACAATATAAATTAATCTTTAATAAAATACAATAAGAATTATTTTATACAAATATGTACATATAAAATGAGAAAATCACTACTCTAATCTGAGAAGTCTATTTTTTAATAAAATATCTTGTGAACATCTTAAAAGTATTTTTTTATAAAACAGAAAAACAAACTTATAAGAAATGCAATATATTGTGATATTAAATTATATTATATTTAATATCGTATCAAACCTATGAGAAACAATTTATAAATATATTTTTTTTCCTGCAATGAAAAGAGATTTATATGCATGTTTCACAAATAGGTTTGTAATACTTTTTTTGTTTTTGTTTGTTTGTTTGAACTAGGTGTACCAGTATGATACTGTAAGAATTTTAAACATAGCAGCAGCATCAAATTTGTGTTGCAACAATTTATTTTAAGTAGAAATGAATAATATCAAAGTTAATATAAATTATTTGTCTACTTATTTAAATTTCATTTGTAAATTATTTTTTCAATCATTTAAACAGATTTATTTGCTTTTAAATAAGTTTAAAAAGAACTTTTTCAATTCTTATTCACAATTTGAATATTTTGAAATAATATGAATTTTTATTTTTTATGAATTTTTATTTTTTATGAATTTATTCTAAAATAAACATGATTAACAAAATTTTGTTAAATAAGAAATCAACAAATTATTTGAAAAATATTTTTAAAAAAAAATTACAAGAAGTATTTTATTAAAACTTTATATTAGTTTCTGGACAATTTCTACTTTTTTTTTTAATGGTATGTTAACATTTTAGATTTGCTTTGCTAATTTTTATACTATACCTCCTAAGACTTAAAAATTTTTTAGTATTAGATAAAGACATGGTCATGAAAAGTGCTTATAAGTTATTTTATATTAATTATTTGCATTGCAATTTTAAAAAGTGCACAACTTAAAAATTTTGTTTTACCATAAATTTTGTATAATGTTGCATATTTGAATTTATTTAAAATGACTAAACTTACATAAATTATTTTGATTACTCTTTTAAATGATAACTTTTTTTTTTTGAAATGAGCAACATAAATTCTTTATTATTTTAAAAAATGGTTGTTTTAATAGAGAAAATTGTTTTGTATTTTAGCCCAAGAGCTATAAGAGATTTGAGCAGATCAGTTCATTAATATACTAATCTAGTGTCTCTGGGTTTAAAAAGTGTAGTTTTCATACTAATTATTTTGCATATGGAAAATGCATTTGTCAATTCGCGTGTTGCATTAATTAAAAGAAATGACAATTTCATTTTAATATGATAGATGGTAATTAAGAAACAAATACTTTTAACTAAAGCACAGCTCATTATTTTAAGTTAACTTCATCTTGGAAAATATTTTATTTATTGTAGCATTAAAAATGAATGTATTGAATCGAAATTTAAACTTAAGAATACTCTAACTGATAAAAAAAAAAATCTAAAATAAGTAGGGCATATTATTGTCTCAGATTACCCTTGCAAATCAATTCATAAGTAATAATTTAAAATATAAAGTATGTTATCCATTTTATAATTTATGAGTAAAAATTATACAAGATCATGGTTTACAAAGATGAAAATGAGTTTGATTAAATATTCGAAAATATTTTTGATATGTGGGATGGAATCATGAAACTAGAATTGAATGCACATTTCGACGGAACTCTTTTAGGCGATGTGAATGGACTTCAAAAGAGCGCCCAACATCCGGGCAGGATTCGTGAGATATTCTTTCTTGTGGCTTTGAGCAGAAATGCGAATGTTTTTGTATAGTATTGGAAGATGTGTGAGAAAGCATTCCAGGACACGACTGAACTCTGTAAAGTCCGCTATCAGAAAACTGATTTACACTCTTTCTGTCGTCTCGTTGCAAAGGAAACCACCAAGTCCTAATTTCAGTAAAGTGTTCATACTTTAACTTATCCCTCTTTACATTGAGTCGTGCATCAAAATTAGCAACTCTTTTTCTTGGCCAAACACAACCAGGAGATATGGTTACGCCAGAGTCGTGAAAACTGTCTGGATCTTCAGATAGTAAACTTGAACCCCTTGGACTAGAAGGTTCTGTAGATGTTAAGAAGATTAAATGTAAGTACTGAGTTAAATAAGGTAAGTATTCTTTTCCACTCACCCCAAATTGAATGAGTTACAATCTTTTTTTATTTGACAGCAAAATAGTTTTTGTTACCTAATCCGCTTAAGTGTTTATTTTTTGAAGTACAAAATTAATTCAAAAATTATTTCATCTTTGTTGTAATATAGCTAATTAAGGATAAGTATTTTATCGATTGAATGATCTCTTTGTGTCTCGAATTAGCGGTTATTGATGCGCTAAATTAAAAATAAATCTTTTTAACGCTTTGACTTCTTAAATCTAGTTTAATTATACCTGTATATGCCAAATTAAGTTTTTAAAAATGTAACAAACGAAAGTTTTAAGCACCTTTAAACTCAGCTAGATATTTTCGCGAACAAGTGAAAAGTAACTTAGCAACATTTCAGTTATGGAAGTATACACGATCGATTATTTTATGGATAAACCAACTTCACGAGTATGGCCTTGCAGTAATTATTAAAAAAATTTATATTATCTCCTAGTTTTGTTCTGTAATATGAGAAAGAATTGTCTGTTGCTACAAATACTAAGGTCACCGTTGCTTAGTCAATATTTTTTTCCCCCTCCCACCATTTCTTCAGTAATCTTTAACAATGCTTAAATAACTCCCTAATGTCATTGGTATTAAAGAAATGACGGCTTTTGTTTTAAGTAGAAGCTAGTTTTTAATCTCGTTACATATCTATAATTGGAATCTCTCAATTAAATTGACAAATTGTAAACATTAGGAATGAGAAAATTTTGGAAACAGCGTATTATTTGGAATAAGAAAACCATCTATCCACCTTTAAATATATGCTTTTTAAAATCTCGTATGGAAATAATCTTTGCATCGACGGATATGTTTTTGCACTTTCCGAAAATAAACGTTATGATTCCGTAGTTCAAAAACACGAGAAATTAAAATTTTTAAGTACAATGTAGCCAATATTATTATTTCGAAACGAAAAAGTCTTCAATTAAATTTTTACATTGAAAGACTACAAACGAATACCCTAAAAAGATACTCAATGTTTGAAATTTTCGAAAGTACAGGCAGAAAGATCTCCGAGATAGATACTCCTACTGTGATAGATTGGAAACCAGTTAAAGAGAAATAGAATGCAATACTCCTGGAAATTGAAAGGTTTTTTTTGTTCATCATAAAAAACACGACGCAAATGTATTGTCCAAACGTAAGACAATCAGACTGAATAATAAATATTTACATTTTAAATATTAATTAAATGGTTCCCAAATTGTCAACAAATAAGGTACTTTCTGTTTAAGATATATAAAGCGTTTAACTATCTTTATAAAGCGACGTTACTTTTGAAGAGAGGAAAAAAAAAAGGCTAGTTATTGAGGAAATGTCTATTTATATTAAAGTGGCCATGTATCGCTAATCGTCTGAGACTAATTCCAATGCTCCTATCGACTAATCTTGGAAGTTAGCTATTTTCTCTCAAAATTATGACGTATAACAAAAAAAATTATTGCAAAGATGTAGAATGTTTCCGAATTAGTATAAAACGACATTCTACATTCACGGATAATTAAATTTGAAATCCTAAAATACAAAACCCCCAGTATCCAATCATTGTCATAATTACATCACGAAACTAATGAAGAAATGTTATATTTATCAATAAGACTAACATTTTATGAAGAAATTTGTACA
This sequence comes from Caerostris darwini, assembly GCA_021605075.1. NCBI lineage: Eukaryota > Metazoa > Arthropoda > Arachnida > Araneae > Araneidae > Caerostris > Caerostris darwini. Next base: position 387,856 of record BPLQ01006342.1, read on the forward strand.
ACATTAGAACGTTATGAAGAGGGGAAAAAAAAAAAACATAAGTAGTGTAGTTGAATGTTTTACATGTCAGTAATTACTGTGGCAGAAATTTGTATTAAACGAAAAAACATTTTGTTTAACAGCTTGTAGCATTTCATATATTAGTCATCTGCATGCATACAAAAATCCGGTCTTGAGGATCGTTAACATTTTGCGGACACGCGATGCTTGAATCACGCAAATGGACTAAAGGCAAATCATGTACAAATTCACTAAGGGCTCGTTCCCACCGAGGCGTGAGGCTTTAAGAGTAAAGCTTTGACCAATCACTAGCCTCACCACGTTCGCCTGAAACCGGTTTGAAATGCATCGCTTCGAGTTGACCAACTTTCAACTCGAAGCGGAACTTCACTAGGCGTAATGCTATTTTTGACGTTTCACTGTGAAGGGGTCGAAAAAAGTTTCTTGCCTGCAGCGTGAATCTTCAACGCCTCGGTAAGAACGAGCCTTAAATGTGGTTATCGTATACCCGTACAAAACCAACCATCTCACAGTACTTATTCTAACTATAACTAGTTATGGTTCAAGTCCGTTTCAGTTCCTGCTGTCTGATAAGCTTTCCCGACCGTCAATTTATGTTTCTTGATAAAGTGCAAAATGATATAACTCGCATGGTTATACTCTCACTGTTTTACCATTCTAGACAATTACAGATTTAATTATAAAATTTTAGCAAAATGATATCATTAGTGATGTAATAACGATGATCGGATAGTGAGATTTACATTTCAAAACTTATTGAGTTACAGACGCATATAGAGGTTTATTTTTATCTAAATCGGTGACACTCTACACTTTTGCAATTAACTTTCATTCACTATTTGTCATAGTTGACATAAAACAAACTACTTTCAAGATTTGCTTTTAGGAACGGTCAATTTTAGTTGATAGCGGGCCACTTTAAGTAGATATTGCTTCCACTTTTCTAGATATCTTCGTTCGAGGGTAATTTTGCTGTCAAAGAGATAGATATATACCTGCATATACTTATAGAATGGAATTTAACATTGTGCTAATGAATAATGAGGTTTTTGCAAATGTGTTTTTCGCTAACAATAGTGGATAAAGTTTACTAGTGTCAATTATCAAGATGATTATAAATTAGCTTCATGCTCTGCAGATGTTCTTAATTATATTTTTTGCAGGATATTTTTTGGATACTTCTTTTTTTCAGAAATACTTTCGCATAAATCATTAGTTCTGGGGGAAAAAGCTACATTTTAATTAATCCAATAACGCCAGTGGAGACCATCAGTAACCGCAAAATTCAAATTTATCCAGAATTCATATCTGTCCCTCTTTGTAACACGAATGTAATTGTATGCCAACATTATAAAAATAAGTTTCATTTTCAGTGTATTTTATGTACGCGTCATGTTTTAATTTTTTTTTATATAAAAAAGTTACGGCATTTTGGCACAATGCATTAGGTCTTGATCCGCCCAAACTTTGTGGGACAATCAGTGTGACCTTTAATCCAAAATTTGGGAGACCTATATTTAAAATAGTTAAACATTAAGAATTTCGTCTTCATTAAATTTTAGGAAGATATGTAGGAGAGACTAGAAGTATATTTTGAAACAAAACATTCTCTGTCATGTCATATACTTTACTTAAAATGATTGTCTATCAATGCTGTAAATGTTATATTCCAAAACAAGACCAAAGAATTGTTTATAAAAAATTAAATTGTTTAAAGTTTAATTTCTCATTCACTTCTTAACCTTTGTCTAACACTCAAAGATATAGGGACTCTATTTTTACCTGTCTTGCACATATCCCTTTCCATTTCTAAATCTTCCAGTAGATGACTTTCAGAAGGACTTAAAGGACTCTTCAGATTTGTAGACCATTCAGATGCAGCTATGTCTGGAATGGATAAAGGAAAGAATGACCTATCTGGAGCACCATCTTTGAGAAGAATTGCATCATCTTCTAATTCTTCAAGATCAATGTTGAAATGAAAGTGTTCAGGTTTCTTACGTGACTCACTAGCATTATCAAAACAATCTGAGCTTTCACTACCAAAACCAGATGTCTCCATAGAATCTGAACGTTTGTATGAATCAACGTTGAACGAAAGAGGGTGAAGAGAGGAAGCTTTGGGTTGAAAATCAGATCCTCTGAACACTAAGTAGGATTCTGTCTGTTCTTTTTTCAAGACTAATTCCTTGGATCGAATCATAGAAATGTGCTTTTTGCTGCACTCACTTTGAAGTTTTTTCATTTCATTTTGTTGCAATAAATTTGAATTTGCTTTTTGTTTGCTTTTAAAGAACTCAGCACCTTTAGACGATGAATAAGATTGATGAGAAAGTGTCTGGAGAGAGAAACGTTCTTCTTTGTTAGATGAGTAAATTGACCGATACTTTTCAACAGAAAATTGAGTAGATGGATCTCCATGTTTTTCATCACTATTACCATAAGCTATTTTTTGCCTCGCATTTCCAATAGCTTTTAGATCAATTCCTCCCGTGGAGATTTCGGAAATCAGCGCATCACACTTGATTTCTTTAACTGGTGATAAAACTTTAGGAGCTGTTGTGACATTCATTTCTTTCGGCTTCCGTGTCTCATCTATGTCTCGAAGCCAATCTCCATAACAACTTTTACTTCGGAACTGCTTAAAATCAGGTGTTCGGGGATGATTCTCTTCTGCAGTGCTCTTCGGAACATCGAAGCTTAATTTAGCAAGGGCGGTTGTTGGGGACTGGTCGCCACTTTTGGGTGGGATGAAAATGTTTGAAGCTTCATTATTTTGAGAGCTAATGTTTAGTGATAATTTGGATGTCCTCATATCTGTCCTGCACACTCGTTTTTGACTACACAATGGTGGAGCGGATTTCACTTCTTGCCTCGTGTCAAGAATATTTTCTCTCCTCAACTGCTTTTCATACTCCAAAAGTTGTCCGAGGAAGTTGAAATTCGGAGAGATGGTTGGACGTTTTGATTTTACATACCTGAAAAATTAATACATAAGCATATGAGTGCAATTCATTGAAAGTGACAGTATTTTGTCTTCAGCTCAAACAAAATAAAGTATAACCGTTTGGGAAAGCTCAGATGATCATACTGAAATCAAAATTCCCGTTTTAATAATTTTTACATTGCATTAATTTGGTTCAAATAGATCAAAAAAAATATTGAAATTAAATGTTTTCTCTTTTACCAGTTCATCGATTGCATCTTTTATGTCAATTTCAATGTTTCGATTAATATTTAATAAAGCTAAACCGTTTAGACTTCTTGCCCTGTTTCTCGAATAGGATTTCAGGCTTTGTAACGTTGGAAAAGATCTTTCATTCATGCACGATGTCACAGGGTAAATATTTTTAATATTGATATTGTTTCTCGCTCGACGCCATTTTGTGAACACGAGAGCTAAACAAACAGTATTTTTAATAAAAAAAAATATATATTCCTGCTGCATTCTCCTAATGCTTCAATTGCGTTTTTACATATTGCAGTTTTGTAACATTTATGGAACTACAATTTTAATTCACTTTCTAAAAATGCAGATGCTAGTTGAGATATCTACAGATAAAATACAGAAATCTATAAAGTCATGTAATTTCGTTTCTGCCAATTTATCGATACTTGGAAAAATATCATTAGAATTTATTAATATAGTTTTGTGATTAATAAACCTCTCTTTCAATTGAATCAACAATTTAACTAAAAATGATGTAAAAATTGTTTTAAAATAATAAATAAATATCAATTCGGCAAATATATTATGGTAATTCCCGTTTTTTATTTATTTATTTCTTTTAAATTAACAACAGTAAAGAAAGTTTATCGCAATCGCAATTATCCCTAATAGCAGTAAAAAAACAAATTTCATTGAATTTCGAATTCTTATCATATATAATTAATTTGATGAATAACGCTATCAATAGAATTTAATACAGCATAAAGTTCACTATCAAATTTTTGTAACAACTTGCACAGAGGAAATGTATACCCAACAATAAATATAATAGTAATCTGACTGTAAAAATTAAAAAAAAAAGCTTATCAAAATAAAACATTTTATTTAACATTATTCTCAAGAAAAATGAAAAAGTATTTAATTAACCTTAACGGAGTTTTCAAATACGATTAAAATTATAAATACAATACTGGCCATTAAAATTGCTATACCAGGAAGAAGTGATATTTATTGGACAAATATATTATACTGGAAATAACAAGTGATTAAATTTTCAAGAAATTTGGGTACATAGATCCTGAGAAATCAGTACCCAGAACAACCACCAGTAACAGCACTTATACGCCTTCTTGAGTCAAACAGAGATTGGATGGCATGTACAGGTACAGATGCCCATGCAGCTTCAACCCGATGCCGCAGCTTATCATCGTATGGTGACGAACCAGTCGCTCGGCAACCATGGACCAGACGTTTTCTATTGGCGAGAGATCTGGTGAACGTGCAGGCCAGGGCAACAGCCGAACATTTTCCGTATCAAGGAAGGTCCGTACAATACCGGCAACATGCGGTCTGCGGTTATCCTGCTGAAACGTAGGGTTTCGCAGGGCTCGATTAAAAGGTAGAGCCACGGGTCGTAACACACCAGAAATGAAACGCGCACTGTTCAAAGTGCCGTCAATGCGAACAAGAGGTGACCGAGACATGTATCCAATAGCTCCCCATACCATCACGCCAAGTGATGGGCCAGTATGACGATGAAGAATGCATGCTGCCAATGTGAGTTCACCCCGATGCCGCCAAACACGAATGCGACCATCTTGATGCCGTAAACAGAATGTCGATTCATCTGAAAAAATTACTTCTCGCCATTCGTGCGCCCAGGTTCGTCGTTGATCACACAATTGAAGACGCTTTTGTCTGTGATGGTCAAGGGTAGCCGTAGCCATGGTCTCCGAGCTGAGAGTCCATGCTGCTGCAAACGTCGTCGAATTGTTTGTGCAGAGACTTGTCTTGCAAACGACCCCAATTCCTGACTCAATGGGTCGCGCAGCCACGTCACGATCCCTAAGGCCATGCGGGTAACATACCTGTCTTCTCGGCTGCTAGTGATAGGGGGCCGTTGAGATCCAGCACAGCGTTTTGTGTTACCGTCTTGAACCCATCGATTTCATATTCTGTTAACAGCCATTGGATCTCGACCGACGCGAGCAGCAATATTGTGATACGATAAACCGCAATCCCGGTGCGCTACAATTCGACCTTTATCGAAGTCAGAAAGGTGCTGGTACGCATTTCTGCTTCTTACACGAGGCACCCCAATAACTTTTCACCAGGCAACAACGTTCAAATGCAATATTTGCATATCACAGCACCTTCTACCTGTTGTTTAAATTTCACGTCTGTAGCATGTTGCCTTCTTGGTGTAGCAATTTTAATGGCCAGTAGTGCATTTAAAAATAAATGTATTGTATTTCAATGTAGAATTTTGAATTATTTCTCATGATGTAATTCAAGGATCACGGCCCACGAAATAACAATGAAATTAGTAACAACAGGATGCAATCTAGTTATAAAACACATAAGTTTTCGTAAACTGTAAGAGATTATATATTTGTAATTCTTAGTTTTCAGTAGCAGATGTGAAAGGATTATAAATGGCGATTATTAGAAAAGAGATTTAACTAACAATAATTAAAAAATACAAAGACTTAACTAAATGTATTACTTACTTTGACGATGAGAATATTGTGGGAAATTTCACAATATAATAACGAAAAATTAAAAAGAGCACGTTATGGAATAAGATCGAAGTAAGAAATGACAATATGTCATAAAATAAAGACCTGCAAATTGCTGAAATCAAAATAGGGATTTGGAGATCCTCTTACATATAAGGTCTTGGGGGAGCTCAAGCCCGCCAACCTTGACGTTATATAACCTAATAATATTTTAATTTATATATTTCTAATGAATGATAGAAAAATATATAACCACTACGTAATATGATAACTCATTTTTTTTTCTGGGAAAAAAAAAAAAAAAAAAAAAACAGAACAGATATTCCTTTTTATAGGACTAATAGAGAAAAAAAATTCTATGTTTAGTCGCTGCATTTTATTGTCTATTTACTTTTTGAAACACACAGTCGTAAGTATTTAAAACGAAAACAAGCAACATCAGTTTTATCGCCTTGAAATAAGTAAATAAGGGAAATGTGTTCAATAAACGGCTGATCTTTTTATTCAATGAGTACATAAAGTTGGGAATTATATAGCTAATCATAACATTGAAAATAGTATTTTTGCTTATAGGAAATTAATCATGCTAAACAGAAGGAAAATAAAGCTTTTTGCATTAGAAAGTTAACAAATTGCCAAAAGTGATGATATACAAAAAGAAAAAAAAAATTGAAGTTTTATGCTACTAAGATTTACGAATGAATTTTACTTTTCTCTATCAAAATACTCTGATTATAAAATTTTTTTTTCTTAAATAGAAAGCATCTTAGACGTAACTCAAGATTGAGAATTTAATTATAAATAAGTAGTTTAATTTATCTTATCAAAAAAGCGAAATTTATATAAAATTTTGTGATGGAATAAAATCGATGGCAAATTTTTAACTTTTATTTTACTATTGCTATATTTAAATTCATATGAATTAAAATACACATACATAACATTGCCATTGTTATGTATTGTGGTATATTTCTGTCATTAATAATATTCATCATTTGAATTTCTTTCGGAAGATTGCTGTATTAGATGATTTTCAAATTAATGAAATGAAACGCTTCTGTTCACTTTATGAGAATTTCATTGAAATATATTCAAAGTGAATAATATAAAACACAATCCATTAAGTGTACTATTTCAAACAGAATATACATGATGGTTTATCAATTCATATTTGTTATTAAAATTATTCATAACTAATAAATCACTCTAAGTTGCAATACTATTTCTCAATTATGAAATTTATAAAATAAATACAAGTTTTCAATTTAACTAGAATTTGACGATTAATAGTTCACATCATAAAAAATAGGTTTTTAGTGGTAAGCAAATGTATTCTACCTAAATGAATAAATTAAGACAATGTTTAAGTTGTATTTTGAATGTGGTATTTAATTTGTTCCTACCTATATCCATCATCAGAAGAAAGACGCAGATGTTGCATTACATAGGCGATGGCAACTGTAGGCGATCGAGAAATGCCCGCGAGGCAATGAACTAGAACACAACCATTTCCTTGGCGTACTTTATCTAAAATTAAAGATTCATCCATTGGTAACAACTTCGTATATGAAGATAAAATTATCAAAGCAACTTCTAATACCATTGTTTACAATAAGAAAATACATTTATTGTAAAAAAACTAGGCGAAATAAGTACTAGAATACTGTTTATTTATTAAATGTATAAATTGTTATACTTATTAAAATTCAAAGCATGTACATAAATTTAAGTCACTTTGTTATCACGTGGAAAAGTGTATAAAGAAGTAAAATCCAAAAAATATGAAATCATGTATTAGATTAATTTCTAATAAGAAAAAAAATGCTGAAATTATATGATGTAACACTTTTCCCTTCATGTGCAGAAGTAAGTTATATCTTGTAAAATACTCTTATGTAAAGCTGCATTCAAAAGCTATTTAACACGTCCTTTTATTTACATGAAGTCAGTTCGAAGTGCACATTATCCAGAAAGAATGACTTACCTAGAAAATGAAAAGCTTTCGGAAAATAGGGCAGCAATTTTTCACTGTAGGTATCACTTACAGGAATACGCATAAAGTGACTTTCTGGGATGAAATCCGGCTGGGGGCAGGACGTACTCACATTTAAGACATAGGTGATACTGTGATCCTTAAAAAAGACAAGACAACATGTTATGCTACAACTATAAACAACTCATAAAAAAAATACAACTGTTTCTCATAAGTTAATTAATATTGCGACAAAGAACGTAGACTTGCATATATTTTTGATGTATGATATCTTTTACTGTATGTATAACACCTTGTTGAGAGACTCTTCAATACAATCAACTACATGCCTACCTTACGACATGCTAGAACAAATAGATTCTCTTTTTATACATAGTGCAGTGGCAAGAATTTTAAGCAAAAACTGTATAATTTGCCAATAATTGAATGTACCAGAGGAGATAATACATCATCCTAAAGAAGTGGCTTACTTGATTAAAAATTGTCCACAAACCTATAATGTCAATAAACAAAGTATTCAACCTATGAGTAAAAAGGAATTCTTAATTCAAATGGGGAACATGGATATTTCAATAAGTAATTAGCTCAGTTATCTCTTGAGATACTTTTCATTGAAATCGCTTCAGATGGATACACACTATTTAGTAGTAGGGCCAAAATATTGCCAAATTCAATTCTCTGTATACCTTAAAAAGGTGATTTTTGAACAAAATATAAATTTTTCATTTCTTGAATGCCTTTAAAATGTTTATAATTTATTTCTATCTTTCGTAGAACCAGAATTATGGCTACTTGACCTGGCTTAACCTTTCTTGAATTTTAAGTTAATTATTATAAAAAATTACCAACGTTTAATATTTTAAAAATATCGGCTGGTAAAATTGTCAGTGATAATTATGGAGAATAATAATTGCGGTATTCCAAATGTTAATGATAATATATCTAAGTTTAGTTCTGTGTTAGTTTTGAAAATACATTTATGTTATGTAATATTTAATAATTCAATAAAATATCTAAACGATTTAAAATAAGGTAGAATATTTTTTGTAGAAGCGCCACTTACAGTTTGTCATAAGGATTATCCTTCTGTCGACATGCTTGTTAGCCACTTTATCATTAGTTTCCATGGTTTGGTTTGGCTTATCGGTCTACGGTCATTTTGTGCACACGAGGGCTAAACAGACCGGGACCTTCAATTTAAAGTGGTTTCCGAACTACTCACAAACATCCATGCCACCGCTAGGATTCGCTTGTGATACCAAAGGCGAGAGCGCTAGCCACTTGATCACCAGGCCGCTTAGTTTTCATGGACTTCTGATTAATTCCCTTTTTTAACTTTTGTCTATCCCTCAACTTCCAATGGGGCTTTATTCTAACACTTATTCGTGTTTCGTAAAGTGAAAACAAATAATTCCTAATTTAAAATTCCGTTGGAAGAACAGCACTTTGAAAGCACTTACTCTGAGGAGCTCCTTATCCACGGCATCGAACTGAGAGCCGAGGTAGAGGAAGGGCAAGATGCGCGTGGGGCCCTGGTTGGCGATGGGGAGACAGGGCTGGGACAAGGACGTGAGGGCAGGGCACTTCCGGGTTTTGTCTTCGCACAAGCCAGGATACTGCCTGTGGAATTCCTCAAAGCCACCTAGTTCAAAGAACATGCGAATTAGATACAACTACTGCATAAAATAACATTGATAAACAATTATTTTATTTCATGTACTAGATGTTTTTAAATATTATTGATTTCAGATTTCTAAAAGACTTTGATATTATTTTTAATTCATTCGTACCTCCTCTTCTATTCATAAAACTTTCAATGAGAGAACTTATAGAGGGGGAATTCCAAATAAAAGTTGAATTTAAGTTTTATAATGGCATTTAAGTGAAAAATTTACCTGCTAGTAAATTTACGCAACGGAAAACAAGTTGGAGTTTCTTGAGAAGGATGACGATGAAGCTATCCACGGATAAGTTTTCCACATTTTCAGTCGCCTGATCGTAGACGACAACTTCGAGATCTTCATTCACGTCACAGTGACACGTGTGTATCAGCAATTCTGTCACAGACAGCTGTAGAAAAAGGAACTTTTAAAGAATTTTAGAAATAAATTCAATTTCTGTAATATTTTTATTAATAAAAAGTTGTCTGCTTCAAATGAAATGCATATGTGATACAGTATAGGGTACCCTCTTTCTATTTTTGTATTACTTTTAATGATGTATCGTACTGATGATCGTTAATGATGTAATGAGCTTTACATGGTGTATCGTTTAATTAATAATCTTAACTGAACTTGAATAGTTCAAAAATTAGCGTTGACTTTTATTTTAAGATCCAGAGGTGCGCATTTCTTGAAAAAGCTAGCCTCATGAAATCAATTTGTTGGTTCCATGTCTTTATTTAAAAGCGCTTTCCTTAGATTAGCTTTGCGTGTATATATTTTATATCAAAACTAAAGGAGATAAATACAACGTCATAATGCATAAAGTTAACAGCTGTTACATCAGGCAAAGACAATATACAGAGGTTATAATTAAACTAACATAAATCGGATACCTCTGTATCTAGATCGAACAGAACGAATAGAATGAAATTTGGCAGGCGTAGAAGTACACCAACTAAAATCCAGGATCCCACCAAAATAATCCTTAAACTTGAGATATCGCCACAGCACAAGATATATTTTTGGTTTGGAAAGCGAGTATATCGAATGTGAATTTCAAAATCTTCGTTTAAGGCAACGTTCCATTTCAGAGCTTAAAATCATTGGTATGTCTATTATAAGTCTTAAAACATTACAAATACGGGTAAAAAAACCCAAACAATTACTTAAAACAATTTAATTGCTTAAAACATTGCAAAATAAAACCGTTTTTTATTTGAGGCATCCATGTCTCTGTTAGTTCTCCAACCCACTTTCGTGCCATTCCGGTTATTAGATTGAGCTACAGATTGCTCTGAGTAGCGTCAGTTTCAATTGGACCCTCGAACAATGGCATGTTTCACCTTTGTGCTTCCCCTTAGCTAGAGGAGATTTTCTTCTCAACCCTTTGTCATCAATAAATAACCTAATAATTTGTTGAGATTATTTTATCACTGTATGAATAACTAACTCAAATTCAAATATTTATAGTATTATTTATTATTGCAATTAATTTTATTGAAATATAGTAGTAACCAAGTACGAATATTAAATTTTTTTCATTGCAAAAACAATACCCACAGACAAATGCAATCAGTATTAGAATGTATATTAATTCATCGATAGAAGAAGAGCCGATGTTTGTAAGGGTTTTTAATGAGCGTTAGGTTGAGTTCGAGTCCTTATCACTGTTACACAATTAAAAAAATAAATCATAATGCTTTGTTGAAAACAGGGAAAGAAAAAAAAAAGGTTTTATCGAAAGTGAAACTAAACGATGGGTGTGGTAGCGACTATTTCAAGGCTGAATTTTTGTAAACATCCCTTTACTTAAAAAAAAAATATATATATTTGGGAGTTTTTGGCGTACGGTCAAAAACTCAGTACCAAAATATTCAGCATAAACTAGAGCGTAACATATAAAAATTTCAATTTTTAAAAATATATATATATAAGTTTAACACGTATGAGATCCCTTAAATGGTGTTGAAAATAAAGCGAGAAATTAATTGGGAAAGCATGCAACTTTATGGTTATATTCTTCAGGCAGTCCAAAACGCAGACAGTATCCGAGAACTTTGAAGTATGCACGATTCGTCGGTCATCGAAGGACGTGCAAATTATTATTACTGAAGCATACATGAAAAATATAGGCATTAGTATCGCCCATTGTAAGCAGCTTTAAAAGGTATAACATACAACCTAATTTAAACATTAAAATTGTGTTTTCTCTCTAATCTTCTATAAAGGCAACCATAAGAGCATATAATCAAATTTGATGGTGAAAAAAATTGTGGCTTCACAAGATTTCGAATTAATAAATCGTACTAGTGTTGGAAGAAATCGGGTTACAATTAGCCAACTTGAAGCCGGCGGATGTAAAAAGGATGAACTGACTAACAACAACTATTACAGCAGCTTCACCATGCCACCAAACGAGATGAAATATATCTTGTGTTCATGGTTTTTACGGATCGAATTAAAACATCAAAAACTCTGGCTGAAGAATTATAGTGAGTAGCACAATAATTTGTGTCAGCACGCACCATGTGACAGCATCTGTAGCAGATATATATTTTTTAAAATCTTCATTGTTACGACTACAAGGTTACCATGTGCAATGGTGCTAAGAGTAAAGCCATCATGCCGGTAACATTGTAGTTGTAATGCAATGTGGCTGTAAGTCTCCATAGCTTGCTTGAAGCCATTTTTTTTATCAGGGCAACATCAGATTGTATGCGGCACAAATCGTTCATCAGTTTTTCAATATTCACCGGACTTTATTACTTCCAGGGCACGCCCATTCGCCAGATTTATCGCTGCACAACTGGCACACTGGAGGACACTCGCAATTACACTAGATGAACTTTAATGACATATGGAAGTAGCATATTCCTAACATATGTGCAAAGCATCTTTCTTTCACAGCCGAGATATGCAGCACTTCATAGTGACAATATAAACTACTGATTTCTTTTCATATTCCGCAAATTGAACAGAGCTGTAATTTCAATAACTTCAACCTTAATCCATATTTATCTATTATTTACGTAAAAAATTATAGCTTCCATATTTTTTATTTTCCGTAGTGTTATGTTTTGGATATTGAACAGTGCATTACAAATACAAGGTGAAAAAGAGACTGGTGGTTTTCAAAAAGAAATAACAAGTAAACGGTTACGGTTAAAAAACTGGTACCCCAGCGAGTTCCTGATAATCAATTTAATAGAATTTATTGCACAATAAAAATAAATACATTTACCAAATAATAAATTCTAATATTTATAAAGACATTTATATATTTATTATAATTTTATTAAATAATCTAATATAATTAAATTTATACTCTTCATATATATATATATATATATACATAAATGTAATGTGGTCTGTTATTTTTCCCTTAGATGGTGGTTCACTTTCAGATTTTATAGAATATACATCGAGTCCTTTATTTACACAAATGAAGTAGCTTATAATCTGCATTGATCATTCCTCACAATGTTCAACTAAGTAAAGAATGAAGTATCGACATAAAGTTATTATTAAAGTCAACTGACCTACACGCCAATTGATGATCTCAATTTTTTCAGACGCTCAGCAATAACTGGACCTCTATCTCTGTCTCAATACTTCACATCTGCCCAAATTTCTTTATATTTTCCCTACTGTCGCGGCCCTCTACTTTTTTTTTCTTTTCTTTTTTCTGTAAGTAACAGAGAAGAAGGACCTTTCCGTCTCTCTTTCAGAAATCACCCTTTCTGCGTTGAAACTTCTAGAAACGTGACATACCTTACACACACACATACATACACATATAATATTCCAAACATAACTTACTTTATCTTGTTGTAAACGTCTTTTGACGATTTTTGAACAACAAACATTGACAGATGCAGCAATATGACAAGTGTTATGTTCAATAAAGGATCGACTGTCAATGATCAAAACCTGTTTAAAAAGAAACAAAGAGAATATATTTCAAAGGTTAAATGTAGGAGAAATTTTTAAATAGTTAATAAGTTCAGAAAAATCAGTTTTATGATCCTGAAAAAATCCTATTTTTTGTTTTTTTAAACATTGGTGTTATTTACTTATTATTTTTTTTTCAAATGAGATATTAGACAACCTTAAGTCCTCTTCAAGAGACTTTCATTTAACTCATTTGCAACATAAACCTTATACAGATTCCAAATATATGCATCCAGCATATGCATTGTTTATGGTGTATTGTTGATTCAAAAGTATATATAAAATAGATTCTAGTGATAACTACAATTTTCAAAATCATCTCTTAGTTTGAGCGTTAATGGATTGCAGTTTTTCGAAGGAGAAACTTGATGGTCGATTTCCATCAACCAATTAAGGGCCACAAAAATATTACATGGAAGTGTCCTGTGACAACGAGCTTGTCTGTTGTATAGGTGTATGATTGTTTTCTGATTTTCCTCACATGTTATACAAATGTAAGCCAATTTTCCTTAGGAAGATTTCCAGGAAGTCATTCCTTTATCTTCTATGTATGTAGTGCACTAGGCACTCTCAAGTGTATCATTAGTAACGTTAAGTCATAAGTGCAGTAACAATGACGAATATCCTGAAAATTGTCTGCCATTAAATACTACAATTTAAGAACAATAAGGATTCCATGTGGTCAATATTGTTTTTGACATAATATCGTAAATAATGAATATAACCAAAATAAAAAATAAAGAAAGAATATATAATCATAATGAATAAAACTATGGAAAATATTTCAAAGCAAAAATTAAATTACAAAATTTTGACTTCCCCTGTGCTAAGTTAACACCATACAAACACAGTTTAACAGGCTTAAAGAAAAATCAGGATCGTTTAATTTTCATTTGTAAGTTAATAATCTTACACAACTAAACGCAAACAGACGTTAGACTACTGCAATACTGCAAAGAAAAACGTACGACAAACGAATTCTGGCAATGAAATCATACTTATATGTCCCGTTTTCTGTGAGGAGTTGGACAATTTTATACAATATGTTACGTTTCTCAAATGGTATTTTTCTTACATATTTTCTGTTTTGCTTAATTATACTAAATTAATGACACGACTTGTTTACAAAGTTACAGTAGTGTATTTAAAAAAAAAAACGTATTTTCTATGCCATTACTTTTCTATTCATAGATATAAATTATCCTGTTGATACAAATGCATTTCTAACAGTGATATGTTTTAAGCATTAAAATTTAAACAAGAAATTTACAAACAAAGTTTAAATTATATTAATCAAATCGACATTTAAATAACAAACGAATAATTTTTAAAAAAAACCAGATTATTAGAATCAATGTCTAATTAAAAGTGAATGCATCCGATTTAAGTGAATAATAATTGTTAATAAATAATTAATTAATTTGTAATAATTAATTAATCAATAATTGAGAAACAGGTAGTAAGTCCCAGACTTACGTGTTCCATCCTGTTCCTGATGACCGACGCCAGCTGATGAACACTCACAACGCTCACAGGACAGGACATCGCGCTGATTCCTTGAGGAGTGATGCCGCATTGGATCGGGCCGATCACATCTTGAATCCCCTGAAACACAGATCGTCATCACAACTGATTTGGATTCACTAAGAAAATCATTAGACGTCGGATTTGAATAAAGATTATCCAAATACTTTGGTTAAGGAATCGGCTTACGGCATTGTTGTAAAAGCTTTCAGAAACGAGGAGTCTTGATGATGGTTGTGACAATGTGTGTAAAGCATCTCACATTGATAGTCAGGCTACTTGGTGGAAGTTTGCAGTGTTTTATTACATACGACAAATAAATGTGGGGCAGTTATCCCTAAGAGTCCTCTCGAAAGGCACTTTTTCCCCCTATTCCCCTTCAGTGGGCTGCTCGTTTGATACATAAGTGGTACATAAGGCCCACCGATGTTAAACACACAAACAAAAATTCTTTGGTTCCCTTTATTCAATTGCATCATCTTCTAGTTTTGTCAGGAAGTCATTTTAAAAAAAACTGAAATATTAATGACATATAAAATATATGTCTATTTTTGTACAGATATATAGAAGTTGCACTACAAATAACGTAGTGAAATTCGTGTTCTGTAGGTGAATTTCATATTCGTATTTTTTTATTCAATAGCCATAGATTTGTTTTTTGAAGCGGTCGTGAAAGATAAATAAAAATAATTTCTACCGTATGTTTTTGCAGCATGTCTTTTGTTAGTAATTTACAAATTGATAAGTATTACGATGTTGAATTTTTAGTAAGACTTCCCTCGTTTTCAAAAGATTAATAATTTTTACTTTAAATATGTTTTTTTTTTCAGCATAATTTCTTAAATACAACGAGTGTAGAAACTACTCGTACAATGCAGATTTATAACAAAAAAGCACATTTTTTATTTTTATTTAACAGAGGTTGCATTTCAAAGAGAAATTATTAAAAATTCGAAAACTGTCCCACTTATGAAATTTAAAGTAATTATCATAATATTTATAAATTTTTATTTAAAAGTAAAAAAAAAAACCGACATAAAACAAATAAATTTTGAAGGCTTAATAAGTATTTAATTGTCGTGATTTACGATTGGTTTAGAAATGAAACTGCAAATTACTTTACATGCCTTTCAGTTGATATACTGAAATTAAAATTACTCTCGCTTAAATTGAAATAAACCTCTGGTATAGGAATTTATGTTTTTAAAATGTAGCTCTTAGAAATGGAAAGTTCACAGATTTCTATTTCTAAACGGAAACGAATTTTACAACTTAGTAACATTAAATCCAATTTACATTTTTATATATAGACTTCGTACTACCCACAGAGTAGCAAAAAAATAGAACATGACCTCCTATTCAAAAGGAACGGAAAGTTAGGGCAAATATCTCCAGTCCTTTTTCTGTTTAGCCCTGGTGCGCACAAGATCACCGTACAGCAAACCAGTCGTTTTTGTACTAGAATCACCCGCTTGGCTTTTTTTCCATGCACGCATTTATTTAGAAAAAGTAAAAGATGCATTTATTTATAAACGTATAAATTATTATTTATAAATATGTTACGAAGAAATTCTGAAAATTCCGAGAAATGCCTTTTTAATCATTTTGGAGTGAAAATATGACACAAAAAAAATATATTAATAGAACAGAAACGCCAAATATTTAGAA
Organism: Caerostris darwini; assembly: GCA_021605075.1. Classification (NCBI taxonomy): domain Eukaryota; kingdom Metazoa; phylum Arthropoda; class Arachnida; order Araneae; family Araneidae; genus Caerostris; species Caerostris darwini. The sequence continues at coordinate 404,365 of BPLQ01006342.1, forward strand.
AAATTTAATTTATATTTATTTACAGCTATGACGTTGACAATCGTTGTATGATAATAAACCTTCGCGAAAACAACACAGAATAGTAATTGCCAACAGGAAAGATTGTTCGCCAAGCTATCATCGCATAGGTTAAAAACCAAAGTAAAAGTCATGCGAGGTGGATGATCACGTGAGGATTATGTTTGCCCAAAGCTGGCAACCCCATCTATTATATTACTACTCTATAGTTCTACTACAAGTCGATTATTATAAGATTTGGTTCTTCTTCAATCTAATGCGCACTTCTCAGCTCTTATGATCGTCGATTCGTTGTTCATCAATTGGAAATTGGGGAATAGTGGTTCGAAAATTGCAGTACAGTTTCAAAATGCTGGAGTACATGTGTCAATCAGTACATTGCGAAATGCATGCAGAGTTAGCTGATTTCCACAGTTAAGTTGCTAGAAGAAAAAATTTTGTCACCGAAAAGAATCGTTAACGGTACTTAACTTTTGAAAAAAAAAAGTCAATGCCATGGTTGTGAATTTTGGAAAGGATTAAGGTCGACATCTAACAAACGTGATCTAAAAATTTCTCTTCAAGAAGAATGGAATTCTATTTTGAATTCAAAATAAATCGAATCAATCAAATCGAATTTATGCCACGAAAATAACAAGCTATTATAAAAGATGACCCAACGAAGTATTCATTTTAAATCTGTGATATAATGTTTAAATTGTTTTAGTATTTTTTACGCTCTTAGATAAATAACAAACTGGATTTTTTTTTTTTTTCATTTCTTGATTCCAAATATGTGAAAAGATTCATTTATTTTATCTGAAACAAAATCAAAAATACCCAAATAAATGTTTTCATGCATATTACTTAATATTGTTTAACATTTCTACTTCCATGATTTCAAATTTCGAGCTTTTTTTAATAAAGGCTGTACGAGTACTGTACGGATACTTTCTACGGTTATTGCAAGTCTTTTTACAATTGAAAAAATCGAGGATGAGTGCTCCTAAAAGTGCAGTACGGCTTCAAAATAATAAAGTACATATATCAGTATGTATAGTGCGAAATGCACATAAAGAAGCCGATTTCCAAAGTTGAGTTGGTAGAAGAATTTTTTCTTTTACCAAGAATAATAATTAACTGCAAATTAATATACTACTACATATACAAAATAATAAACTACACATTTATCCTTTGAAGATGAAAAAAAAAAAAAATCAATACCAAAGTTCTTGAATTTTGGAAAAAACTTATGTTCTCAGAGAATTTCAGATCTGGATTTGTGAATCTTTTTCAAAAAAATGTTCTGAATTCCACTTTGATGAAGTAATCAGGAGAGCAGATTCTTTTGAATCTTCCTTTGTTCAGTCGAATCCAAACGAGAGTTCTGATGATTCTCCGCATCAGGAACGTCGGATCCGAAGTCCCTAAGCAGAAGAGGAATTTTGCACTCGCTCGAAATCCGGATCAATAAATTTGAAAAGAATTATCTTACAAATGGAAAATCTAGAATTAAGGGCGCATTCGCTCCGAAAGTAATCCTTTCTTTCTGTCCATTACAGATCCATTTTGCTTATTTGAATTTTTAAACAAATTTTTTTTTTTCACTCTCAAAGATTCTCTTGGCTATTTTCATAGTATTTTACACACTGATATTAAAAATAAAAATATTTTTTCCCATCAAGTATGAATTTTCTGACAGTTTTGGCATGTTGTTGAATGTTGCCTTAGTAACATTAAACATTCTATTTTATAATATTCAAAGTACCAAAAGAACAGATTGTAAATGGATGATGTACTAGAAAAGGAAAATAAACTGGAAAAAAATAACGTTTTTGTAATTTATCAACGTAAAATGCTGGAATCGCATTCGGTTTTAATCCATCGAAATATAAAATTCAGATTAAACATCGAAAATATTCTTCAAAATCAGAGAAATAAATTTAAGTAAATGGACGAACTATAACTTCTTTCCAAATCTGATGATAATTTAAATTCTTTGATAATTGAGACAAACGGTGTAATTATCAAAATATTGTTAATTACTTTTAAAAAACATGAATTTTCTTCTTGACATTTGAACTAGAATATTGAGTACAGAACGAGTATAAAATAAGAATTATTTGTATTTAAGTACGATTCCTATACCTTTTTGAGGACACATAATTGTACCAATAACTGTTTTGCTTAACAGCTAAATTTGATCGTAATTATGAAGCAGGAGACCTTTCATTTCTAAATTTTAATTTTTAACTTTTTATTTTGACGACTTTTTAAAACTTGTTTTAAATCTTATACTAAATTTGGTGACATTACATTTTTAAAATCTTCTTATTAATTAAGCTGTGGAGATTTTAATACCGCAGAGGTACTCCGAAATTGGTACGTCCATTGCCCTTGCCAATACCTATTTCAGGAATCACTTTCCTTCAAAAAGTTTAACCAACACTTAACACATGAAGTGACATTATTACTATGTAGAATTACTTCGAGAGGTTAATATTTTATAGGGGAAAGAATTATTGGTCAAAAATTTTATTACGATTTAGATAACACTTCATTTTAATACAGTTATCATATTACATTCACCGTTCATTTCTAAAATAGCAATCCTTTTTAAAGCCCAGACTTGTAAGTATTGATTAAAATTTTATAAAGTCATTTTATTATATTTATTTTGCTATGCAATAACTCTAATTCTAAAATTTAGGTTATTAATTTAAAAAAAAATAATCAAAGAAATCGAAAACTATTCAGAGTAAACATACTTAAGGTGGACTCACCATGCCGAAATTCAAACACCTGTTGAGCAGCAGTTACAGACTATTATCTGGCGAACAATGCATAAATGCACACAGCCATCGCGTATTGATCCAAATGTTGTGTTGCGGATAAAGCGAAACCACACCGGTGATTACTCGCTCGGTTGAAATCGAACAGAAGCCGCTCTTTTTCCACGCAATGTTTACCATCCCACAACAATCAACAGAGGATTTTTTGATGCGAGACGGCAGTTAGTGCTTATCGGGAGTTGCTGATAATAAATGTATACAACAGATAGCGACGATTACATAATTGCAGTGCAAATTTAGACTGCACAAGTTGGATGAGGCGTAAATGTGCAACTCGACAAACAATAAGAAAGTTTCTATACAGTAGTGAACGGTTCGAATGTATTTTTAGAAGCTGTTTATGTATGAAAAGGCACTTTTAAAGTTAATTAAAATTTCATATTATTTTAAGGTTTAATTATTAAAACATAAAAATTTGAATTGAAGAACTCTATCTCTGCTATCTTCTTACAAAATAAATGAGCCGTTTCATCGCTTTCGTTACGACCGTTTCTATAACACACGAGACTTCCGGAAATTTTTAAGCTCCTTGTAGGTTTTTAAAGAACTGTATAACAAGGTATAAAAAAAAAAGCATTTCCACACAGACATTATTTTGCTAATATGTGATTTAAGCATATAGATTACATTATTATGCACCATTTACATAAACAAAAACATCAAAATCACTTTCGTTGAAAAAATAAATACAAACAGGCATTATTAACAAAAAAAGAAGCCTTTCAAATACAAATGTTAAAATATTCACGAAAAAAAGTAATTGCACACGTAGCATTGTCCCTCTTTTCAAAATTGTTAAATAGGAACATTATAAATGTCCCTTTTTTTTTTAATATATCATGGTGCTCTACATAAACATAAAAAAATCAGTCAAAATGACTTTCTTTTCATCAAAAAAATCATACAAACAAGCATTACTTAAAAAAAATTCCATATGTTAAAATCTCTAGGTTATCATACAAAATTCTAAATAATGTAATTGGCGTATTTTAAAATATATATGCATCATAGTATCATAAGAACTTGAGAGTTGCAGTTTTATCAGTTTAAATAGTTATAATTCTAAAAAAAAAATATTTTTTAATGAAATACGTAATAGATTTTAATTTCATAGTAATCGATCAAGTGAAGGAAAAATGTATGGAAACTTCAATTTGAATTGTTCTGGTATTTGGTACATACTAGAGAACAGACTGATAGCAAAAAGAATCACTTCATGACGACAGACTATCACGAAAAAAAAAAAGTATCACACTTTATTTTTAGAAACAATTTAAAATATAAAAAGGCATTCAACATTTAAAGAAACACAGAAGAAGGCACAGAACATTTAAAGAAAAAATATATATATAATCGATTGGGCCGATATACAGGTTAACCATAAAATGTAGAATTTAATGTAAGAACAAAACGCATAACAACAATCTTAAAAAATAAAAAAAACTATAGAATTAAAATCGATTTTCTTTGCTTGAAAAATATCATTTTCACTTTGAAATAAAATCGTCTTTTACATTATTTAATTATTAATTAAAAAAATTAAATAAAAATTATGTATAAAAATGCTCGTGAAAGAAATTTTAAAAAACATGTAAGAATAGGTCGTAAAAGAAATTTAAATAAAAATTGTGTATAAAAAAGATCGCGAAAGAAACTTAAAAAAAAAATTATAGTTTAAGAAAACTAAAAAACACGCTTTTAGAGTTAATCAAACTAAAAAGTAAAAAATAATTGTTAACATAAGAATAAAATTACTGACGAGAAAATTAATGTCGCTGTTCTAAAAGAGTGGGGTGCTCGATATCAATCGTTATATTTTTTCACTAGTTTCATTCCGAAATGCAGAGTTAGTTTAAAAATGTCATACAAAGCACCCCACGCTTTTATAACAGTGACATTCATTTTCTCGTCAGTCATTTTTATTCTTATGTTAATAATTATTTTTTACTTTTTAGTTTGATTAACTCTAAAAACCTGTTTTTAAACTATAATATTTAAATGATGTCCCAGTACGGAGGACTGGAACTATAGTTAGTACAATAATTTAATTGTGAGTAAAACAAAGGTTAAATGCGAATATGTCGAGCCAGCCAGTATTCGAACAGGGAATCTCCTGATCCGTAGTCAGGCGCATTATCCGTTGTGCCACTGTCCCACGTAGGTTTGAATGTCTTAGGTGCTTTCATTCTACATGGGTTAAATTGCTCTTCATAAGTTAAAATAAAATCACTAATCCTGGCGATTCTAATCATGATGAGATAATAAACTTATCAAAATATTTTATTGTCGTCGGTCCTTGATAAGTCTACAACGTTTAAATTAAATCTGATCGTCGCTTAAAGTAGGGCAAAATCGAGCCCAAAGAGTCAGTTACAAACAAACAAACAAACATACAGGTGAAACTAATAAAAGCGTATTAAAAACGAGAAGAATAGGTCGTAAAAGAAGTTTAAATAAACCAGAAAGAAAATTTAAAAAAAATAACCAATAAGAAACTTTGAAAGGGATCAAAGGAAACAAAAAACTTCTCTCTCGAAAACAATACCCATAGTTTTATAGGTAAAAAGAAACATTTTCGAAATGTTCTGACTTAACCAATAAACAGAAAAGATTCGCTATGATAAGAAAGCCATCAAAGTTGACTGAAATGTCGAAATGAAAAGTCTATTTTCGGTTCACTAGGAAAAAGAAACTTGCGGTGAAAGGCCTACTCTTGAAATAAAATATTTATATATAAATTGTTTTAAAAAAAAAAATCAACTTTATTAAAGCTCTGGTATGTGTGGGTAGCTTTCTGTAGGTATTATGAATGCTACATATTACAAAACATCTGTCCAAAATGTTACAATCTACAGAACTGGATCCATTTGAGAACGTGAGGCATAATTGGAATGTACAAGTGAGGAGAAGATACATTTCGAATAATCTTAAGCAAATTCTTGGGACAATGAGCGTAGAAATGACAATAAACATTAAGAGAATCAGTACCTAGTTAAGTTGCAATTAAGACAAAATGTATGCATACAAAATACGAATACTACCATTACATTTCAGCGCATAAACTTCGCATTTTTAGAACTTTTTCTAAAGCTAAATTATGGAGGTCGGCTTCTATGCGAATGCGCTTCTATCGCAAAAGATGTAGGCACTTTTCCATTAGCGTTATTTAACAAATGTCACATACAAATTATTACTTATGCCATCAGTATACGAGCTCTCTTGTATTTTTTTTTAAACAGCGCAATTAAAACTACTTAGTCTAAATGTTCGGAGTCACAGAGAATACAATCTGGGGAGATACTGAAGAGATGAGATCTCAGACAGTCCTGATTCGTTAACATTCTAAAGCAGCAGCTTTTCTTGGGGCATCCGGAACATAAGTGGTGTCCTCGTTAATAATTGATTTTAGATGTATCCGCTGCTTGTGATAATGCCCTCCTTTCTTAGCAAGTAGATCCGCGTTTCCTCACTGTGCCGGTACCCACTGGAAGGAGACTTTATAAGCTCTTTGAAAAGCTGACTGCATTCCAAAAAAGAATGGGACACCTGTGAAGGGCCTCAAGAGTTGATTTTGAATCAGAAAGATCTATTAAAAGCAAACTCAGTGAAAGTTGTTGAATCACAGTAGCGATTTCGCCATCGGAGGCAGGAGAGAATCACCCCACGGGAAAACAAAAATTAAAAAGCTTGCAATAGACACCAGCCATAGCACCATGGTGTCTTAAATAGAGCCATCCGTGAAAATATGCAACCCTTCATTTTCTGGAAAACGACTTTCAACACTTTCTAGGACTATAAATTTCAAGTGTTCAGGGATCCTATCCCTTTTTAACATTTTCATAGTAAGCTCAAAATGTATATCAAGATGTATATAATCCTAAGGGCATATAGGTAAGAACAAAATAGAATGTCTAGCGACCTTCAGAACTGACTGTATACAGCCATCCTGGGATGCAAGACAGCAACTAAATGGAAACAATGTGCTAGCTTCAAATTGGGTTGTCAAATTTACAACTATCGCTATTGGCGTCTGGCGTTTTACTTTTACAGAGATTTCATTGGAAAATATTCCATTCATTTTATCTGTTTGGCAACATTTTCACTCTCACGGCTACTTTTTGAACGTAACAGGATATTTTTTTTTCTCTCATTTCAGCTTATATACGGGTTTTGAAGCTTGGGTAAATTATTTGAAGAAAAAACACACTCTTGGCTTATATTCCGAAATATACGTTACATATTTTTTAATTTTAAATTTTTTAGAAAAGAAATTAAAATTGTTTAAAGAAAAATAATTTTAAAAATCAAATAAATTATAATTAATAACAATTACAATTACTTAAAATAATCTTTTTCATTTTCTTTCAACAACTAAATTTTTTGGAAACTTAAAATCTTAAATTTTTTTTCTCTTAAAATTTTTTTTGGACGTTAATTTTGGTAAGTTTCGTTTTATATTTCAGATATTAAAAATATGTTTTAATTCCTAATTCATTTGGGATAGTTTCTATAAGGGCAGGAAAATGATCAAGGTTTCTAAATACTGTTTTTCCGCCTGCTATATATAAAGATATATGTAATGCATTTCATGCGTTAAATGAATTCAGATCGTGTCTCTCTGTAAGTGGTAAATGACATAGGGAGCAGATGTTTCGACTCAAATTCGTATAATTAGGTACAGATATGGGATTCATTTAATTGCGTAGTCTCAAGAGAAGGGGTGATTTTGGGTGAGAAATTTTTTAGTAATGAAATGAAGCCATGTTTTCACTGGACTCGTGCACTTGGGATTATTTTTTTGTGGCAACAAAACAGATGCAACCCGTTTAATTTCGAAGGCGACTAAATTGTTCATACTCCAACCACCGATTGTATGAAAATTGGCAAGCATCCAAGTTGGACGGATTCAAAAAGAGCGGCGTCATGAGGAAAGAAATAGAAAAGATTTACAACGGATTTAGTTGCAAAAAAAAAAAAAAAAATTTTTTAATTTTTTAATAACTAAAATTTCAAATGACACGATATTAAAAGAAAAACTAGATGAAAAAAAAATTCCACAACTATTTTCTCTCAAAGCAGCTTTACGCCGCGTCTATCTGACTAGCACCCTTAATAAGTCATCGATTCCTCCATTTCCGCTGCTAAACCGGATGTCCATCCGTGGGAATAGAACTTACATATTCAGGTTGTTTCGCGCACACCTCTGATTTTTGAGTTGATTATAGTTCGATCACCGAATCATCTAGTTTAAAGGCGGAAACGGACGAATCTATTCCATGTTAGGAATGATCATCAGATAGACGCGGCGCAAAACAATTATGAATAAATAAACAAATAAAAAAAGTTCAATAGTGTAGAATTTTTCATAAAATTTTTCTTTTGATAATATATAATTAAAATTTAAATTACTAAAAATTAGTATTATTTTTATTGTCATTAAAACCACTGGTGGAGAGTCGGCCAACTCCTGACTACCGACTACTGAGTCACGTTTTTTATCCCGACTCTTTCCAGTAATTTTGTTTCCTATGATCTTTACTAATGGGTTAAGAAAATTTTATGAAATAATTTCGATAACTTTTATTGAACTTATATATTTATAAAAGCAGTTTTCTCATAACAAAATATTTTCTACAACTTTAGAGGTGTAACATTTGCACTCACTTAAAAGATATTCTTGTACTCGAAATTTACTAACAAAAATTTATGTCCTAAACAATAACAGTATCAAAGTATTTCATTTGTTTTACATTTTACAAATCTCATTTGTTCTTAATAATAGAATAGCTTCTATAAGATCTTTCATTGTTGATTCAAGACAGCTTTCTATAAAATTCAATACTGAGAAAAGTTTTACAACACTTATTTGGTATGCTGGTAATGCAATAACTGTCTTTGTTACTGGCTGTATTATTGAAGGATACAAATGAATTGTCTCCTTACATTTCATTTTAACATTCATTCCTCGAATTTCAAAAAAATAAAACTTAGTTTTTATAAAAGAATTGGATTTTTAAACCGACTGCTGACCCGAATCCTTCAAAAATGTCCCTTGGTTATAGGATTGAAATATTCCGATATGCATTTCAAAAAGAAATTGTGGCTGGAAGTGTGTGACTGAATTATGCGGCAACTGTCGAGTCACCTTATGCGGCTTAACGAGCAGTAAGACACCTTTTTGCATCGGAACTATTTAATCACCAAATTCAAATGTTGCCAGAGAGTGCATTTCTATGCAATTCATGAATTATCTAGTTACAAAGGAATGATTTATGAAATGCTGAACCTATCTTAAATAATTGTTTCAACAATTCGACTGTTCAAAAAATATGCAGGAATGAGAAGCAGACGCCGAAGGCCAATTCCATGGAGAACAATTCAATAAAATTAGCAATTTGTATTTCAGAAATGATTCTTATATTCAAACACATCAATACAGTTGGATACAAAGTATATGCATTAGAAAGGGACTCATCAACACGCAAGAGTTTGCGAAAAAGCATAAACCAATCGCATTCGTAAAAGCAGTTATTTTTAAGATATTCAATGGACGCGGAAAAAATATATTAAATATTCACTGAAAATATTCACATTAAAGGATTATACAGTTTCTCATAGCTCTAAGAGATATTTTATTATAAATTTCTATTTTGGAGGCTGTATCTCACAATATATATACATATATTTCTCACAGACTGTAGTTATTGTTAACAATTACCCTCTCATTTGTTCCTAAACAATTTCCGAGATAAATGGGGCCTGAAATTGTACGAAAATGGCGATTATCTAAAACAGCAAAACAGGTTTAGAAATTATTATTATTTAAAAAAAATTTTAGTAGGTATTTTTAAGATTTTTGTATAAAACTGTGTGCCTGTTTGTATTTCTTAAAACTTATAAACTATAACAGTCAGAAGTTCAATTTATTATTTTTTTTTATATCTAGTGCCTAGCTACAAGTCATGAAAAAATTTTAATTGGCTAGTTTTTAATTAAATATAAACCTCTGAAAGGAAGAAATAGGATGGGCCCAAGCTATGTAATAACTATTTATTGTATTTTAAGTTGCATACGGGCAAACATCAAAAGTTAATTAAAAAATAAAAAGAAAGGTGAGATATTCAACCACACAGAACAATTATTGGTCCCTACTGAGGAACTTCAGTCAATATATAGAGGGCGCTGCTGATGCACTGCAGTAGTGTTGCCAAATATACGAAACAAAAGAAAAGCGGTTACAAACCTCATTTTTGTATTGTTGAATTTTTTTATCAAACAATTTAATTCAAAAATCGTCTGCAAAAGAGTTACGAATGAGAAATGATGCCAGTGCTTATTCATAATTGAGATTTATAATTCCTATTTAAACCATATTTTAATTTTTGATTTCCAATCACTATTAAGTTATTAGCAAAAATTCGAGTAGAAAAGAATATTTTTTGTTCGCTTTTAGAAAATTTTTTTGAAGTTAAACTATTTTGCATACTAAATTATTTTTTATTTATATTAAAATTTTAATTTACTTTCACGCAATAATTGTTTGATTGCCCATGATGTCAATTTATGAAACATTTTTTACCAATTAGAAATGAACACAAGAAATGCTATTTTAAAATTTAAAAAAATCAAATGTTATTTGTGATGATGTTTTAGATGCATATTTTGCTTTAAAATAAAATGTATTATTTAGAAATAACATCGATGTTTTTGTGTAATTGATTAATATAAGGAAAAAATAAGCGTTTCGGTTAGATGCTTAGTATTTTATATCTGCATAGGAAAAAAAAATTATTATTGGACCTCGGACGAGAAGGAGTTTTTACCTCTAATTTGGTCGTGTACTTTTAATCCCATGGTTTTTTATATTTTAATTTCATTGTAATCTTAAAACTACGCTCATTGTTGATAAAATGTCATTAACATAATGCAAACGTTTTTTCCTTTGCAGTTTCGCTGATATTTTTTCTTAAGTAAGATAACCAAAGTAAAAAATACATCATTTCACTGAACCCTAGATCTGCTTGTAAGGAATACAATAAAATAGTGGTTTTCAAAGGGTGCGCCCTACAAGATTTCTGGGTGCGCCTTGTGGTATTCCGGAGAAATATTTGCCCAGATATAAAAATAAATATAGTTACACTTTCTTCTTCTTGTCAGTTTTACCATTCAAATACAGCTTTCTTTACAAACAACTAATCATTCTGGGTTGTTTTTTTCCCACATAAAATACATTAAACTATAGATCCCGGTCTGTTAAACCCTCGTGTGCAGAAGATGACCGTAGAGCGAAAAACCAAATCAAATCAAACCCTCACATAAAAAATTTCCAAACAGCAATACCGCCACTAAAAAAAGCTGTGAAGTCTGTAAAAACTTCTATATTCTGTTGGATGGCATTAATCATGATGCATCATTGGTTTACCAAAATATACACAAAAAATAATAATAAAATAACGAAAAATAATATTAAATAAAGATAAACTATTTCTGATAATAATTTTCTTAAATAATAAATGCAATATATTTTTTGATTTTGTACTTACAGTACAAAAATGTGAAACTCTTTTGAAGTAGCGTCATCAAAAAAGATGACTCTGAAGGAATATGATGAAATGGAAGTTTTTTTTGCTAGTTTTTATTACATCTGTTTGTGATCAGCGAGTAAAACTACAAAAGTTTATAACAAATTCAAGCCTGAAAAGATAACTGCACAGTAATGTCAGTGTGACTGTGAAAACTGTCAGAATATGGGTGACGTATCTTTTTTGTATTCCAAAAAGGGGAATCACAGTATTTCGTAACAATATCGTTAGAATAATAAAATGACAATAAAGTATCTTTAAATTCTTAGATTATTTATTATTCAGCTAAAAAGGAACAAATTCGACACAAAAAATTATTATTTTAATACATTTTTTAATAACAACGTTCACGACACTTTTGACCTGTCATGCTGGAATAGTTCTGTAGCATATTTGTTGTATGATAAGCATATTTTCAAGGATTGTCAAGTAGGAGTCGGTTTAATAATCCGATTCTTTCAGTAAAATAACTTTTATTTTTCCAAAAATCTAATAATTAATGTTAAAAAGGCAATTCAATTATATCCATCAATAATACAACCAGATGCAAAGACAGCGACTGCTTTACCAGCATACAAAGTAAGTGTTGAGAGACTTTTCTCAGCACTGAGCACAAAAAGCTATTTTAGACCAATAATGAAAGAAGGTCTCTTATAGAAGCTATTTGAATTTTAAGAACAAATAAGATTTCATGTATTACAAATAGAGCATCTTTGTGATTAAAATGTTCAATTTTCTTTTGCTGTTTTCAGTTATTCTATAATACTTTGCTATCTGTTAATTCGTACTGTTTTTATTATAGGATAACCTTCTTTTCGTAAGTAAAAGAATATCTGTCGCGCATCGTCGGTGAGTTCAGTTTACAATAGCAAAAAATATGTGCGTGTTGTAACTAGTTGTAGATACGATACTATAAATAAATGATATTTATTTTACAAACTCTTTTAAATCCATTAAAGATCATAATACATAAAATTACGGAAAAGTGTCCGTAGTCGGAATGTTTTTGGCCAACTACTAACCCTTGATGATAAGTTTTAGAAATTCACGATTAAATTCATTCATTCACATGATCATCATTTCTCTACTACTGGCTAAAAGATGACAACCGTAATTAAGCCGCTTAACCTTTCATTAAGCCGCCGTTGAGTATACCAGGAAGGCATTGTAAATTTAGTAATAAATTGAATGCTGAACAGTGTATATAACCCAGGGACAAAACACATTTTTAAAATACTTCCGCGATTCAGACCTCTTCAAAAATCGTAACGAATTAAACACAAATTTATCAATTCTGCAGATATATGATTTCTATGCTGTATTGAAATGAAAACTGAAAGTTACGACAAATACTGGGCGAAAGTAGGAACGTCGTGACTTGGTGGCAAATGCCATAGCTCGAATGCACGACAAAAATCCTAAAGTGAACGGCTCCATCGGTGCCAATTTTTAGAAATGCCGAACCATCGAACGCTGGATTAAAGACCGCCTATTGTATAAAAACGTTCAACTACTTTATTGAGTGTTGAAATCTCAATGACTTGAAATACTTTTCCTTCTATTCGATTTCTACAAAACAGATCACTTGGTTATTTCTAGGGGGGAAAAAACATTTAATATTTTTTTCCTTTTTTTTTTAATAATAATATATATATATATATTTGAATACAATCTTCAATCTGAGAAATAAAAGACAGAAAGAAAGAGCAAAAATAAACAAGAAAAACTCAACGATATTATTTTCTATAAAATATAAATATAACGAGTTGTCTTACTGGAATTTACATTACTTAGAAATTACATTATTGTAACTACATTAGAATTGCTAAGAATGCAAAAGCAGTGAATACCCAGATTTTTTTTCTCCATCGGAAGTTAGGTTAGTTATTAATTTAAATATCACAATCTGCACATACACACTACTTACTGCGTTTTATTTAATACGTTATTATTAATCGAAGAAGAAAAGAAATAAGACTGGAATGATACAACATTTTTTAAGAAATGCAAAGAATTTCTTTGTCATTCAATTCATATTAATATGTCACAAATTATCTTGTAGTTCTTTTCGCATGTGATAAAAGCACAATATAAAGTCATAAATACTATTTTTCAATCTTAAAAAATAATTATTATTACAGATTAATTAATTAATTAATGATTAATAATAATAATTACAGTTAATTTCAGAATAAAAACCACACCAAATGAGTCAATAAAGTTAAATTCCTTCTAACTTTCATTTACTTAATTTAGCCATCCTTTTTTTTACATTATTCTTTTTAAATTTTCCCTTAAAAAAAAAAAAAAAAAAAAAAAAAAAAAAAAAAAAAATTCCAAATACCTTTTTCCGTAAACCCATGTTATCAATACCAGAAATATGGCCACAAAAATTAATTTCCATGGAAGGATTAATTTTAGAGTCAATCAAGAATGCAATTATAAATGTTGGCGTCTTACATAAAATCATACAACTGTTAATCCAAAATTTGAGAATTTGTTTTGAAATAAAAACATTTCGCGCTTATTGAGAAATTTATCAATTCCAATATAAAAATCTAATAAAGAAGAATTCAATTACTCACCATGTTTGAGTAATGATGACTCAATGGTGATTACTCAATTTGAGTAATGATTCTAATAATAAAAGGAAATAATTAGTTTTTAATGTTTCGTAACTTTTGTGAAAGAAAGAGATGTCCTACCAAATTTTTCGGAGTAATAATATTCCTTTTAGAAAATTTGTAAAATATTTAAAAACTATTTCTGTTTATTTAAATTAATAAACAGACATAACAAAAATCTCACATGTTGTTTTTACCTACTGTTTACATAGGATCCTTTACACGAAAATTCTATTACAGTTAATCAACCAACAACGCCAAAACTTTAAATAATGCTTTATGAAATACTTTTTGATGGCATTGTTAAATAAGTTTATAAAACATTGACAAACATGAAAATTAAAATCTATTTATCAATATTTTCATCAAATTTTAGCAAAATGTATTTTTTGACTTTACGTTTACACCCCTAATTAAAAGAACGCGCAAAGCATTTACTTGAATAAATGTAGACTAAGAACTAAAAGAAGGATAATAATTAAATGATAATCAATAGAGCAGAATTAGATTAGAAAATGAACTCATAGACCAACTTTCAAAAGAATGTTTGAATGAAGATATGATTGCTTAAAGTATCAAGATCACTAAGGATTTCAGAAATAGAACCCTCCCAAAAATAGCTGTTAAAATGCAGAATATTGCGGCCAAAAAAATCGCATTTTTAATTGTAAAAATAGAGTTCTTTTGTGAAAATAACGCTACAGCCATACATCAATTGCAATAAAGAGTGATAAGATCTTACCATCGCTCCAACAGCACGTGGAAACTGGATGCAACGACCACCAAGGTGTATCCATCTGAAGGAGAAAAAGGGGAATCCAAACCGATATGAAGAGCAAGGTTACAGCACCGGCGAAAAAGCATGGTTGAACGATTGTTAGGAACGGTGATTCACGGCAGCTCTTTGTTAACCACAGCTATGTTGGTTGTTGTGGCGGCAATGATTCCGTCAGATGAGAAAAACCCCGAACGGAAGAAAAGAAGAAGATTTCATTGTGTCAGCCGTTTGCAATCAACGTAACACAAGGACGTCCAGTCAAATTGAACATTTATTATCGGGATGGTAGTGCTGAAATTTTCATGGAGCTCGCTGGCCACATTTCCGGTATTGGCAGCAAAGTTGGGTGAAAAAAGTATTTGATTAAGATGGAAAGAATTATAGAAGAGGTGGTTAAGTTAAGGTTTGAATTTCTAGAATTACTTGTAATGAATGGATGTATTTGCAGCTGGTTTGCTATTTATTTCTCCTGATATACCTTTGCTACTCACAAGTACAAACATTCGCGAGAATGGCTGAATTTTAACATTTTATAAACCTATCAAGTAATTGGAGTATCAAGTCAATCTATCATTTCAAGTAGGTTAATGCACTATTTACATTCCTTCAAATGCATGTCAGTCAAATTGCATCAATACATTCTAAAAATGTAATTCTAATGACACGTATTGCAATAAAAATCGAGAAAACAAAACCTGCCTGAGAAAATTAAAAACTGCAAAAACAAGACATGAAACGATAATTGAGACACAAATATCTTTAAATGATTATATAGACGTGTAGAAAGTCACTAAATATTTATGCACCCTACAACAGTCACACATGTAACAAATTTTAGGTTAGCAAATGTAATAAAAACTGAAAATAATAATAATAATAATAAAAACTTTTAATGTGTTTATTTTTAATCAACTGAAAATGCAAGAGCAAAATATCTGACTCTCAAACACAATTTGAAGTTACACCAAGATAATCTGCCCCATGCAAGTTACACCAAAATTATTTGCCCTAAGCATACTAAAAAATTGTTAATCCTTATGTGTAATCTAGAAGTAGCCTTCATAAACAACATTCGCATGGAACAATGTACCGTTTTGGGGAAAAAAAGAATGATTTTGATGAATGATTGCATTTTTTTAAAATAATGAAAACACCAAAGTTTGTTTTAAGAATGTTTTTTCTTCCGCGTCCCCCTAAACAAGAAAAAATTTCGACTCGCGCTCTTCCCAACTCATTTTCATTATTAAATGCCAACTTGAACTTTTTATTCAGAACGTTTATTCATTTCATATGAGCAGTATATGAATTGCAGCATTTTAAATTTAATATTAAAGTATTCAAAATAATAATATGTAAGACAATTATTAATAATTACACTTAACCGATATGTGTTTTCAAATATAATGATAACTAACACATTTTTAAGTTTTTGACTATAAAAATAATCGAATTATTTTACTCCCTTGAATCATGCTGCATTTTTTTTTTTTTTTTTTTTTTTTTTTTTACGTTGCATAATTAAAATTGCCCTTTTAGACAAATCCAAACACAGTACAATTCAAAAAGTTCCAGTTTAACCCGTGTTATAAGCTAACTGTGTACAATAAGCGCTCTTTAATTCGGCACCCATTGAGGCGTTTGCTTTCCACATTTTTCGTGTGTAATTCAGTTGTCTGTATTCAGTGTCGAAATTTTTCGTGTGTATTCAGTTGTCTGTATACAGTGTCGAAATTTTTCGTGTGTATTCAGTTGTCTGTATACAGTATCGAAATTTTTCGTGTGTATTCAGTTGTCTGTATACAGTGTCGAAATTTTTCGTGTGTATTCAGTTGTCTGTGTACAGGGTCGAAATTTTTCGTGTGTATTCAGTTGTCTGTATACAGTGTCGAAATGTTTCGTGTGTATTCAGTTGTTTGTATTCAGTGTCAAAATTTTTCGTGTATATTCAGTTGTTTGTATTCAGTGTCGAAATTTTTCGTGTATATTCAGTTGTTTGTATTCAGTGTCGAAATTTTTCGTGTGTATTCAGTTGACCTTGACCGCGACACAGCGCTGCTCGCATTTTCGCTCAGTGCCATCGTAATTGTCATGAAAACTAAAACAAACACACTTCGCATACAAATGATTCCTCACTGATGCTCCTTGGTATACACTCTATCAAAAAAATATCAAGAAAATGATGAACATTTCAAATCCCAATTATTGGAACTTTATTGGAAAATAGGATTACCCCCACGCAACTAGCAGAGGGGATCCTTAATCGAGGACAGCAAGCAAAGAGACCTTACAAGAATCATCCAATCAATACTCTCCCGGATCTCAGAGAGCAGGAACGAATCCCTCAGCAACGGAAGAGAGTTCGTTGAATTCTGACGCTCCTACCTCCATTACGTCAGCATTGTTAGATGTTCCCTCTCTCTTTCATCCCCTTTTATCATTCGTCTTACAACTCTCTCGTAGGAAACTCGTCAGCTTTCATTGCAGTACAACGTTCCCTAGCTGTGCCACATTTGGACACTATTACAACCGTGTATACACAGTGTACTGTACAGTAAAATGTTCTCGAAACCCAACAGGTGTCCTTCAAGCGATAGGAAAACTCATAAGCGTAATCTCACTATACAGTGCAAACTAGAGATAATTAAGGTCAATTAAAAAAAAACTTCAGGATGAGTGACAATATTGGATCTCCGACAGTTTAAGATATAAAACTACAAAAATAAATGTATTGAAAAGTTTGTAGTTAATTCACTACACATTCTTAAGAATTTAAATTTTTACTGCCTATAATGTCTTTAACGGATATTTTATACCGTCCACACAATTTTAGAATGTGGGTAAACACTCTGTGCCACAGGTTTCGGGTTCGAGTCCCGGCGATGCCATGGGTGCTTGTAGTGGTTCGGAATCCACTTTAAACCGTAGGTCCCGGTCTAATAGGATCGTAGAGCGAGCGTTGTGGGGGTAGTGTTGCTCGCGTCCGTAGCCCATCTTCAAGCTACACGTGCCCCTTGGGTAGTGCTAAATGAGTAACGTCGGTGCAGCCCTTGCTTATGGCATAAAGATTAACTGTCTCTGTATTGGCAGCTGCATTAGAGGAGAACGTGGGTAAACACATTCAATATGTAAATGTTTGAATCCATTCAATTTTTATCTAGAGTGATTTATCTTTGGTGTTACCGTTCAAACTATATTGACTCTCGCTAATCCTACACGGCAGTAGTCCCAAACGATTAAAGATAACCTACGGGGTTGGAGAAATGAGAAAAAAACATTATTCGTACATTAATATAAAATTTGTAATTTTAACCTTTTCTTTTTTCAACAATATATATAATACCTTAAGTTCAAAATATTAAAGGCAAAAGATTAACGTGCAGGATTAAAGAGAGCCCACTGCATTTCGATAGTGATAAAAGAAAGAAAAATGTTGATAAAACATAATTAAAATATTAGCGAATGTTACAGAAAAAAATTGATAATACCAAAAGATAAAAAAGAACAGAAATAAAAAATTCACCACCGAGTATGTACTGTACTTACTACTGTGTATGTAAAGAGAATACTACTTCATTAGAACACATTACTACATTAAAACAATCCTTCCAAATGCACAGGGTGATTATAAAAAACAAACTTGCAGGTCATGAGAAATTATTGAACTTTAGTTACGCCTCTCTATAATGGGCAAATGTCGATCTTCATGAGAGATCTTGCCCAAGTTTTCTCTCTACGGATTCAGTATCTTTAAATTGTTTCCATAAGTTAGACAAGAGGTGGCCAAACCGCGGCTAGCCTGCAATATTTTTGCGGCTCGTGAGAATATATCACACTTTTAGAAAATATATTTATTTTATAATGGCCAAATAGTAAAAACCAATGTGTTAAAAAATACATTATGTGTGCATCCATATATTCAAAATTACATCAAATATGCAAGGAAACTTACAGCAGCTTTTGAAAGCCGATTCAGTAATTTAGACAAATATAACAAATATTTTTAAATATATTCCTCTCCCTTTCATGCTGAAATCGAGTTGGTCCCCAGAATATCTCGAAATGGAACTGGTTGACTTACAATGCAATATAGAATTAAAACACGTTCTGAAACATCAGAATTAAAAATAGATTTTTAAAACACTTTCGTCCCAAAAAAGAAATTTTTCAATCTGAGAAATCTGGCACAAAAATTTGTCAGCGCTTTGAATTCAATTTACATCTGCGAATCGTTTCCCGAAAATGAAATTGATCAAACGCAAAACACGCTCAAACATAATGAACGCTAACCTTCAACACCCATTACGATGTGCAAATACCCAAATTGAGATCGATTTGCAAAAACAAAGTGAAAGAGTGGAGAAACAAATATCGCACTAGTAAAATAAATATTTTTTAATGACTTCATTTTTTTTATTTCATCTATATTTAAATATTTTTTATATTTCATTTTTAGTGTTGTATATTTTTTTACAATGTGCGTTTAGTATCATTATTATTATATTATCTATGTTTACATGTAAGAATAATAGTAAACACAATAATAATAACTCCTTCTATTTCAATTTTTCACATAAAAAATGTCTATAGTGGGTCTAAATTTAATATGGGGTTATATATTTTATATTCGGAGTTCGGATGCATTTCCAAAATGATCATTTCGATTGGCCACCCCTGAGTTAGACGCTATTCTGAGTCACATTTAAGTCTCCAGCAATCTGCATTGCTTCCAGTCTTCACTTCTTTTTAACTGTTTGCTTTTAAATTACACTGAATGTTGCAAAAAAATATGAATGTTGCAAATAAAAATAAAAAATAAAACGTCGTAATTCCTTTCTGAATTATTACTGATGTTCAAAATGAAATTTCTAGTCTTGAGTACTTACAGGTGGGTGCTGCATGTAGAAGAACTTGCCTTAGAAACACACTTGGCAATTGCCACGTTTCTTTTGCTCACATACCTCGCTTCATTCAATGGACGGGATTTAAGAAAGTTTATTCCAAAATATCAAACATCCTTAAAAGTGACTCAGTAGAAAAATGATCGCTGTAATTAAGAATATGAGACCTTCGAAGAAATCCTGTTTCTATTCTTCTGTTTATTTTGTAATCATTAAACCCTTTTGTTTGAAATGCATTTCGCAAAAACGTTACTGCAATTAAGAGAAAATAAAAACTTTTTCACAAAATCAAATTCGATATATAGGATAAGCGCAAAGTCTTGGCATAATTATAAAAATTTATTGTGCAAAAACTATTATAAACCATTTATTTGTTAGGATGCATTGTAAGTACTGTTATAAAGCTTTTAATAAGACCACGTACTTCAGTAAATTTCAACGTATGCCCCCTAGTGGCTAGGAGAGTGTCGAAGAGGTTCTCGCCAAGTGTTATTTAACATGTCGTCTGTAACATTAAACACAGCTTCTTTTATCCTACCTAGTCTTCAATTCTTAAACGTCAGACTCTTCCCTTAATATAGCACCCCCCACCCCCCAAAAAAAAAAAAAAAACACAAGCCCGGAAATTTTTCGTCTATGAACTCGCGAACTAAAGAACCCCAAGGTGGAAGTGCTTCATCTTACCGATAAGCAATCCATGGTTCAAATTCTTATATCTCAGGTGCAGTTCCAATAAGTCTAAGTAAAAGTTAGGGGTGTGGGTTTTTTCCATGAAGAAAGAACATCCTTGTTATGCATGAGGTAACATCAAATATTCATTTTAGGGCTGCCTCTCACTACTTGTGCAGAAACATGTGGATTCCCAGATACGGGCATTGTGCTTAGTTATCTTTTCGCAGACACGAATCAAGAAAGAGAAAGATCAGAAGGAAAACAAATGCGATTTAGGTCCTCGTTTTCAATTCTATTCAGATCTATTGCTTAAAAAAAAAAAAAAAAAACTGTTAAAAGTGAACTATCCAATGGATCAAATTTACATCATTACATTCAATGATTATTTTTGTAATGGGTAGAGCAAGATTTTGTGCTCAACCTGTATGAAAATGAGTGATATCAACAAAAATAAACAAATATCGAGATGAGAAGAAATTTATAAAGAAAATGAGGAGCAAAGACATACAAAAACGAGAAGTCATTTTCATGGATCGCTTCACGTAAAAAATATAGTGCATGACATTGAGCCCTAATGTAATTGATCACAAAAATGATAACTCGCTTATGAAAAAAGAATTAATTTTTAATGAAATGAGTTGTTTAATCTATAATTTAATATTAATATTAATATATAATTTAATAATTAATATTAATAGATAATTTAACAATTAATATTAATATATAATTTAATAATTAATATTAATAATTTACTATTTTTTAAATTGTTTATATTGCAGGTTTCTTGCGTCGTCGCCAAAAACGAAAAAATTAATATTGGCGAAATTTGCGACCAGCTAACGGAAAAGTACATCAGAAATGAACGTTATTGGATTTTTTTTTTTATTTCATCTTATATATGGGCTTTGGGTAAATTTCTCGAAGAAAAAAATGCTCTCGGCGGAAATATAAGGTATTTTAATTATTTATTATAAGTTTGTTTATCGAAGAAAATGACTGTTTTTATAGTTAAATGCCAAGTAATGTCTAATATAAAGCGTCGTTCACAGCCCGTCTCAAGTCATGGTAGACAGAAAAATTCAGACAGTAAGCAAATAGCATCTGAATATGTACAGTAAATATTGACCTTAGATTGTCATAAGCATAAATTCAATTTTAAAAGCCTTCGGAGGTGAAAAACACTACGTCAATAAAACTAAAAGAACTTGAATTAGCAAAGGAAATTCGCATTAAACTGAGAGAGTATTTTTATTCATTAAAGAAAATTTTTAAGTTTATAAAGATTATATGCCGTAAGTAAGGGCCAGTTGCATTAGAACAACAGCATTGAGGCTTATAAAAAGCCATCTTGTATCAACAATTAAATGAAAATAGTTATACTATTATTAAGACGATCTTATTTATAGAAGCTATTCTATGATTAAGAACAAAAATATTTAATGTATTAATTTAAATATTTAATGCCTTTTTGTGATTAAAATGTACAATTTTCTTTTATTAGTCTTCGGCTATTCTATAATACTTCGGTACCTGTTCATTTAGTACTGTTATTTTTATAGGATATATATTTTTGTTAGCAAATTTAGAGGATTAATTTTATATATATATATTTTTAAATGTATAGGATTTAAGGATAACTTAAATTTGTGCAAGTACTACACCTTTAAAGTTGTAAAAAATACTTTGTTATGCAAAAGCTGTTTTTATATATGAGTTCATTTAAAGTTATTTGACAAATGTTTCTTAATTCATTAGCAACGATCAATGTGCATATTACGGTCAGTATAAAAAAATCGACTCAAGAGCCAGAAATTTTGTGGCTGACTCCTACTTATAAGCTGTTTCTTCGATTTGAGAAAAACGAGTTTGTTATTGTGTTCTATTATTTAGATATGTGTAAAATGAAGAAAAAAATTGAAACCGTCTTAAGCAGAGAAATTGATGTACAATCTCTTTCAAGGTAAATCTTTTTTTTTTTTTTTTTTTTTTTTTTTTTTTTTTTTTTTAAATGTTGTGAATCTCCTGGATTTGACTCGGTTGAAACTTTGAATAATTTTGCTATTCAATATTTCAGCTGAAATTGCCATTTTGTTAAATGAGATTCTGATGTTCATTTAATGGATAATTCTTTTTTGAAATAAAAAATTGGTTTAAAATTTCATGGCCAAGCTTTAAGATGAATGAACACAAGTTTATAGTTCATTTTCAATTTTATTACATTAAAAAATATAAAAAAATTATAAATCGAGTTTAAGTGAATGCTATTTACTCTAAGAAATTTAAAGTTTTTTCCGCTTTTTTTTTCTTTTCATCTGTATTTTCTTTTGCAATATCATTTTAATTATTTACGACTGAAGTGCCAAAGAATTTATAATTTAAATTCATCA
Organism: Caerostris darwini; assembly: GCA_021605075.1. Classification (NCBI taxonomy): domain Eukaryota; kingdom Metazoa; phylum Arthropoda; class Arachnida; order Araneae; family Araneidae; genus Caerostris; species Caerostris darwini. The sequence goes on from BPLQ01006342.1 coordinate 427,155, forward strand.
AGACATTATCAAAATTTAGGTATCCCTGTTGTATCCAGTTGAAATAGAAAACATGTCCCACGTTTATCATGAGCCTCATTTTTTCTTATATTACAAACAAAGAATTAAGAAAACTTACGTAATTAAAGAGAAAAAATGGAACCTAAAATTACTCATTGTTAAAATATTTTGTGTTAAATAATTGCAGAAAAATTAAGGAGGCAGTAGAACTGTCTCGGCTGATCACACGATTCTAATAAGAAAAAGTGCAACTTGATCGAGTTGCCATTACATTACATGCTTCAAACTCAATGGAGATAACAAGAGGAAACAAGAAAGAATTTTTTAAAACAATGCATGTCGATTCGACTTGCAGCAGCATGGTTTCTCCTGCAATGCTCCTATTGCAGGAATGCGAACGGAAAAGTGAAAAAAGGTGGAGAAAGACTCATCTTCCTTTTGCCTCGGAGGGGAACTTTTCGAGCAGCTGAGTCAAAATGACCTTGGACTAGATCCAAGCGCAACACTTTTTCTCCCGTCCCAGGAACTGGATTTGAAATAGAGCGCTCTTTGCAATGCGGGATTAGCCATTTGGCCAGATTATCTACACAGTTTGAACGGGGATACCAAAGATAAATCATTGTAAATAAAAATTGAAAAGAATTCAAACATGTACATAGTGAATTTGAACAGGTGCAGACTCTATAAATATCCGCCAAAGTATTTCATGTTTCCAGCAACTATAAAATCGAAATTCAAACGTTGAATACGCATTTAATTAAATATTCTATATTTATAAAAACACAACGCAAAAGTAAAATTATAATACAATGATAGTTAAAACAAATCATGACAAGCTACGATGACAAGACAAAAACTTTAAATATCTGATATCGTGTAGCCTCCGTGATGTGCATCTCTTTTTCAAAAAATTTATGAATTTTGCATACATCTATGAGTTTGCTGTACTGAAGTTGAAAACTGATTATTACGATAAACACTGGGAGAAAATTTAGGAGCGACTTGACTGTCAACAAACAAACATGAAAAAAATCTGAAAACAAACGGCTCGATCGGTTGCCGAATTATAGAAAGTGCCGCACCATCGAATGTCGGATTACAGAACGCTTACTGTATTCCTTTCAAAGGGAGTCGCGATGGTAAATTCTAGCCGAGAATGATTTTATAGAAAGCGATTTTGCCTCGGATGGGTTGAAACAAGTGAAAAGTAGCTCTTAATTGCTCCAGTTGTCTTAATTGAATTTGAAAGGGGATTACGAACCAAACGCGTTTAAGGATCACTGCTCTAACTAGAATTTCGGCTGTTCATTTATCGGCTGCTAAAATGGAATCTTTTGGATCGACAGGTATTTGCACACGAAACTTCGTGTAACGAGATAATTTCTTCTTCTTGGTCCCCCCCCCCGTCCTTATTACCATTCAAAATCTATACACAATCAGTTCTTATTTTTAAAATGCGTCTCGTATATGTAAGAAGTAAATAAAGGAAGTATCTAATCTGAATGTTTCACGTGGGGACTATTTCTGTGAGACTCCCGTAAGTCTTGCATGAAGAAACCAACACAGTCTGGTGACAAGAAGTATAAAAAAAAAAAGGGAGGGATAAGCGCTATAATTTATTAGCTTAGTGATTTCATTAAAATTCACTAAGCCTTCTGATTTATTCGTATTTTACACAAAATCATTCACCGTAAAATTAACTCATTCGATATGCTTCTTTTTCCCCCCTTTTCAATTCGCTTGCATTTGACCATGAATCTGCTGACAACTCAATTATGGTAACACAACTTGTGTATATCGGCATTGCTCCCGTGAAGGCCTTCTGGAAGGATTCTTAAAGGTAAAAAAGGAAGAAAAACTATCCACACCAGGTTATGCAGGAGATTCTCAAAAATAGGTAATTAATCTATACATTTTTCAAAGCAATGTCTGCACCAGAGTTTATGAGTGAGACAGATTGTAGGTGTAACATGCAAGGAGAAAAATGAGTGAACTGAACACTTTTTAGCTCTGACTTAGTTGATCAGAGCACTAACGGAAGTCAAGTCGTGGTCCTGCACTTATTTTATAAAGCAATCTACATCTGTAACTCGTTTTACAAAACAATGTCTGCAAATGTGCAACAAGAGTCCACGAGCGTGAAAGAATTGCACCTGTTACTCATAGGGAGAAAAATTAGTGAATAGAACACTTTTTAGTGGCTTAGTTTATTAGAGCATCCATTTATATCAGTATTATTAAAGATACATCAACAGTCAGACATCCCCTTTTGACAACAGACAGATGTCGTCTGATTGGTAGCATGTTTTGTTTTTTTTTCCTCGTGTACAACACGGATGTAAGATCCTTAGAAAACCTCTTGCCTCATTTTTTCCCTCTTTTTAATGCAATGTAGTAGACCCTTGATGCACTTATGGCCAATTGGCTAGCACTCTGGTCTTTGGTACCCCAACCACAGGCTCGAATCCTGGCGGTGGCCCGGATGTTTGTGAGTGGTTCGGAATCCACGTTAAACTGTAGGTCCCGATCTAATTAGCCCACAAAATGTACATAGAGATGTCCATGATGCACTCTGAATAACGTATCTGCTACAAATCAAAATTAAGAGGGAAAAACAAAAACATTTTTTGAATACCTCATTTATTTCCTAAATTAAAAACGCCTGTCGACCACTGGTTCTTAAGGAAACCAATCGAAAGATCTTTCCCATATACTATGTACGGCTTCTGCACTGACATGAAACCTTGTAATCAGTTTTGTCATTTCTTCGCAGAACACAGAGAACTCAATTCTGTTGCAAGAAACTCCACAGGATAATTAAGCTACTAAACGTCGTCTAGCTTAGAAAGAATAATTGGATACTGGCAAAAAAAAAAAAAAAAAAAAAAAAAAAAAAACTGAACCTTCATTCAAGGAATCTTAAAATTTATAGTGCATCTACATGCATTCAATTTAATTCATTCAGTCGCATTAAAAGTTTTTGTGAAATTTATCTTATTTGCTTTTTACAATAACAAAATAAGATTTCTTTTTAACTCAAAATATACATGAAAGAAACAACGTATAATGTTATATTATAATTATTTAGTGTTTTTTTTTTCTGATCACTTTTATGAAGAATACACAATTATAGTTTTTTTTCATGAAAATTTAAAAGAAATATTTAATCAAAAACTTAACATTTTTAATTATTATGTTTTTAAAATTCAGTCAAACGTATTTCTTATGCAATATTGAGTAGAAATTTGAATTCCTTTTGTTCTACTTTTCTAGAAATAATATCTTTGACACGAACCTAAATGAGCGAGTCTTTTTTTTATTTTTAACATTTTACATAGAAAACACATATTTAAATAGCGAGTCGTGTGTACATTCGTATCTGACTTACCATGAAAAAGAATTGGATCTTAAAATCGAAACGGAAAGAATCGACGAGAAAAAATCTTGTCAAGGCTGAATGGAAATGAATCCGCGAGGAAATAATCAAAGCAAGCGAGCCATGTGCTAGCTAGCGCTCAAGTAAAAGCGCGCGCGACTCAACACAAAACTTTACCCACCGTGCATCCAGAAGCAATTCTCGGAATGGAGGTCACCACAGATGGGCTCTTGAAGAAATCCTACCCAAATCGCAAGGTCAAGCCGTGGTCGTTCCCCTCGCAAACCACAACATCTTAGCACCGGCCGCCATAAAACTTGACGTCACCTACTGGATTCGGATGCGTGATGTCATCGCTCTCCAATCGGAAGGAGGCGGCGCGATGATGTCATCGCCCACCAATGGGAGCGTCTTGGAGGAATCGAACACACTTCGGTGGCATTCCGATGCCCTTCTCCTTCTTCCAAAATCACCGACTTTGAATGCCCAAAGAATTCAACAAATTGCATTTGATTCATAAATGCACTAAGTTAAACCGCCAATTTTTTGAAAAAATGCATCCGTTTTACGGTTATTAACATATTATTTTTCTATTGAGAATGAAAAAATCGTGAACATTTCACTTTTGAGAATAGCTATAAGTTCATTCAAAATAGTTTGGAGTTGTTGATCTAATCGTCGAAGATTGCGAAAGCAAGAAAGAGATCGGTGGATGAACATTCCAGTATGAAGATAGGCTACGTTAATTGTTAACACGGCGAAAATCAATACCGGGTAGAATATGAAAATCTGAAGGAATTTCAGCGTTGAAAGGAATATTCCCTCGCAGCAGATGAATAGAATCGAATTTTCGTCATAATTAAAGAAGGACAAAACTGAATTCTTTTTTTTTAGTAACAACAAAAACTCGTGAAAAGATTTTATTGTGAGATGTCACGAAGTATTATGAGGTCGAATTTTCTAAATCTCTCCTAACCAAGGCAAAACAGGCTACTGTAAATAAATACAATAGTGCAAGTAAATTAGTATCATATTGCTAAATGCATTCATGTTTCATAAAAAAAAAGTATGTGATTTACTGTTCTTTGAAATAGAATGGTACAATGTAAACGTGTGTTAACTTTGTTACATAAAATTTGATAATCTAAACTTTTTAAAATCTTCTGATTTTTTTTTTTTTTTTTAATTTTTGAATTGCACTCAAATTTAATTGGCAAGCATGCAATTGGATTTATTATCTGATCTAGATATTGAAGAATTCGTCGTAAAAATATCGTGTAGATAAATCCCTTCCTTCCCCAGTTTTTGAATGCAGAATTGCAGTTAGAAATTTGAGTGTGTTATTCTTCCAGAATGCACTCGGCCTGATGGCCAATTGGCTAGCGCTTTGATACCACAGGCTTCGGGTTCGAATCCTGGTGGTGGTATGGATGTTTGTGAGTGGTTCGGAATTCACGTTAAACTGTAGATCCCGTTCTAATTAGCCTAAAATGGACTCCAAATGACCGTAGAGCGACAGAACAAACAATCTAGAATGCACACCAAATTCAGGAATGATGAAGAGAAATATATTCAGCCTAATATACCCTCTATTATTAAATGTCACAGTGGAAGAGAAGTTGGAGTACAAGTATGCTAACATAGAAATAGAGTCAGTCCACCAATTGTGTGGAAAATTGGCAAGCTGCCATGTCGGACGGATTCAAACAGAGCAGTTTAATAGGGAAGAAAAGTAATTTCGGAAAGATTTTAATGACAATAAAAGTAGTTAAAATTTTCAATAATTAAAATTTTAAACTACATACTATTAAAAGAAAAATGAGACGAATGAAATTTCACACTAACTGTTGGACTTTATTCTTAAAAATTGTTTTGCAACGTTTATGTCTGATTAACGAGTATTCGATTCGTCCGCCTTTAAACAGGATGTTTACCTTTCCATATTATCGGTGGTCAAATTATACTTTGTTGTTCTACATCAGTGGGCTTCGTAATCCATTTATGTCTATGAGGAACAGGACAGTGACGATGGGTCTGTAATGGAGTTCAAACTTCATCCTGCCCCTCTCAACGAAAAAAAAAAAAATTGCTTCTTGCCGCTTATGAAATATAATTTGATCGATAATTGATAAGAAAATAATTTACTAAATTCGCACAGTCTATGATACCCACTATTTTTTAAAATTATATACAGATTAAAATATTTCAATTTCTTAAATATCGCTACAAATAGATTATAAAATGGAAGTAGGACATATATAATAAAAACTTGATAAGTTATTGAAATTTCAAAAATAAATAAAACAAAGTACATAAAAATGGCAATGTTTTAAAGAAAGCTAACATTTTTCATTTTGGTGCGCTTGCATTGAAGCTTCAGCCACTTTAGGATTTGAAATATTTGACTGAACCATAAACCAGTAATAGAATAGAGTGCGCGCATCGGTGTTGTCAATTTGGGGCAAACATAATCCTCACGTGATCCTCCACATCACGTGACAATCGGCCCCGTCCATTGTCAGGAATGACGGGATGGCTGATCACTTTGGTTGCTTGTGTTACGGAGAAAAAATGAGCTTCTATTGTACTGTGGAATAAAATATATATTTCAGGGTTTTGTAATTTAACGTATGCGATATTGCTTGGCGATTTTCGGCAACAATTTTTGTTGTTGTTTCTTATCCCACTTGGTAGACATCTAGACGAAGCCCACGAGCCCGTATGGACTCATGGATGGAGGGAAACGCTTCTGTTGGGATGGAGCACCCGTAGGTAGAAGTCTGATTTGACTCCGTGACACTTTACAGTCATAAGACACCGGGACCTACGGCTTAAAGTGGATTCTGAACCACTACAAATATCCATAGCGCCGCCGGGACTTGTGACATCGAGCGCCAGACACTCGGCCGTTCAGGCCCGCATCAATTTTTACTTTTGACTATTATTATTAACTATGTTGTTAGCGCGAAGGGAGGAAAAGGTCCACTGACGGGATTCGAACCGGAAACCTGTGGTACCGAGCTTCAGAGCGCTAGCCATTCGGCCATTAGGAACTTAGATATTCTGAAAACGATTCTTTTTAATGTTGCCGATGCCTGTTTCCTTCGAAGACAACATAACTTGATCCAAATACAATCCTTACAATATTAAAAAAACTTCATTTCAGGTCAAAAATCAACTGATATCCTTTTTGCTTTTCTATAAGTTTTCAAATAAAAGTTTCATTTGAAATAGCATATTTAAAAATGAATTTTTCGAATTCCTAGGTTGAATTACTCACCATAAAATCAGTTTTACTCGTGGTTCAGCGGATGTGTACGTTAACTAGGCAGGGTTCAATTCCACTGGTGATCGTGACAGAAAGTTTCTGGTTGGAGGTTTCTCCAATATGGCAGGCAAATGCGGACCAATTCTTTCTGTAGGTCCTCCCGGAAGAACCTGCCCTACTTTTCCCTGTAGTGTAGTAGGTCTTCAGTGATGCACGGCACGTCGGATTACGCTACGTCTGTTACAGTTTATTGTCATTGACCTCTTAGTAGATTGTCCATTACAGCGGGGATAATTCACACACTGGCCAATGAATTAAATACTCCAGAATATTCATGGAAATATTGATTATAGGCGTGGTTATGCAAAATCCATGTATGACGTGAAAGACGGACATTTTGATGACGTGAAAGATATGTCCTCAAAATGTCCGTCTAATTCTACAATACTAGTTCATTCAGCGAGAAATGAAATAATCGGCAGACATTGTTGTTGGTACAAGAAAGACCTTTAAAATTATTTAAAGTTAAAGAAGCAAGTTTACCAAATGTTAACAATCAAAATTATTTTGCATTTTACTTTTTTGGAAAATGAATTTAAAATTTGTATTTTTTTTTTTATCCGACCAAACATTATATGTCTAAAAGAAAAAAGAAATCATTTTATGACACTATCTTCTGACTATGTTAAACTTAATTTGAGGTTAATTAATTTGGTTATAAGATTGTTATGGAGTTTGCGATAAATACGACATTTTAAAAGTAATATTTTCTAAATTAAAAAAAAAAAGTCGAATATGTTCAACAGTAAACATTTTGGGTTTTAGATTATTTTTTTTTATTCCTTCTCGCAAAAAGGCTTTCGTGTACTTGTGGGGTTAAAAAAACATTCTCATCACAATGCTATAAACTGATGAATCAAGAAATGAGTCAGTACCATAATTTGAACAATTCAAAGAATTGAAATGACCAGCATCGCAAAACAGACAACTGATATTGAAATCTGTATTTTCATTCTGTTGACAGTTTGATGACACTTTATACAGGCCCAGCATTGTAATATATGTGCTACAGCATTCAGTCGTAGTTACCTACTTTTAATAAATATTAAACATACCTCTTGTTCTAGCAACTTCAAAATTTCTTTTAGGGTTCGTCGAATCATTATGTTTCATTAACGCGGATTTACTCGTATCTGTGAGGGTCACTTTGCAACACTTACAATAACTGAAATTCTAATCGTTTTTGTCTTGTTCTAACCAATCCTTCAGTTCTGTTTCGATACCATTCCCCTTTGTAACATCATTTAAGTTTCTTTGTTGGTGTATTTAGCTCACTCATCTTCAATTAATGTGTAATCATTTATTATAGCCATGGCTGGGGGTCAGCAAAAAAAATTCCAACTCTTAATTCAATTTCTTAAACCGAATCCAAACTGTAATTTTATATACTACTGTGATCTTTACTGGCGAATTTAGAAAGATGTGGGAAATGAATTCAATGACTTTTATTGAATTCATATCCATAAGATAATTTTATGCATAACAAAGTATTTTTTATGACTTGAAAGTATAATATAGTAAAAAAATATATATCATATAAAAATAACAGGACTAAATTAACAGGTACCTAAGTATTATAGAATAGCTTAAGACAAGCAAAATAAAATTGTAGATTTTATTCACAAAGATGCTATACATCGATAATATATCAAGTCTTTTTTTTTTTGTTCATAATTGAATAACTCCTATAATATCTTTTTTCAATGTTGATCTAAGATAGTTTTTATAAGCAGTCTCAATGATAAGAAAAGTCTTTCAACACTTACTTGATTTACTAGTAAAGCATTAACTGCCTTTGTTAGTCATTAGATTATTGAGGAATACAGTAGAATCAAAATTTAATTTTAATATTAGTTCCTAAAATTTGAGAAAATAAAAATTATTTTTATAAGGAGTCAAATTTTCCTTCAAAAATGCCCGATTTGCTACATCTGATAATAACTAGTATAAAATTTATCAGTACGATTTCAGACAACAGCAAAAGTAAACGTGAGAAAGTTGAAGCAGACGCAGTAGAACTGCATAAAAATTTTTCTTTAAAGCAAAAATCAAACCGACAACATTGTCGTAACAGAGACTTAAGTGAATGTTTAGTCAAACTATTTTGCTCTAATAAAATTATAATTTAGCCTAAATATCAGAGCGATCAAAAGGTTTGAAGGCGATGCTGCAGCGTATATACAAATTAGCGCGATGTGAGTATACAAGCACTAACGTTTATTTCCGAAGTGTGTGTGGAAACATTAACAATGACAACGTTAGTACCAAATGCGTCCAAACAGGACCAACCTGCTTATTGATTTCAAGGATCCAGGTGTCTCCGTCACTACGGAACGATACCGCTGGAGAGATGGCGTCGTGCAATTAAGGTGAAACGCCAGGGTGATTCTGCTCCATGATAACGCACGTCCCCATATCGCAAAAGTCGTAATGCGGAAATTACACTCACTAAAGAGTGGGAGACACTCGCCTTACAGTTCTGATCTCTCCCCAGGCGATTTTTACGCCTTCGGTCCTTTGAGAAGTCCTTAAAAGGTCGACGATTCCTGTTGGACGTAGAAGTGCAGTTTCGGACTTCTGCAAGCAGCAGAAAGAGGAGTTTTACCAAAGGGATATATTCAACCGGGTGAAGCAATGTGCGATTGCTGAAATACACAAGGCGATTTTGCATGAATGGTATACAAAATTTGGACAGCATAGCTTTCCAACGGAAACTTTTTCATCGCACCTTATATATAAATATTTCACATTATAATTATTATATGTATCTATTTACTCAATAAGACTCAAAACCCACGATTTGAAGTAAAAACTTATGAACTTGGTGAAAACACTAAATTTGATCCGTTGAATTAAAAATTACGAATGAAGAAAAAATCAAAATTTATTAAGATATAACATTTTTGCTTGTTTGTATGCACATCATAGATTGTAAATATTTGTGCTTTCGACTGTAACTAGATTTATTATATTTTAAGCGCGGGCCAAAATAAGGTTCGCCCCCCTTCAAATGCGACCGTAAGAAGCTAAAAGTTGGACCTTCGTAGTTAATATGTATTCTTCAAGTTAATACATAAGAAGGGAATGAGTAATAAACAAGAAAAAAGTTTTAGACATTCAATGTTAAATGCTAAGCACAGTTAAAAAAGGTTGAAACGCATTCATCTATATATATACTTCATACGTAAGTTATAGCAATGTAGAATAAACATGTTTTTTGTGCCTCAATTGTTCTTTAGTGATTTTAGAAATTAAAAAGAAACAAATTAAAATTCAAGAATTTGAATTCTGTCAGTAATTAAACATAAAATATAAGATCATAAAAAAAGGGAGGGAAAATAATTTTATTAATATCTGTACAAGATAGATCAATTCAATTTTCAGTTACACCATCAAAATTGCACAGTTTATTCAGCACATTCACAAGAAAATTTCAAACAAAATCTGTAAATTGTAACATACATTGCTAGCCATCCAAAATAGTTTTGAAATTTGCACATTGAGTAGGGAGTGGAAGGAAGCAAATGATAAGCACTAAAGCATATAAACAAATTAACGCCAAGTAAGATGTACAAAAGCGTTAGTAACGCCTCATATAAGCAGTATAAAATAAGGTAATCCAGAGCATGCTTCAAGTATTGGTGCTTCTTGTCGAGGAAGTTCAAGTCTCATCGAGGGGAAAACAATTGCAATCACAAACGCACGTATTTAAAGTAGACAGAGGAAGAATGCAGGTTATCCTTTCAAGAAACCCGTACTTGTGTTGAATAAAAGCATGTCTCAGTTACGCGAATGTAGAATAGCTGAGTGCAGGAGCTGGCTGACGAGAATTACAAAACTTCCTAACGAGACGACGCGCATCCAGGGGCATGGTTAGAAAAACTCGAATTGCAGAACTTCCTAACGAAACGACGTGCATCCAGGGGCATGGTTAGAAAGACTCGAATTGCAACATCAAGAACTTTAATTCAAGAATTAAAAATGATTGTATAATTTAAAAACTGAGATGTGTTGCACAACAACCTATGTCAACACGATTCAATTGATTTGCTCCATCTGTAGCACAGGGGAATGTTTTTCCAAGGCATTAATTGCTAACCAATTTTAATTTTATAACAAAAGCGTCACGATTGCAATGATGTGCAGAAAGACACAAACCGACAAGAAAATGGTTCCTCATCATCTTCTCAAATAAATATCTATTCTATCTATAGCACCACAATGGTTACCTTCAAGTCTGGCGCTACTGAAGTGACAGATTGTATGAGTCTTGCATTATGCATCGTCTTTCGACCCGTCACCTAGCATTGCGGTACGAGGGAGCCATTGGGCTTTATTAACTCATTTGCCTAATACGGTTTGCCGGCATACTCAACAACACATTTCTGATAACAGACCATGTTATTCTTTGTTTTCAGGCGTTGTCTGAGGAAAGTTTTTAACAGGACACACACATACAACTTCTCTCCAATTTACCCGATTTGACACCCATCGTACACATCTGGTCGATAATCGCCACACCAATGTTGCACTACAGACCATTCGCAGTAACACCAGAAGAACTTGCACAACTTATCGTAGCAGCATGAATTGACATAAACTTCATACACGTTGAAAATTACTTTAGTTTAGTGGCGAAATTTACAGTAGAAGTTTGTATTTTGCAAATCTGCCATGAACAGCTATGAGTTTTTTGCATTCCCTAAGTTGAACTTAATTGTAATTTCAATAAATTTTATTTACGTGCTTCATATTATATGTATAACAAAAATGGTTAAGTTTAATTTTTCTAATGATGTTGTATTTCGATGGCCAGCAGTGCAAGTTTTGAACTCATAAAATCATATGTCTTTATTTTTCTCTCGTTTTACAAGTTGTTGAATATACACTAAGCTCAAGTTGTACAAAATATATTTTGACTCAATAGCAAAAGATCAAAATACATCAATGCAGCTAAATTTTATTTCAATATTTTTGATAAGTTACAATTTGATATTAACATATTCATTCACTTCAAAAGAGAAATTATTATTAAAAAAAAAAAAAAAAAAAAAAAAAAAAAAAAAAATCAAATTCCATCTTAAATAACAACCAAATGCAATAATGAAATATAGAAGAGGTACATTTGTGATTTATGACTAGGTGCTTCGGATTGAGATGTTATATTACGCAGCAAGTAGAGTAGTTTTAAGGTAGTGTTCATTAACTTATAATTTAATAAACTAAAAATTTAAACTATTATTGAAACAATATACCTTAATGTGCAAAACTTAATCATTTTTAAGCACAGTCATGAAATTACAGAAAGAGACTTGTTGCGATCAATAGAATGAACACCCAATTCTTAGAAGTTGATTAGTATACAAATATCAAGAACAAGACGTAACATGTGACGTGAGTGCGTGCAGAGCAAAACTACAATAAAAAACATTCTCTGCAAGTTGGAGTATGGAAAGGTGTCAAGCAGCCATTGCAGTTAAGAAAGGTTATCAACAGAACTCTTTCGATGAAGCCTTGTTTGATTCTATCTGTATGCGTTCTATTAATTTTTTGCTTTAGTATGCTTTCTTAATCTTTTAAGTACAAAATATGAATTTCCTGCCTACCAGGTGATTTCTTTCGGAGTAACGGCAAATATAGACGTTGCTTAAGTTATGCACACCAGTGTAATTATCAAAACACTACTAAAATTTTTATCCAAAAGAATGGAAAAAAGTCCACAGCTTTTAGTGTGTCTGCATCTGTTATATCAAGAAAGAACAAAGTTTTCCATATAAAGTCCTACCTTTTTATTCATAAAACAAAATTGATAATAATAATATAAGAAATGAACATGATTGATTGAAGTTTATGTGCTTGCAAGGATATTAAATTACTTGAATAACAAAGTTTATAAATTTAATTGTAGCATGATGCCATGAAAAAAATCCACTGTAAAGCTGCCTGCTAAAAGAATTTATCATTCTTGGCCTAGTAGAGTACATCACATATCACTTCATTTTCGTTGACAGACGCAGAAAAATTTAATAATGCTGTGGCACAATTACTATATGAAACACTGCTATACTTACTTAGCAGTGATAGTGGTAATATTTGTATATTTAAAAAAAAGTTTGACATTAGATGGACATGGCACAATAATAACGAAGGCTTACTCACTTACATGACAGTGTAAAATGATAGTAAATCTGAAATTGTAAATAATGTTAAGCATAAAAAAAAAGAAAAACAGAGTTGAGTCACATTAATGTGAATTCCTGTTAATATATGCAGAATAACCACCATGTACAGCGGTTAGAGGTGCTGGAAAGTGTTTATAACACTGTTTCCATTTGCTTGTATCCCTCCTTACTAGTAAAGGGGAAGAAACAAATAATGAGGTGTAATAAATGAAAATGAAGTAATACAAATCAGAAAGAATGCATATAAAAAAAAACAGGAACTGACCCAAAATATTGGCAAAAAATTAAGATGGAAGATAAGATTTGGGTAGCTCTGCCTACTGAAGGAGACAAGAATAACAGATGTTTACAGCATATTTTATACACCAATCAAATTTGTTGAGGATACATGTCTTCTGCAATTGGTTATTTGGCAATGACATCAACGAATTGACTCACTCTTTTTATAAATATTTAAAAAAATTTCTTTTTCAAGTGAGTTTTCCTTCTCTATTTCACACAATTTTTAATTACATACTGTAAATAACAATGAATATAAATAGGAAAAACTGTGCTAAACTGAGTTTCTTCATTTTCCAAGCATTTTGATGCAATAAAGAAAAAATGTTTTAAAATGTGTGTTTTTTTTTTAACCATTTCATTACATTTACAGTGACTTAAAAAATTGAGAACAAACACATTACAAATTTCTATAGCAAATAAGTTATTATTTCATTTGATATGTTAAAAAAAATTATGCATCACACAAATTATGTTTGTTAAAAATATCAAAATTTTAATTTAACTATAAAAATAATTGAAATTAATTAATGTAACTTTTATTTCAACAATTGAGAATACAACATCTCTGAACACTTAAAAGTAATAGTTTTAAATCATAAAATAAACTTGTAAGGATCATAAAACTTGTAAGGAGCTCGCATTTTAAAACTTGGTTACAGAATTTTTTTTTTTTTGCATTAGTTTCCAACCACTAAAGAAGAAATATGATTAATTTGTGTAAAGCTTGGTATTTTGTCTCTTTCTAAAAATTCATTTAAAGTGGTATCTACTTATTTGATTTTAATGCATTTTTTTTCAAGTATAAACTACAAATTTTTGTATGACATTATATAACTGTATACAGTTACAGTATTATGTGATAAATTAAGAACAGACGGGGGGGGGAATTCACGTTTCTGAAAGGGTAATATTTTATTGTTGGAATAGACTTGATGAGCAAGTAACTATTTAATGATTTGCATCAATTAATAGAACTCAAAACTCTCAAACTTTCATTTTGATGATGTAATTTGAAGTAGTAAAACGTCTGAATAATTTTACAAATAGTTGAATGGTTTGTAAATTAAAAAGAGGATCACAACTTTTAAAGTAAGCCCAAGGAAAGTAAAAAGAATATGGAAGAATTTCATATGGTTGGATATACTTACAATACTTTTATGGATCTACCAATAAAAAATATAGTAAGGTTAATAATAAAATAAGATGCAACTAGATTAAGATAATTGCAACTGAATCAATAAGGAAAAATGTAAAGTGAAAGAATTATCTGAATTGGCTTGCATATTAAATATACATGCCATATTTAATGATATGTATTTTTTTAATGTAATATTAGATAATAAATGAAAGAGGACTATATGATGCTAAAACTATAGCAATACCTCTTTTAAGAATACATACCTTTTTTGCATAAAGTGAACATAAACCATGATTTTTTATTTCTTTACAATATGTAACTTTTTGTACAAGGATTATTGTATTTTATTAGTTATAAATCGAAATTAATTGCGTTTTTATTTAATTTTAACTTAAAAAATATATTATAAATATTAAAATTTTCCACCAATGCCTAAATTCTTAAAATGCAATTGACATTTAATTTTTGGTGTATTTAGGGAATATATATAAAATATATTTCCAAATTTAAGCTGAGAGTGCCTTTCTTCTTCAAAAAATTTAATCAATGTTCAAGACTTGTACATAAACCAGAAAAAAATTATGTAACCTTCATTATTTACAGTAATCTATTATCTACTACTCTATTAATATTTTCTATTAGCCAGGCACAAATATCACCAACATCAGATTTTTCGTTTTTGCGACGACTCAACAATGTAAACAATTTCAAGAATAAAACAATATATTTTCGTAAAACGAATACTTCATTTCTTTTAAAACTTAAGAAATAAAATCTTGCTATATTAAGAGATTTATAACTTGTTCCTGGCTAACAGAAAATTACGTATGGATCCATATATATAAGCCGACCCCCGTAATGTAGCTTTCGAAAAGTTCTCTTCATATATATACGGAAATATAAGGTAAAATAATTTAGTGGAAATTGTAATGATTTTTTAAGTTGTGCTTTTAATATTTTGCTTTACAATTTACCTTTTGAAATTAATAAATAAAAAATAATTTTTATGAATTTAAAATAGGTATATAGTTGTTCTATATTGCATAGTTATCAAAATTTGCTTTAGTACAAAAGTTACTTAAAATTTCAAAAATTTAATGAAATGAAAAGGAATTGTATTCTCAATTTTTTTCTTAAAAAATACATAATTTATATCATAGCAATAAAAAACATTTAATTACTTTAACAATATATTAAAAAATTGCTTATGGCAATGGTTTAGTTACAGTACAAAAACAAAGTTTAAAATCACAATTTTAAAACATACTTGAACTAATTTAACATATAATGACATTTTAGTTTAATCCATTTAATAATTTGCATAGCATGTAATTCTATTTCCTCTTCATCAGTATCACTTGCTTCCAAAAATAATTTCTCAAACATTACAAGAGAACAAAATGATGAAACTGGATATTTTATATTGAATATAAAATAGCTTGCTACAAGACATAATATAGCTTCTTTTAAATTTTCAGCTTCACAGAGCCGAATACCCTCAACAAAGACTTTAAATGGGTGCTCATTCAGAAAAAGTTCATCCTCTGTTGCATCACATTCCAGGTATGGAAAATCAGAGATTTCAAAATCCTGAAATAAAAATTAAATAAATTACACAAATGATATACATAAGTAATATATTACATATGTGTATGTATAATTTGCTTACTTATTAATTTCTTGAACTATAAATGACATCACTACTCTCTATATTTATACTATGTTGGCAAATGATATAATCGTTGTAGTAGCTGTGGATGAATGCTTCTTTCCGCACAGTAAGTATTGAATTGAATTGTTAACATATTATTAAACTGTTATCGTTTAAAAGCATCTTGCCTTATTTAATCACTAGGAACTCATTTACAAACATATAGCACGACTCATGACTAGTGGTAACATGCACAGGTAGAGTGCAGGAGGGCCAAGATTTGAATCTGCTGGTGACATTGCTGTAGTCACTGTTTTCAAAACAGAGGGAAATCGATGGCGATTGTGAGAATATGTGTAAAGGAGTCTTGCATCAATTGCCAGACTGCCTGGTATGAGTTTTCGAAGTTTACTATATTCAACCTTTTTTATTATAATTATATATATTTATAAACAATTTATAAGCAGAAGTCAAATTAAAAACCTTCATTCATTTTAACATATTTTAAATACATATATAAAAGTAAATTAATCAAATAAAAAAAACAATCACTCAAATATACTATAATTAAATGTTGGCATCTTTACTGTAATTTAATTTAATCATAATTTAAATATGGTTAAAATAAATTACAAAATATTCGAAATATTTTTGAATCAACTTTTTCAATACAAGATCTACTAATTCAATGATCAATATAATCATTGTAGAAAAAGAAGAGATTGAAATTATCACTTCTGAAAATATTCCATTAGAATTTTAATTACGAATTTTTAAAAAAATTCATAATGAATACATACAATAATAAATAATGCAAACAAATATTAATTAATATCTCATATTTAGAAAAAAAAATTAATGTACAATATAATTAAAATATTTCCTAATTAAAACTAACGCCTCTTTAAAAAATAATTTTAATTTATATTTTATAACAGGATTTAAAAAAAATTTACTCATGAACTTATTATGTTGATTATCAAACTATAGAGTTAAAAATTTATAAGAAATTACAAATAATATGTGTGTGTGCGTGCGTGCATGCACACACACATATATATATATATTTACATTATTAGCAAGTTTCAGAAAAGATGAGGTTTCATTTGATATTGATGAACAAAAAAGAATGGCTCCAACTTCTTGAGCATCTGAAAAAAAATTTTCATTTTCTTTTACTTATAACTCACTTATAAATATAAGTTTAATAACTTAATTCTTTTACAAAATTTATGACAAAAATAACCAAAATATATGAATTGAAAGAACTCGACACATATATATATTTTTAATAATCAATAATGAAAGTCTAATTTAGAAATTGCTTATGTCAAAATTGGATCAAAAAAGTTTTCTGCAACAATTATGATGAAAATTTTATTAAAGAAATATAAATTTATTTTCAGTTTAAAGAAAATGCACTTTAAACTTCTTTAGAAGTAGTTCTATAATTTTCTTAATGATTGAAGTTTAAAATTTAAAAAAAAGAAGCATTTTTCTTATCAAATGATATTTTTTTTAAACTTACTAATGGATTAACTTATTTTTAAAATAAGGAAATGCTACATGCAAAACCTTATTTTAAAAATATCTTTCTCAATAAATTCAAATTTTTATTTTCCTTTTCAAACAGGTTACTTTAAAACGTTTAATTTTTTTTTTTTAAGCTTCATAAGAATAATGAGCAGCAATTATTATATCTCAGAAATGGAGTGGTTTTACTTCTTTTAAAAACATAATCTCTTTAAGGCAGCTAATTACCTTGTATATTTTTTATTTCTTTTCACCATACTTTTACGGCAATAATGATATTAACATCATAGACTGCTTAATAGAAAGCATCACTCTGTGACAATGTATGTGCTGCACTGAAGCTTCCTCTTGGGTGTTGTTCCCACAGTTTGATAACATATGCAAAAATGTATACGTACATTATTTTTTTAATTTCATTTAACATACAAAACCCACAGTCGGCAAATCGCACTCCGATGATAAAAGTACCCAAAAGCTTAAAATTTTGCAAGCTGAAATTTTAAGAAATGCAAATGTGGTCATAGAAAAACATTCAAATGATTAGTTATGCAAAATATATGTAAATTATAAGTATTAGTAAATTTCTTTGAAGAAATTAAAATGAACATATAACAGATATTAAGCATTGTTTTTTGCGACTTCCATTTAGGAACTTCATTATTCCTCTTCAGAAAAATAAGGCAGATG
This sequence comes from Caerostris darwini, assembly GCA_021605075.1. Taxonomy (NCBI): domain Eukaryota; kingdom Metazoa; phylum Arthropoda; class Arachnida; order Araneae; family Araneidae; genus Caerostris; species Caerostris darwini. The sequence continues at coordinate 445,332 of BPLQ01006342.1, forward strand.
TAAACACACCGATCTTAGTTTAAGATAGGAAGAATTGTGGCTTATCAATACTGGATTTTCTTCTGGGAAATCAATTGCAGTTTTGTGTGTGTATGTGGGGAGAGGGGGAAGGAGAGAATGTAATAAAGAAAAAGACAGGTATGAATGTTTGCAGCAGTCTTGTGTCACAATTAAATTGGATGAAATAACTTTTATACATGGCTATGAAGAACTTAAATAAAAAAATTAAGGTAGGTAAGTCTAGCAATTTACTACCGTCCTGCCTAGGCATCCGGTTCTTCAGACCGGGGCTGCGACAGCAATCCCGAACTCTACAAGCAAGGAACAAAATTAAAGGGTAAAAATTCTGGATTACCTGTCCAATTCAAAAAATATAAAGAACCTCAAAACTTAGAGGAAAATAAAAAGCTAAGGAAGAAAACTCGGGGAGGTTGACGGAAGATTTGTCGTCCCAACAGACCAACTTTTTTTTTTTTTCTTTTTCTTTCTTTTTTTTTTTTTTTTTTTTTTTTTTTGTTAATGTTAATGTTAGTTTAATTTTGTTAATTAAACAATTAGTATACAATCATAAGACAAGAAGAAAATTTTCTCCTTTTTATTACTTTCATAATTATAACCATATCTAAATATGCACTAAAAGCACCATTTATCACTTATGATAACAAGTTTAATAATTACATATCCAATAAAGTTTGATAGATATTTAACAAAAACATACAATGCACATTAAGATGCCAATTTAGTTCAACTGGTATATACCATTTCATCTTTACAATTCAAAAATAATTACATTTATGTGACTTCATAAAAAAAATAGATAAAACAATATACTCGACTAGAGTATGTAACAAAAATAAAATATACAATAATTACAATATCATATAAAAGCATGCAGGAGATCTTATCCTGGAATTTCAAATAATAAGGTGAATATAATTTACTGATTATTTTAACAACATTTTAATATATATAGAAAAACAAACAATCATAATTTGTTTATCTCTAGGAGATATCGTTTCTCCATTATGTCCCTAATTATTAATCTAGATTTCATATTTTCTATAAGAGACCTAATAGAAAGAGATTTATAATTCGTGGGTAAGTTGGCTCTTTCCTTAGACCATAACTTGCAATCGAATATCAGGTGATACCTTGCTTCTTCTATGTCCCCGCAGGGGCATATATTCGATTTTCCAAAAAATCTTTGTTGATAAATTGCCAGTGCGCCGTGGGTTGTGAGAATTTGATTTATATAAAAGTCACCACATATTCTTTCTCTACTAATCTGTGGGTAGATATGATAAAGGAATCTTGCTTTAGTGGAATTATTCCATTTTTCCTGCCAATCTGTGTCCATCTTTTTATCAAATATTTTCTTAATTTGCTTTATTGTGTATTTTTGTGTATAATCGATATCATGTTTTCCTGTTGCCATCTTTGCGTAATTGTCAACTAATTCATTTCCAGTATGTCCACAATGCGCTCTTGTCCATTCTAAGTTTATTTTGTTTTTGTATGATGTTATTTTATATTTTAGTTCTTGAATGTTCTTGTCTTCATTACCTGGGTTCTTTAGCGCCTCCAGCACTGATTTAGAATCAGAGACTATAATTATATCTTTTAACTTATTTTCTATGATAAAGTCCACAGAGCTGCTAATTGCTAGAAGCTCTGTAGTGAATATTGAAGCATGGTCACTTATTCTGTTTAGGGATTTGAAAACTTCTTTGTTATCTTTATAGTAGACAAATGCAAAAGCGGTTTTGCCAGATTTCTTAGAATCATCTGTGAATATGGTATTCAGATAATTATTAGAGAAATAACTCCAATTGATCGAGCAAAAATCCCATGGAGGCTTAAAGACAAAATTCTCATCTATATCTTCAAATACAAAAGTTAAATCATCAATCTTTAGTTCCATGTGAAAAGTAGTTAAATCGTATAATGGTGTCAAAAATTTTAATTTAATATCCAATGGGACTACTCCAGCTAAAACATTCAATGCTTCAGATGATACGGTCTTATAAGTCTTTGTAATGTTTCTTAGGGCAATCCTTTGCAATTGAATCAGTTTAATGTCTTGTTTAACCGTATTCATATACCAAACCTGGTACCCATAACTAATTATTTTTCCACAACTGATAGGTAAATCTCCTTTTTTACTTTGGGGTTTAATCCCCATACAACCCTACTATGTCTCTCTAATTTGTGCTGAATATTGTTAATTTTTTCTTTAATATAATTCAAGTGAGGAGTCCAGTTTAGTTTGTTATCAATTATAACTCTTAGATATTTCAACTCTTTAGTGTATTTAATTCTATTGTTTGCTATATTTATCTGAGGTATGTGAGAGAATTTACTTTTGGAAATTATTATAAAGTTGCTCTTTTCATAGTTTATTTCCAGTTTGATAGATTTAGTCCAGTTGTAAATCATGTCCAAGGGTTTTTGGGTACTATATCTGAAGAGGTAGGAAACTCTCTCCTTTATCATTAAGATAATATCAAGCATACCATGCACCATTTGATATGATTTTTAAGGTACACACTGCTGTGACTATATTCGACTCTATACTACAACCCCCCAAGACAACAATGGTGTATATAATGCTTTACATGAACAAAAGAATGGCATATTCTTTTTTCAACTTAATTCTTTTGTGTATAAAAACCACAATTTTTACATTTAAGTTTGGAACTACAATGGTGAAAAACTACAAGACTGTCATTAAGCATCACCCTAACCAATATATTTTATCTGGATGTTGTGGTTGATGGCAAACTTTAATTTTACTTTTACACCCACTAGTAGGGTAACCACTACAAGAAGCGAGTTTTTAACAGATTAGTGCCGCATTGCAAATGACTTCGAATTTCAACAATTTTGCCAATAACTACGTTTTATTATTTTCGCACCCTGCCTATTCATTACCTTTATTACCCAATATCTTTGGTAAATTATTGTTTGATAAGTGATTAGCATATGACAAACCACTCCTAGTTACTTCAGATGTGATTTAAGAAAGCCAACATATTCCATACACAAGTGGGATATGTGTTTCATTCCAAGCTGAGCTGAAACACATAGCAGGTGTTATTGCAGCTGATGACTGAATGCACAAAATTCCTATTTCCTGCCTACCCAAAATCAAATGGTGCAACACTAATCCTATCTATGTGCCTAGTGCTATTAGAGCAAAAAATATGGTTTCGATTTTTCTTATTCTTTATGATGTTGTAATTTTAAATTTAGCTGTTTAAATAAAAATTACTTATAAGATTTACAAACAAAATTTTAATGTTATCCTGATTAAGTAAATTAGTAATTGGAAATACTGCTGTGTGCATTAGTGTTGTGCTGATATGCAAGCACATTTTAAAATTCATAAGCAATGTCAGTTTTAAAGATATAATAAATTATGTGGCTGCCACTGATTTAAAAATATGAGGACATGCAACATTTTATCTAACATTTACTGAAAAGATTTATATCTACTTTTAAATTCATTTTTTTTATTTAGAAAAAAACATATTTTACTTAAACAGTTTTAATCATGCTTTTCATTTAAGGAAAAACATAAAGAAATCAAAATGTCACATTATATTATATTACTGAAAAAGAAATTAATAAAAATAGAAGAAACTTACATTTTTTCTGCATAGGAATTTGATACAATTTTACTTTCCGCATTGTAGTCAGAATAAGTGGATCATTCTCTTTTGCAATACTTAATATATGCGGAGTAAACTTTTCAATATTAGAGATGAATCGTTTACACTTTCCAGCAAAAAATATTCTATCCAATTCATTTTGAACCTGAAATAATTTTATAAACATTGAGAACACATGCAATAAAGATATATATGGCTTTAATCATTTACAGAAGGTCTAAGGAGACATTTAAACATCAAATTATACTAAATTATAACTAACCTTATCAAATTATAATCATGATTCTCAAATTATTTATTTATATATATTGGTAAAAGTTCAGAGCTATACCTTCAATAGCTTGAAATTTTTAAAATTAGCGAGGACAGACTTCAAAGGGACTATAGCCCTTTAAATTGGATCTTGATGTTTCCTTAGCTAGTGTTGCAGCCTCAAAGAACATATCTTGCTAGTTTCCTGATAAATAAGAGTGAGGTAATATAACTATTCATCATAACTGGTTTCTATAAGATTGTATTGGTTTCTATTGATTATATCTATACAAAAAAGATTTTTCAATACACTTAGCAGGGGTTTTTTTCCCTTCCAAAATAAGGTTTCAAATCACTGTTCTACTACTTTTTTTTCACTTTCATGTTTTTTAAACACTATTTTGTAATTAAAATAGGAGCTTAAAATTCTTTGTCCATATTCTTCACTGTCTGCTTGATAAATTGTGTATGGAATTAACATTAAGATTTCTCAATGACTTTTTGCAAACAATTGAAAGCCAAGAACTATTTTTCACCTCCATTTTTTTTTTTTTTTTTTTTTGTGTAAACTTAAAGTTCCATGAAATAATTTTTATTTAAGTTAAGAGCATAAAATGATATATGCATGCTTTAATCCAGATTACTATTGTAAATATGGTCATAATATTTGCACAGTTTAAGTAGAGCAGATTCTCTCACGAAATCTGCAGCAGATAAAATAATATTTTATTGGATATCTCCAGAAGATCTAATATTTCAACAACAACAAAAAGCACAGATAAAAGTAAAAAGAACAGTGGATGTTGGCAAATACTCTTAGTAATTCAATCATTTGGATAGTATTAAACCTCCTCAAAGACATATCCAACAAATTCTAAATTCCATAGATTTGGCCTGAGTTCATCTCCATTATACTTGATATGCAAAACTCCAAAAACAGTTGACCACATTTTGTTTAAAATATGTAGAACCAAGAAACAAATTACAAAGAGATTTTGGATATAAAGTTCTTTCTTACTCTTGGATATTTGATATGTCAGAGGATGCATATTATTAGACAGCAATGATACTACAATTTCTAGGAAAACTTTCATAATCCTTTCAGCTATGGGGTACCACACTTTTGCTTTCAGTGGGTATTATTTTTTTTATACACTTTTTATTTTTATTAGTTGTACTTTATATGTTCGAATCATTGTTCAACTGTTACAATATTATGATCTATTTTATCTGTAGTTTTATCCATTTCTTTCTTTTTCAAATTTACCCATCTCATTTATTTTCTTTTGGTTGCCGAAAGTATGTGCAACGATTCTTTTCTTTTAAAAAAGAGTTTGTAATGCACCATGGATAATGAAATCAAGAATTTCGATTTGTGGAGTGTTTTTTTTTATAAAGGTTTCATTTTCACTTTTCACAAACTCTTTTATCTCTATTATTTTAACAGTATTTGGATAAGTTGATATAAAGTAGTAACAGCAAGCATACAACTCAAAGCACCTAGTCAAGTCAATAAAATGAACATTTATTTCTGAATATTACAATTTCTGTACAGTTTTTTTTATTTATATAAACTTTCATAAAAGCCAATATTCAATATTAATTCTTTTTATTCTTAAATAATTTTAGAGGAATCAATATCTGCTATGGAAAGTATGCTATCAAGCACAATTTTATAAGTGTATGGATTAAAAAAATTTTTTTTTTTTTTTACATGATTTCCAATATTAATTCACAGGACATAGAATTGTTTATTCATAAAACAAAATTGCAATTTCTTAGTTTACAAAGTAGAAGACTACTAGAACAAGAGTTAAGCATCTCAATTTTATCATACATGCTGGCAAACACAAATTGCATATCTTGTATGTTACTTTTAATGAGATGGCAAAACAATTTTCACCATAAACAATATATATAGAGTTTCCATGGTGTAAATAGAGACAAAAGATCATTCTTTTAAAATCAAAGGAATTAGAAATAAGTTTAAACACAATGTAGAACATTTCAACTTACTATGAATATTCAAATCTAATCCTACAATAAAGATCTGCCATAAAACTTCACCTCCTATCAACCAATATAAATGAAAATCCAAGTTTTAATGAGAATCAGAATAATCATTTAAAAATAAAAGGAGTGAGGTGATTCAGTATAAAACTATATTGTTGTAAAAGACGAAATTTAAAAGCATGAAAAGTATCACAATAAATAGCCAAAATCTCTTTTGATTAAAAAGTTTGTGTGTGTGTGTGTGTGTGTAAACGTTAACAATGTAAAATATTAACATAACTGTCAAATTCTTGTGTGATAGAAAAATGATTTTAATTTTCAAATTCAATATGAAAAATTCTATGAAGAATAGCTAAAAAGTCTTTGTGATAAAAAACCCTTTTCTTTTTTGTACACCAGAATAATCATTAAATATTGAAATAAAGAAGGATCAAAGTACCTTATTTAACAATGTGTATTTAAAAAAAATATGTTAAAATTAAATGTAAAATTTTAAAGTTTTTATCAAAACCGATTAAATGGTCTTCCATTGAATAGAAAATAAAATTTTTTCAATTTCTTTAAAATATGTATTTTTTGAAAACTTCCCCTAAGTCTACATATGATTGAGCCCTTGACGCATAGGATATAATAATGCTAATAAATACATTTTTTTTTATAAGAAACTCAATATATTTATAAATACCATTACAGAAAAATCACATGAATTTAAAAATACAGAAAATTTACTCATAAAATTCCTCAATATTCCACAATTTAACATTTTCAATATTCAATTTTCCTTTTAGTACTACTGCAATGAGATTATAGCAATTTTTGAAACATGCCCTCCTCCACATACATTTTAAGAAAAGAAAAGCATTTATATTACTTAACTACTTTTAGCTTTTCCTATATTATTGAAGTAAAGATTTTTTAAAATTTATCATAAAGAAAACTTTTTAAAAGCAGCTCTAAATTTCAAATGTATTAAAATTTCCCACATGTATTTTCCCTACATCAGAAAATGATTAACATAATTCAGAAATAGAAAATTTGATAAATCATTTAACCATTCCAGATTATCATTAAACAAAACAAAAATGTAATCTATATTGATGGTTTGATGTATAGTAAAAAAGTGCATTCATATCATGAGTATTTTCATACCCTTACAAACAATAATTAAACTGCAAGAAAATATTTTTATTAGGAGACAATAAACATACCTTAATTTCCTGAATACAACCCACAGATTATATGTTAAAAAAACTTAATTTCACGGGGCAGATTATAGGCAGATGGGTACAAGACATTCTTTTCCAGGTAATTTCATAAAAAATCAATTCTATAAAAGCACCACTTAAAAATTCTTTAATCAACAAAAATTGATGACTTTGTGAGAGAAAAGTAAATAATCTTTTACACATAAAAAAATAAATATTACAATTAATTGTAAGCATTACAGCTACGAATCAGACTTTTATAAAATGTACCACATATCATACATTACTGAGTGCTTAGAATGTAGCTATATACAAGACTTAAAAACACTTTACAGAAGATCAAATTAATAGTTAACTGTGATAATGATCAAGATTTTTATCTCTAGCAAATATGAAGACTACAAACCACCGGAAAAATGCTTTTTTTTTTTTGTTCTCACGGCAGATCTAAAATGCATATCTTCTTTTCAGTTTCCACATCTTAAATGTGATATTTTTTAAAAAATAATTGAAGCGTCAAAAATGATTTAAAATTGGAAAACGTTTTGGTTGAAAATAGCACTGCATTGGTATATAGTATATAAAAAAAAATGGCTCGAATCACCTCTGGATTATATTTTGCTGCAAATTATACAAGGTCTTATTTTTTCGGGTCGAAAACTTTGCCTGTTGGTAATATGGCGCTGCGACAAAAAAGTTATGATAATGAAATTGAATAGCAAAAGTATCCTATTATTAAAATTTAAATTATTTTAAAACTGCACTAAAAAAGATTTTACAATACATACTCCTGCACACGAAAATAGATCAGGGTATTTCTCTTTCACAAGCAACACACTAGGATTCTTTGATAGTATGAAGTTTCGTCGTTTTTGAAAAGTTTTTGACATATCAACTGGCACAATAATATCCATCTCTTCTGAAGCAGCTAGTCTCGCTATATGAAATAAATGATAACATTATTATTCTTCAAAGAATTTTTTTTATGTACTGCATTTTATTAAAGCATAATGTTATTTACGAACTTGAAATTCATGCATGAATATACAATGAAAAATCCATTAAATCATTATAATACATGAAAAATAAAAATGGTGTAATATTTTTCTATTGTTTAGATATTTCATTTGAAATCGTACTTTAAATGATTGTGAAAATAAAAAATTAGAAACACTAAGTATTTTAATAAACATCTAAAAAACTTTTTTTTAAAGAAAAAAAGTGTTGTTATTCTGATAATGACTTTAATCTAATCATAACAATAAAAAATATTTATCTATTTATGGCCTTAAGATTAACATTTACAAAAAATATTTAACGCTAACATTCATCATATATCTTCAAATTATTGGCAGATTTTAATGCATACAATTAAAAACATTCAATTTAGGAGATGAAGCACCTTTGGGCTAGTATGCTCCATGAAATTTAACTACCAGTCCTAGAACTAATACTCAATTTTAAAATTTTCGAAGTACTCAGAAAGTTTAAATAACATTTAAGGGATAAAAGAAAAAGATAAGTGTGGCAAATTTGGTGAAAAACGATGCCTTCAAATTTTTTTAAGCAGCAGAAATAATTTCTTATAAAAAAAATATTATCAATATTTATAATGTAAATTTTAGGAATACATTGGAGTTGTTATTGATTATCAGAATATATCCACCTATCCAGTTTTACAATGAAATACATCAGTCTTGCTATATATAAAATAAACATAATTGTTCCATCATTTTGCAAATATATATATATATATATATTTGCATAATGCATCTTATTGTTACTTTTATCAAATATCTATTTCAAAAAAGCATACCTTAATTTGAAGCTAAATTTTTTTATATGCATATGTTCAGACGTATTACATTTTCCCATATTATGTCAGAAATATTTTTATTAGAATATAATGGCTATAAAATATAATGGCTATTCTAAAATATTTTAGTACCTGCTCATTTGGTACTGTTATTTACAATTTTTTTTTTTTGTTGGAAATACGTTTTTTGTAAGAAATTTAAAATACGAAATTTGAAAATACTACACCTTTAACGTTGTAAAAAATATTTTGCTTGCTTTTAAAAGCAGTTTTTTTATAACAAGTTTAATAAACGTTATTGAATTTATTTCACAAATTCTCTTACATCGATTAGTAAAGATCATAATACAAAAATTATGGAAAAGAGTCAGGAGTCAATAAAAAAAAAATCAAACTTGGGAGTCAAATTTTTTGCCTGGCTTTCCATCCCTAGTACTCACTAAACATAAAACAAGTCCCTTTGTAAACTTGCCAACAAACCTCTTTATAATTTCATAAACATACAACAAAATTTAAGACTACATCAAAGTAGGTTCAGCATAATATATTTTGCTAACATTTGTGAAATGAAGCATTTCTTGGCAAAAATACAAGTTATTATATTGTACTAAATTTTAACAGTCAAAATAACAAGAATAGAAAGAGTACCTGTTCGCGGAAATGCAGATCTAAGACGCATCTTGTTTGTATCATCAACTTTACAATTTTTCATTTTTGAATGAAGACTTCCATCATCATCGCTATCACTTTTTCGTTTCAAAGGACTAAAGATTTTTAAAAAACAAGAAAATTTTCTTAACTTTAAATACATTTATCTTCTATTTTGATTTATTCATGAAAAATAATTTTAAGTTACAATTAAATTAAAAACTGATGCAATAAATAATGAAATGTAGGAAACCAATAATGTAACAATAGGAAATAAATGTGTAAAAAAACATTGATGTATTATTTAAAGATATAAGGAAATATTAGTGTCAATACTTTCAATATGAAAAATGTATACTTATTTAAGTACACATGTAATATTTTTTTTAGGCATTTATTAATATAGAAATAAATTTAAATGGTTTCATAAAATACAATTGTAAAAGTATCTTTCAGTAACAATAAGTAGTAATTTCAAGTATAACCTATTTCTTGATAGTAACAAAAAACTCAATTTTTATTGATTCTTTAATTAACTTAGTAACAATTAAGGACATGAATAAAGTGAAATACTATGTTTACCAATCCAAACAAATCAATAAATTGAAATTTTTTATTAATTCAACGAATTAATTATAAAAATTAAAAATTTTGAATTTATTATATAGGAGCTATGTAGGGCATTTTATAGATTAGGAGTCTCTAAGCAATTTAGGCTGGGGGCCACAGTGATTGTTTCAAAAAATTGGGTGGGCCATAATCAAAACCAAATACTGTATGGTAGATTAAAAGTCTGAAATTATATTTTGGTTCTTATAAAAAAATTAAATCAAATTAACTAGATAAAACTACAGCTCATTAAAACTAATTAGAAAATTAATTCTAACAATTCACAATAAATTAAGTAAGATTATTATTTTTTTTAACTAACAAGGAGAGTTAGTAGACAGCATGAACTGTCCATCATTGTTTTGATTGAAATTCATGCAAGGTATAGGTCATGACTAGGATGTAAACTGGCCAAAGTAGTACTCACCTCTTGGTAATTTTAAAGAAAATCTTATTTGAAAGTTTTAAAAGCTTTTATATTTTTTAAAGTTCTTAACTGACAAACAATCTTATAATGGTAAACTTAGATTAGTTATAATGAGAAACTTAGCAATCTTACTGACACAAGTTCTACTCTGTATGGAGTTTATTTTATACTTTACAATTATTTCAGAAAAATTAATAAGTATTTTCCACTAGAAACATATCTTTATATTTGCCTGTTATTTAAAAAACAAACAAACATACTTTTCTTTTTAAATATTATCTTGTTGCTGTCAAGTGTTAATTTTTCTAAAATTGTGTGTCTGGTGTAGCAATTGAACAAGAGAAATAATATACTTAAATTTATTTTTGAGATTACAGGAAAAGAAAATATGCATTATATTCATTTTATCAGTTACTGAATTTATGATAATAAAAAACAGTAACATATTTAATTATCCAATTATGAAATATTAGAAATAAAAGAAGTATTATAAGAGCCATGTTGTTATCTATAGTAAAAACAGGAGAATCAGTATGCTTTACGGCATCTAGAACATTCTACTAATGCAGAGTTTTTGCATTAAAACAGTTTTGAGTATATAGACTGGAAAATAGCCTCAGTCCACATTTATGAAATTTTTTTACACTGAAGCACTCATTATATTTCTCACTTAACATTTTAATGGTTTTTAACTTTTTTTCTCCCTCGTTTACTTTCTTATAACATTTGTTTGCAAATTCTGCAATTCCTAGCAAGCAAATAATTCTAAAGAGAATTCTACTTAAATTTTCTATTCAGTCAGATTTTGTATTTATTTCAAATAAATTTTTCTCTTATGTAATGAGATTAAGTGTTTTATTCTAATTGGTGCAATCCCAAATATTTCTCCATACATTTACATATGGAAAAAAAAAAAAAATTACAACAGTAAAAAGTTAATGTTAAACAAGGATTTTCATAAGACAAAATAGAAAGAATATATATAAAAATGAAAGAAGAAAATAAATAAAGGCATGTTTCTAAAAAATGTTTTAGAAAATTATTAATTTATGTAAGGATGATTATAAGTACTGCTGAAATTTTTAGAAATGTACATCAAATTTCCAAAACTATACATCTTTCATGTATAGTTTTTTTCATATTAGTCTCCTCCCTCTGCCCTCTAGCAAAACAGCAATATAAAATTTATCAAGGAAGTCCATCTTATATTTATCTTCCATTAATATATATTTTTAAGAATATTTATTTCAGATATGGAAAAATAAAAATTTTCAAAAGGATAAGATTTCCAAATAAGCAACACAAGATTTTTGGAACAAGTAATGTTAAATTTTCAGTAGATAATCATCTCTGGTATTACTTAAAATGAATGTAATGTAAAAAATTAAAATGATTGTAAAAAAAATGAATAGAACTTCTAGCACTTGGAGCTTGCATCGTTAACAACCATGCCATGAGATCACTAACCCTTGCATTGTTTTTACATGAAAAAAAGTTTAAATTTTTCAAATTTCACTCTCTCAAAAATTGAGATGTGGATCCTACTTTGCCTGCATGATCAGCATAAATGTATAAAAATAAATTCTTGTTTCCATATATGAACAAAGATAGCAAAAAAGGGGATAAAAGACATTTGAGATAAGAATATTTCCATTCTATTTTTATGAGAGATAATACATAATAAAGCTGTGTTTAAAAAACCAGTAACTTACCCATGCCCATTAGTTTTAAGAATCCAATCAGATACTTTTTTCTTGATTTCTATTCTAATATTGTCTCTAATATGTTCAATATCAATTTTAGTTTTCCCAGTTTCATTAACTTCAAACAGTTCAATTTCTTCTGATCTTAAATCATGTTTTTCGCAAATGTTTTTTAAAAATTCACATTGAGTAGAAGTGCAAGTATAGCTTTCCATTCCATAAGTCACATGTATGTTAAAAGATTTTACCTCCATTTTTTAAAGCTGAAAGAAAAACATCAAGTTAAATAGGTTAAAATAAATAATTTATATCTTTCAAAGATATATAAGGAAGGGAGAAGATTACCATATATTCAAAATAAAAAAATACTTTACATGTGAAGATTACTATTACTACAGGAAATACTTTATATGAAAAAGAGTGGTATTCAGAAGTTGCATTGCAAAATTCATAAATATAAAGCATTTTAATTTCTTAGAAACATAACACTTTTTAAAAATTTTTAACAAAAATTCTCGTCGAAATGCTCCAGCTATTTACTTAATATTCAATTAGGAGGTACAAATTTAATTAAAAATGAAAAATATTGAGAAATCAATGATATATATTAAGAAAAATTGTTCTTATTTAAATAATAAATACAATGAGTATGTAAAATCAAAGTTATTTAATATTTAGATTATTTCTTTCCCTGCAAAAATTGGGTAAGTATAAAGAGAGCAAACAATTTTTTTTTATTTAAAAACTACAACTTTTATTCAATTAAAAAAAAAAAAATTTTCATTATTTTTAGTTGCACATCGGATGAAAATATAATTGAATTGGTAAGCAAAAATCACTTAGTATTATAATTTTGAAGTTATTATTGTAATATAGAAAGACAAGCAAGGACAAAAATCAGCAATAGTTTGATTATTAAAATAGAAACCTATAAAAAAATAATAAAATTATAAGATAAATATTAAAATTTTTAGTAAGAAATCCAATAAATAATTTAACAGCATCTTTTTATTAAAATGATTTCATTTATATATAATTCCTCTTATTTAAAAACTTCTTTTACTGAAGAATATCCAAAATACTTTTTTTTTAATAGAAAAGTAAAATTAATGAAGAGGCAAGAAAGAAGAGATTTAAAGAAACAACTTTTTAGTAAAATTATAAATGCTGTTAGCAAGCATTTAAGAATACAGACTAGTATAACTTACAAGAAAAACAGTGTATATAAATTTAAAAAATCCATGGGGGTTAAAAAAAGTTTTTTAGAAATTTATAATCGAATATTTTTAAAAATTGTTTCAATATATGTAATTTCAAACACAATGATCAAAATAACATAATATATATGTGAATGTAAAATTCACATTTTAAATCATTGTCATCTTCTGAATGCCTAAAACTTACATTTTTATAAAATATTTTATTTCGGAGTTAAGTTCAACCATACTTATTTTTGCACACTATAACGATGTTTGTTCATCTTCATTAAACAAGTAATTGAAAGTCCTTTATACATAATCTTTCAGAAATATATTACGTATAAATGTAGTATGTGAATGTTATTTTGAAGAAACTTTACTAAGACTCAACAATCTTACTAGAACCTAGCAATATGTAGATACATAAATAAGAATTTTCTATGCTTCAAGATATTCTATATGTATTTTTAATTTCTGGTAATAAAAAAAAAAAACACAAGTGTGGTAAATCAGTAGAAATAGGATGATTATAAATGATAAATTACATTTTTTTTTAACAAGACCATGTTTTTTTCGTATCAATGTTTCTAACAGGTATTAAAAATATTAAATTACAATGTTTCAAATAAATTAAATCTTATAGTAGCAATGGGAAAGGGGAGCAAAAAATAGAAATTCTCTTTTTCCTTTGTGAAGTTTCTATTAATTTATCTTTTATAATAATACCAATATTTAATTAGATACAAGATTAAGTTGGTATGATAAATTGAACATTCATCTGGAATTTTTTAAGATCCTAATTTTCAATGATATATTTTTGAAAAAAAAAAAAACTTATTAAAGTAAAATATAATATTTATTAAAGTTTGATAACACAGGGTCATATCTTTAAGAAATAAAATAACAAACCAACCAACTTCAGAAAAAAATTAAATTCGTGGTACACAAGACTTCATAAATGCATGCTTGTACAAGAAGTGGGACACATTGTGCTTTGATATATTGTCAGATTCATCAAAACATATGCTCACAATAAACCAGAAAAATATTCATATACAAATATACTGTAATAAAGATAGAATTAAATTATTTTGCATTCATACCACAACTAAGTAAATTTGATTAAGTTTATAAAAAGGAACAATTATTAAAAACATTTTAATACATTAATTATAAAATTTTTGGCAAATTCAGTTCCATTTTAACTCACTATAGCAAATACTTTATATTCTTTATTTCCGAGTCTGAAAGAAATTTTCAAAGCATGCATCAATATTAATTAATTTTATTATTTTTTTAAAATAAGCTTTTTAATGTCTAGTAGACAAATTAAACAAAGTACGACCGATATTGATAATGCAGTAACATATTGCGCAGTAACATATTTTGGTAACATTTACTACAATGCGGAAAATGACTTAAAAAATGAGAGAGAAAATATCATTGTTCAAAAAAATAATAGTCCTTTCATGTAAAAAATAAATAAGAAGTTGACAATAAAAAAAAAATAACTAACAGCTCAACAAATCTTGAAAACTTCGAAATATCAGGACATCAAAGTATATTAATTAAAATGAAACTGTTAAACGTATTTCCCTTTGCGAACCGTTCTAATATTATACTTGTAAATTAAAACACGTTGACTATTAGTATTTAAATCAAAAAGTGAGACTTAGTTTTGTTTTCCCATCAGAATATGCGTAAACAGTATTCAAAAATAGTGACATGAAAACATTAAGTCAGTCAACAAATGTAACACCGGATCTCTTCAGACGAGTCTATATGTAGTAGGTAAAGTAGTATTTTCGGGAGGGGCTGTTGAAGAAGTTGATAGAATTGAATTTCAAATTTAATGTTTACGGTAATTTTGTATTATTTAAAAACCCATGTCTAATTTGTATAGCTTATACTACCCTTTTACAAGAATTAGTTGTTATAACTTATATATAAAATGATTGGTTCACTTAACGAATTTTTTCTCCCCGTTTTCATTGAAGTATTTTTTTGCGTTATACTGAAATCTAAATGATTTACATTTTTATTCAACTAATTTTCATTTTTTAGCACTATAGTTTATGGTTTTATTTTAATGTTAATTGTAAAAGTAAATTGTTAAAAGTTCTACACTTGACACTTTCAATTTCTTGATAACAGATCTTTCTATAGAGGCATTCTAATAAAGTTCCCTAGTTCATCTCCCATTGTTGATATTGCCACTAATTTTTGTATAATCAATTAATGGCTGAAAAAGTGCAATTTTTAGTAGACATCAAGATTTTACACCTGATGTTGTATACCGTCTGAAACGGTACATGCATTAAATTTACCTTCTGTACTTTAATTTCAAACAATATTCTACAATTCCCTTATCTCCATTATTTTAATTTCATTCCAGGGTAGAGGTTTGCACGAATAAGTAGAGAATCATCTGATTACAAATTTAAATAATTTGTCGTTTTCTGCAGCTCACCGGCCCCACATCTCGAGGAACTGGATGGTACACATATTCCTAGAAATTGCACTACATGAAGGCTGCCTTTTGGTTCTCTATCGACTATCATTTGTCTAGTGACTTCAAGGGTCGATCCTCCAAACCAACCACATCTTAACTCCCTTCCCCCATCAACTTGAGCTCGTAAGGATTATTCGCCTTAGGACCGCCTCTTAGCTGTCAACGAGTTGAAACTCGAATGCTCAATTATCTTTGATTCAGATCTTATGTCCCCTTCTTGTTTTTGTTTTTTAAATTAATAGTCATTCCCACAACTTTATAGTAATTCCCCTCCGTATCCTTCAGATTTCAATATTACTTTCTGAAGACCCAGTACCCAAGTTTCTACCAACTCGTAACGCATTTTTGGACATCCGCGAGCAAGAATGGGGAAGTCTCATTATAGTTTAAGAACACCATATAACGCCATTATAGTTTATTTAACAAACTTAATTTTCAACCAGCAACAGTTGTAGATTCCTTTTCTGATAAGATACCACCGACTGCGCCAGTAAGGACTCTATCCAATACAAGGAACTTTCCTGTAACCAAACTTTAATAAATTCTAGAAGATATTATCTATAATGATAACGCTAATCAACAAGCATAATCCTGAACATTAACTTATTTACAAATAAAAAATATTAAATACGATACATCTACCAACGTTTTAAAATCAGACATCCACATCACCTCCTTTCCAAATCTCCAACAATTCTTACCACCTTCATCAAATGTAACGAGCCCTTTCCTACTCTCAATAAATATTCTCTGAATCGAAAGCATGCTTTGTATTTCCATCTCCCGTAACTGTCCACATATGTTAACCTGCTCTAGCTTTTAACTTGATTTTCTTGGTTCTTCATTTTCTTCTTTTTCCGCGTGGCACGTCAGAGATAATTTTCCTCTGTGCGGCGCGTTCTAGCTTAGACAACCTTACAGGAGCTGTACACTTAGTTTCGAGATGATTTTCTCTATTCGATGGTTTAGTGATCACTTTCGGGTTCTAGAACTATACCTTTTTTCATATGACATGGACAACATCAACGCATTAACTATTTATTGAAGTTTACACTATTTACAGAATAGGGGATAGATCTTAATACACAGGCAACAACAGGTTATCTGGGAGTCCAGGACCAATCAAGTTTCACAAACGACACCCAGCGTCGTCTTACAAATTCCAACACATGGTATTGGTGCTGGTCGGTTTCTCTTCGGCACTTGTGCAAAAGATTATGAACGATGAACATCTAAGGTGTTGAATATTGGAGATAACGGGATTCCTTCGTCTATCCTCTTCAGATTTGAATTTTGGGGTAGGCAGGATAGTCTAGTTAATCGTTACCGACCTGCCCTAGGCATCCGGTTCTGGGTAGGCAGGATAATCTGTCCACAAGGCAACACAACCACTTGCACCTCAATTAAAGCAAGTAAGGTTTTTGTTTTTTTATGAAGCAATACCCCTTTCGGCAATTCTCGTCAGATTTCAGCTATCTTGAGCTTCTTTTGTAGGAGAAGTATTGCACTTAATGTTTCTTCTTGTGAAATTATCTGCAAGAAGAGTCAGTTCTAATATTGATTTAATTTTGAGGATATCTCTAATGCTGGTGGAGTAGCGGAGCTCAACCAAAACGGCTAGTAGAGGACGTTCGGTTTATTTATGTTGTAACTGTGAAACCTTTTCAAATAGAGCTTATATTCGGCTAGCTGAGCCTTGATTTTTTCTGCCCTTCTATCTATGGGAAGTCTTTTTAAGTATATCTTCCTCTTTGGCTCTATCTTCACTCTTAACTTTTTGGCGTGATCACGTAATACTAGAACGTTTCTGAAGTCAAACATTTTGTGATATTTCTGTTGGATTCTTCTGCGAATACTTTAATCCAATTCTCTAATAGTCTGTTTCTTAGTTTTAGAATATCTTTTTTAAATGTCTTGCAAAAAGATGTAATAATTCATCATCATAGCTGGCATTTTTGGTTGCGTTGAATGACTTGGGTTGAGCTGAAGTAACGTTATCGATGATATCATCATTGTCTTGAATACTGAAAATCTTGTTGTTGTATGACAATCTTGTTGGCAAGGGTAAGCTGGAATAAATTTAACGCCTTGGTGGATAATTTGATCGTATGCTCGCGACTTACATTTTGGAATACAGGTTCAGGAATAGTTGAATTTTAGCTGCTTGGACAGAATGTTCTGCATTTCTTTTGTTAATTTAGCTATAGGTTTAGAAGCGTAAGGAGGAAAGAGCAATAAGTATCTCGAAAAACCCCCAAATTTTTTAATTTTATCCTCAGCTAGTTTTAATAGAGTTTTGCATCCAACTCTACTTTCGTCTTCATGATAGTTTCATTTTCTAGATTTGATAAATATTTTGAAGGAGCTTTAAATAACTTTTCCATGTACCTGATAATTGCTACTAGTTTGGCTTTATCCATAATTTTGCTCATTCTACAGTATTTTTCATCATCGCTTGTATCAGCTGTGCATCTATTAAGACTAACTGTGTCTGAAATGAGAGGATGATGAAGTTAATTAGAGAATCTTTGCATCTTATCTGGAATCTTATTTGAGGAAAGCAGCGATTCTTCCTGCAGACTCATGGTTCGTAATTTAACAGCGTATAAGTGTTCAGCGTCATTGGCATCGCATCAGTGATGCGAGTAAATAGTCATTGGTACTCATATCGGGGAAGAGTAAACCAGTATTTTCCAATGGATGAGGATGTAGGAGTCTCCCCAATGTATCATATACATGTTGTAAGGGATTTAAATTAGGAGAGTATGCTGGGCAATTCACTTTAGTTATATCTTAACTTTCTAGAAGCCCTCAAGCTCATGATTCCGATATGTCCTGATGTTATAGTCCATAAAAACCGAAGTCTGAATTTCGGAAAAGAAGCCCGCGGAAGATCACTAGATGACATAAGCGATCCGCTAAACAGGATCTCCATTAAACATTTTCAGTGAGTTCACCCGTTTATTATAATGTTTCCCCGAAACGATCATGCCAGGATCACAGTAACAGTCTCTTACCGTGGCTTAATAACCACACGAATTCTTGTTCGAATCTACTTTGTGGGATTGTCTCCAAAACTCTCTACGTAGCTATTTAAACTCATGTTTGTGAAAATTGCAACTCCATGAAGGACTTACGCGAGGGAGCTGAAATTTTCAGGAAATGCAAATTAGCGCATGATATGCAAATGATTAGAATTTCAAATCCGTAGCGTATGCTTATGCTGAGCAGCGCCCTCTGAACAGCGGATGGATCCGAATAAATAGACGGTTGTAGCGAGGCGTGTATGGTTATCGGTGGTTATCTGCTAGTGGTAAACGTTAGCCCAATCGTTACTTATGCCTCTTCGACGAAAGAGAGCGAGATTTGAACACTTACAGAGTTTGAACGGGGAGAATCATCGGTCTTCGTGAAGCTGGATTGTTTTATCGTGCATTAGTCGCTCGTGTGCAGCGTAACAGCAGCACAGTGATGCGTCTTTGGAAGCAGTGGACGGACGAGTGTCGGACAACTCGGAAATCCGGGAGTGGACCCCGAAATGAGACGTCAGCTCGCGATGATATACACCTGGTCCGCATGGCGCTGACTTACTGTACAGCTTCCTCTAGACGATTGGCAGCACAGTGGTCAATAGCTACAGGTGTTTCATTGTGTGCTTCATCAATTCGTAGACGTCTGCTGCAGCGTGGACTGCGCGCAAGGAATCCTTTATACAGGATCCCTCTCACGCTAAACTATCGCCGCCTGCGGCTACAATGGGCCGCTCAGCATAGAGACTGGCGTGCTGATTGACAGCATGTCGTGTTTTCTGACGAATCCCACTTTAATTTGTGGTACCATGTTGGCCGGATTCGTGTCAAACGCTATGCCGGTGAACGCCCCCTTCCGGAATGCATTATTGAACGCCACAGTGGACTAACACCCGGAGTTATTGTCTGGGGTGCCATAGCATATCATGGAAGATCTCAATTGCTAAGAATTGTGGGCAATCTGAACAGCAACCGGTACATCAGTGAAGTTCTACAGCCCCAAGATGTTCCCTTCCTTCAAAGCTTGCCAGGAGCGGCATTTCAACAGGACAATGCCCGCCCTCATATCGCTATGACTGTTCAATTCTTCTTTGCAACGTGGCAGGTACAGCTTCTTCCTTGGCCTGCGTATTCCCCGGATATGTCGCCGATTGAACATGTGTGGGATTTCGTTGGTCGGCGTCTCGCCCGTGATCCTCGTCCTGTTGCTTCTGCAGACGAACTTTGGATGCGCATACAAACAATATGGAATGGTCTTCCTCAGGCAGACATTCAAAATTTGTTTGACTCCATGCCACGTCGTGTAGCAGCACTTATTGCGGCGCGTGGTGGCTACACAAAATACTGATTCCGATCTCTTGTTATTGTTTGTTTGGTTTGAACATTTAATCATTTATTTGTACCACTACCACTCAACTGTGTATTAAATTTCATTCAATTATGACGATTCCTTCATGGTGCTGCAATTTTCACAAACATGAGTTTATATAGTCACAATGCCATCGAAATAATACCCTTTTAATTTCATTTTAACTTTTGTGAATAAAGAGCAGTCGAAGAGTGCTAAATTAGATGAATATTGTGAATGATTATCTTGCACACGTTATTTTTTGCAAAAATTCGTTCGTGAAAGTTATGACTGGATGAATTATGCAACAAACATCAATTGTTTTCATCCTAGTATTGTGGACGATAGCAATGAATTTTGGCCATCGCACACTTCAAAATATTTAAATAATACTTACCAGTAATTCTTAATGGATAATACCCTTATTGTTGAAGAATGTGATGAGCATTTTTTTTAATTTTAAATGGAACTTGTTTTGTTTTACCGCTTGTGGTGAGCTTTCTGATTTACTCAGCACTTTGTCGCTTTATTTTTGGATCATACTGAAAGCATCATGTTTCATCCCCTGTAACAATCGTTTTCAAGAAGTTTAGTTCCTTTTCAGCTGCTAAAATGATGTCTCTACAGTATGGACTTTTTGATTTTTGTTCATTAGTTAAAGTGTGTTCACAAATTTAGAACACTTATGTTTTGCCCAAATCTTCCGGTGTAATGGTTTCGAATCATTTCTTTGTTGATGTTCAAAGACTCTCATCATTCTCAGAGGCGCTATGTTTCAATACAATGACACATTTCAATAATCTGGGGTGTTCTTGTTGAACTTGGTCTTTCTGTATTCTTATCTAGAGTATCTCTTCCTTAAAAATATTTGTGCCATAAGAAAACATTAGATATACTTAAACAAACTCGGCATAAATTTGTTTCATTAAATGTTTGTGGTAATTTTTCCAAGTTTTGCATGAAAATTATAGCTTTTTGTTGAAAATTCAACATGAAAAAATTATACTTCTCTAATGAACATCCGTATCGTTTGAGATAATGAACAAATGCATTGAGGTTTTGCCAGTGTCAGTTAATAGTTAAGGTATATCATGCATACAGGTTACTACAGATGGCCCTGATGTAGGCTGAGATCCAGCGTCAGTCTAAAAAAATTCTTTGCTTCATAGAAATACAATCAAATGGTAAAGCAAAACCATAATAATATTCGCTATACATAAATCCTAAAATGTTTCACACTCACTGTCCTCAAAAGAATATTGCTTAAGATAAGTAGTGAGCATAAGCTGCATCAACGAAAATAAAAATCATTAGACAAAAATAAACATCATAAGAGTTAACAGCTAGAACTGTATCGGCAGATCAGAAAGCACACATATATCTATACAAAAATAAGGCGTGAAACAAGTCAAAAAATCCAAACGAAATTAATTATAATATCCCGAGGATAACTTTATCCAGGAATGAGTACGCTCAAGATATTATAATCATGCTATTGCTGCTCGGTAGATGACTGGATCTAAATTAAAAAACCACATATATAGGAGTATTCCGATAACATGGAGTAGACAAAATAACCTTTTGTTTCGAGTCGGTAATGCATATGACTGAAGAATAACAATTCGGCAGCGTAGCTTGTTTTATAGAGAAAATCGAGTCACTCGACAAAACATCGTGACTGTTCATAATAATGCGGCCATTTAACGAGAGATTATGTAACAAACCAAGACCAATAATTGGTATTTGTGGCGTTTCCGAATGGACCAATTTATTCCAAAAGGGCTAAAGTACCAGGAATACTTAGTACCAGACAATTACAAATACCTGGTACTAGATATCCTAATAATTAACAGAATGAGAAAGTTGAATGAGGTGTAGAAACTGATGAAATGATTTACTATTTCTTAGAAGAAATGTGAGAGAAAACTTAAAATGCAGAGAATTTGTGGAAACTGTAAAGTACGGGAAAAATTATTAACAATATTCACAAGAAAATTACAGTTTAAAAAAGTATGGATGCAAAAATTCTTCGAGGGCACCAGTTTGGTTTATTATTAAGTTATTTTCTTTGCTGTTGTTTGAACTTAATGTTGTTGTTACAGATAGAATTAGTTCTCAGAAGTTGACGTATTTTGATGCTGATCTTGAAATTTCAGGGTATAAATCTAAAGATTGTAAAATGGAATTCTTTCCTTTTGTCAATAACATTGATTTGTGGTGAATTTTGAATGCTTACACTAAAACTGTATTCCTTTTGTCGACTGTTGATTTCCTTGATATAATTGATTCTCTCTCCACTTTTTTGTAAAATCTTTATATTTTTTTTATTTATTATTATAGCGTTTTTCTTTTCGTTTTTGATGTATGAATACATTTCTCGATATTTAGTTAAGCCAGTACAGCTACTGCGTACTTCAAATCGTGTATTAATATACCTTTTCAAAATTTAGGTTTCTGGAACTCTGATTTAACGAAAGCCAAGGGGAAAAAAAGCAAATAAAGTTATCTGCGGTGTGATGTCAAATCGTAATAAGTCCGAAACAAAACATTGAGCAGGAAATAAAGGTTAATTTAGGTTGCATACCTTTTACAATCGTATATACACGAGTTTTCTAAATTCTGTCTTAAAGAAATTGGATATTTTACTTCGCGGGTTTTTTTTATTTTTTTTATGAGCTACATTACAAATCGCCTTTTTAACACTGCTGAGCTTAAAGGAAGAATAAGAGAAAGTTTACTAATTTGAAAAGAATACTTTCTCCATTTTCAAAATTTGAATTCCTTCATGAACGTCGGAACTATTCGAATATGTGTTTATCAAATTATTTAAGAGTTGGAATCTCCGATGTCACGATATTTGTATCGCAAGGCTAAAGAATTCTCGAAGTTTTTTTCTAAGGCAGCTGGCAAATACATATTAGACACTTGTCTTTTATGCCATAAGCAAGGGCTGCAGTGACGTTACTCACTTAGCGCTACCCAGGGGGTGCATGTAGCTTGAAGATAAGCTACAAACGCGGAGTAAGAACACCCCCACAACTCTCTACTATCCTATTAGACCGGGATATACGCTTTATGGATTTCGAACCATTACAAACATCCATGGCACCGCCGGGACTCGAAGCCAAACCTGTGGTACCGAGTGCCAGACACTCGGCCACCAAGCCTCTATAATTCTCGAAGTCTGTCAGAAGTGGAGAAGAATTGATCCCTCTCATCACAATCAAATTCATTATCATTCCTCACCTCGTCAAATTCACCACTCTCATCACACCTTACGTTCTCCCAAGCTAAACAAATCATATGAAGGCCTTCTGGTACATTTATCTACTTTTATGGCATCATATTTTATTCTTTTCCTTTACAGGTTGGTTTCAATAGTTACAGTGGATAAAAAAAGTATTGGCAATTGCCTATAAATGATCATATTTGCCAATAAAGTATGTTTACAAATTTTATTTTAACATAACGATTACAGAAGGAGAAAAGACAAACAAATATAATGAAATTTTAATTTAAATATTTTTTTAGTCAAAATCTACGAGAAAATCCAAAATTTACATGTTAAAAAAGTATTGGAAAAATTATGAAATTGACAAAATTATGAGTGAAAACAAAATCAGTATATGTTTAGTACTTTGTATGCATACCTTCTGCATCTATAACAGCTTGTAATCTATTTCTCATAGAGGAAACTAAGGTCTTTGTTGTGCTGTTGGGAATTTCGTGCCACTCTTGCAAGAGTAAACGTTTGAGGTCGTCTTTACTTGAAATTTTATGTTTCTTGATTTCTAGATCCAGCAGGTGCCATAAATTTTCAATTGAATTGATGTCAGGCGATTTAGGTGGGGTTTTTAATTAGCGAGGAGCATTGTAGAGTAGCCATTCACGGGTGAGATTCGCTGTTTGCTTGGGGTCATTGTCTTGTTGAAAAACGAATGATGTTCCCAAGCCAAGATTTTGGGCACTAATTTTTAAGTTATGGCGCAAATTGTCAATGTATGTTCGTGCTGTCATAATATCATCAATAAAATGCAGGTTGCAAATTCCATTAGCTGCCATATAGCCCCAAACTAAGACGCTGCCTCCACCATGTTTTACAGTAGCAGTTAAATGTTGCTTTTCCAATTCAGTATTTGGCCTCCTCCACACATATCGTCGTCCATCACTGCCGAAAATGTTAAACTTTGATTCGTCGGAAAAAATAATTGTGTTCCAAAACTCTTCAGATAAATCAACGTGGGATTTTGCGAAATCTAACCTCTTTCTTCCATTTATTTCCGAGATGAATGGGCTAGCTGCCCTTCCATAATAACTTCTATCGTGTAAAACATTCCGTACAGTCTGTACGCTGAAAGTCTTTTGCGAAGTGAAAACAATATCTCTAGCTATCTGGGGTGCACTTATTTTAGGGTTTTTCTTAACCTTGTTAATAATGATACGTTCTTCTCTTGTAGAAAATATTCGAGGTCGTCCACTTCTAGTCTTATTTTCCGTTGATCCTGTTTCCTTGAACTTTTTACAACACTTCTGACAGTAAATAAACTTATATTGAACTGCACTCCTATAGCACGATAAGTTAAACCTTCATTTCTGAGCCTAATAATCGTGTTTTTAATACTAACGTCCAACTCCTTCGATTTCGAAATCATTTTACTGCAGTAATCGCAAAATAATGCATAGACACTTTTGGAGTAGTTTTGCAGACTTTATACCGGTAGAGTTTCTTATCAGTCGAAACACGTGTCTTCAATGTAACAAAATTTGCATAGCAGTTAAAACTTTGCCAATACTTTTTTGACATGCAAATTTTCGTTTTTGAAAGAAAAAATCGTAGAAAATGCAAATTAAAATCAAATTTTTACTATTTTTATATATCTAAGATGTCTTGTATTTAATTACGACAGCTAAAATTGCATAACATTTTATTTATTTGTCAATATGAATAAATTAAGGCAATTGCCAATACTTTTTTTACCCACTGTATATGATGATCTCCTAATCACAAAGTTGAACTTTGCTTCTACAGTTAGGAGAGAAAAATTCTTCGGGTCCATTTTGTAGCTTTAAAATATACAAAAGGATCTGTGCATTGATCAACCAACAAAATAATCTTAAAGTTTCTATAATTTTTGTTTGCTCGGCTTATTTGTCAGTCTAGTTTACGAAGAAAGTTCACAAAATTTTTTCTTGTCATCCAAGATATTTGTTTTGTGTTGCAATAGTGCAGTAGGTAATTTACCTTTAGAAAAGATCTTCATATTCTTAAAAAAGCTAGATGTTTTGGATTTTCCATTAACTCATGGTGTTAAATTTTCTTTCAATGTATTGTTAAATAATCAATCGCAGTTTCGTCAATTTATCGCCACGACAGCCTCATTGTTTACTGTAAAATCAGGAAGACGATTGCAAAACAATCCTGTTTCGTCAACATTGAAATTGTTTTTACTAAAATATTCATGTATTAAAAAAAAGCAATGTTTTTCTTCATTCCTTCAAAGACAATCTCAAATTTGACCCTAACAAACTTCCCACAAGTAAACTTGCATTATATAGGGTGCCTCTATTTTTACCAATGCAACCAATTGAAGCTGTAAATACTTAATTCCCAGTTTGGAAGCAAAATTCACAGAAAGTCATAGTTTTCTCTTTCAAAATGAGGTCAATTACAGGAGGGTTTATTGAACGAACTTCAGTGAACCGTTGAGAGAGGAAATTTTCCAATTCCTTTAACAGGGAAGACAAGCACTTTCCTCATCTTTTGACGAATTTTGCTCCACAATATTGACTTGCTTTAAAATCTTTTGAAAAGTTGAATACGAAATTCAAATGAATTCTGTAAAATAAGTTGTATTGCCAACGTAATTCCTTGCTTTGTTGTTGAACTCTGCTTCTTCCTGTTAAGAAAATCGCTTTCTTTTGACTCCATATTTTTAAACATCCAGAGATCTCTAAAGAAAGTCAACTTCATTCTGCAACTACAGAAACATAGAACATCATATGCCGTCAGGAAAAAGGGCTAGGGGTCAACTGGGATTTTAAGATTCCATCCTTTGTCTTCCGGGATGGTTCCTCTTTTTACATAAAGAGACTATTGCACCTGATGACAATTAAGGACAAATAGAAGGGGGATTCGCCGTTTTGTATCTATTAGCAAGAAAGTTCTTTTTTAAATCCCAATTACTGATTACACCAAAAAAAATATCGTATTATGCCCTTCCCGCTTAAAAAACAAAACTTTATGAGAAATATTTTAAAGAAATAAAGTTAAATCTGGGATTTTTTTACATTACAAGTATAGGAAATTATTTGGGACTAGTGAAATCTGACCTATATATATATATGTCTCAATAACACGTTGAGACATTTTAATGAATTGCCTAAAATTATCAGTTAAAAGGTTTTGATACAAAGTGGTCATCAAAACCCAATGCAATAAAGAGCCGGTATTTACAATTACCTGAAGTAATGAAAGGACTGCAAATGTTTTTTTTTAAATCCGAAAGGGGCATCGAATCCAAAGAAGTTTGATTTTTGGAAATTATAGATTTATCTGTATTCGTTCTATTTGGCATAAAATTCTACAATGCATCGATCGAACAAATAAAGAATTACAACAGAAAGATTTGTCAATAGATTGTGGAAGAGAATGAATTTGCTGGATTACGTAGTTCATTACAAAGTATTGAAAAATAGAGGTTTTGAACAAAATTTCCAGGAAGTACAAAATTTGACGGAAGAAATGAGTATAGAGAAGGGATTTCTTTATAAACGAAGATTTAAGATAATGGAAACACATGAAGATAATAACTTGACACACGAAAAATTACTTAAAATGCAAATTTATAGTGCTCTTGACAATTTCTTGTCTCAAATAGATTGAAGTTATCAAAGATGAAAACTATCTGTGACGATTTTTGCTTCCTCTATGGCTCATCTTTTCATGACATGAGTGTTGCTGATTAAAAAAAATCATCTGCATATCTCGCTACTAAATATAGCAAAGATTTTAAAAAGTGCGAATTCACTTGTGAAATTGAAAGTTTCGAGTAAAGAATTTTACAAAATATAGAAACTACATATCCGCTTAATATTTTACAGAGTCTTAATCATTTTGGTATATTGAGTTTGGCCAAAATATAGATGTCGCTCTTCGAATATTTCTAACTGTATTCAGTTTCTATTGCTTCGTGCGAGAGAAATTTTAGCAAACTAAAAGTAAAAACGAGTTATTGGACAAGAACGATTATCCTTTATTTCTATTTTTCAATAGAATACACATATCGTTAAAAATATTAATTATGGTAAGGTAATCAATGAATTTGCTGAAATGAAGGCCAGAAAAGTGCAATTTAAATAAATCTTATTAAAAATCTATTATAATGTATTTTTTTCATTATTTAGCCAAACCTAATTCATTAAGGGGTCTAAATGCAAATTCTTCCACAGGGCACACGAAAGCACTGCATAATCACATGCATATACAATCCCACGCACAAATTTACACGCATACATATCCATATACAATCAAACACAAACCCACACAAATGTATATTTACATACATATACTTATCCACACACACACATATATATATATTGAAAAAAAATTGAAAAAAATCCTGTTTAACTTATCCCCATATTGAAAAAAAAATCCTGTTTAAAGTATGCATATTTAAACATACACCTTTACTCATATCGGTACATAACAACTCGTAGAGAAATGCATATTTAGACGTATATATGCATATACGTCTTTTAAATATGTACAAGAATTAACATACAAATAAAACCCTAATTTTGAGAGGGGGAATTTCATTTGCAAAAAAATGAATTTACATGAATGACTTTGGATCGCCAAATCTGTATATTCGTGTAATGTCTGTGTCTAATGGTCCAGATGGAGCACCAATTCCTACCTAAACAACTACCATAGAAAACACGTTTTTCGGATTTTATTGCTAGGAGTATATCTATGGTTGGAGAGAAAAGAGAAATAGGCCACACAAGCAGACAAATAGGGGGGAAAAAAAGAAGTACGTTTAGTTTATTTGTTTATTATCGGAATACGTTAGAGAACAAAGGAAGATTTATTTTGACACGCAAGACAGAATTGTGCATAAGTGCAAAAAATATAATTTCTTTCACTGTTTTTGCAGTCACTGCAATTTTTTAACAATTCAGGAATATAAAAAAAAAATCCCGATTTTTCTTATTTGAAGTGAATTTTGAAAGAAAACTAAGAAAACTCGCCCAACCAGAAAAATAAAGGCTGATTAAAAGTTAAAATTAAGTCAGTAACTATAATTGGTAACAACTAAAAGCTAATTTTCCAAGTATTAACTACAAAAAGCAATAAACACATTTTACTCAATTGAAAAGTGTTCATAAAAATATATTGAGGTTTCATTTTCCTTTTTTGAATAATTCACAAAGAAAGCGTCTTTTAAGGATGAGGAATTCATTTTTTAGCATGGAATAAGAAAAGAACAAGAAAGGATGAAAATGATCTAATCTAAAAAATTTAATAAGTTGATCTAATCTATCTAGTCAAGAAAGCGTTCGAAGAAAGGATTCAAAGATCGAATTTCTTACTTCTGACCCTTCCTTAATGTACTATAATTTTTGTTAATGGATTTAAAAAAAATTATGGGATAAACTCAATTATTTTTATTGAACACACATATCTACAAAAGCAGTTTTTTCTTATCAAAGTATCTTTTGCAACTTTAAAAGTTGTATTATGAAATAGATCTTATTTTATGAAGAAATCTTATTTTTCTTAATAATCAAAACGCTTCTATACGGTCTTCTTTTATCGTTGATTTAAGATAGCTTTTAACAAACCTATTGAGATACTTGATTTACTGTTCAAACAGTACTATTGCTACTATTTGTATTATTAAAAGTTACAATTGAATTGCTTGTTTAACATTTAATTTCATGATGAATTCCTTTCAAACCGCTGGATTCAACACCTTTGCCCAGATTTCGAGACGAATGAACTTGCATGACGTAAACTGAAACCGGCCTTGGCGAGGGTGAAAGTTGGTGGCAGGATGAACCCCACCCTTGAACTCACAAAGCGAGTTGCTGAACAAGTTCCGTCACAACCCATCCTGAGCTGGGTGAAACCGAAAGTCTCCACAAGTGGAGAAACCTATGTATCGAACAATGATTTGGACTTTCATGAGTAAATATATGCCATGCGCTATGAGGATTTGGACTTCGAAAAGAATGAGAAAGGAAGCTTCTTCGAAGGTGAGACATCATCCAAAATTTCAGTAAAAACAAACTTTTTTTTAACTTAAAATGTATTCAATTTCTAAGAATGATTTTTTAAAAGTCTAGTGTATGCGGTTTGCCTTTGAAATTAATTACAATTTCCGACTGAATAGGATTTCATATAGTTATTTCAACGTAATTTGCAAGTGAATAACAAATACGTGATAATTTGAATCGCGTTATCATTGTCACGAGGGTTTATCATTATTAAAAATGAAAATTTCTGAGGAATACCTGACAAAATTCATTCATTATTCTTGGAAAGGGTAATTTGTCTTATACTTAAATGCTCAAAGGTCATTGTTACGTAAATGAAAATAGCAATACATTCGAAAAGAAAGAATCTACGTTTTTTTAAATTGTGTTTGTTTTTGCATTTTTGACAATTTCATGCTTAACAAAATCCATTATATAACTGAAATTAGAGAATTTTTTTGTATTTTGAACTAAAATATTAAATTAATACAATTTACTTTAAAATAATCATTTCATCATTTTACTCCTGCTGATATAACAAGTTGATAATTTTTTGAAACAGTTAACCATATGGGTAAAATCCTTCACCTTATTCTTTTGCTTTGTTTTTTATTTTTATTTTGAAAGAGCTCTTAATTACATTCAAGACTTATGTTCGATTTCAAAGAGATTTTCTTCCAATAAAAACTGGTATTTTCTGAAGAAATTTCTGAACATTTACAAAGCGTAATAACTTGTTTTTTTTAAAAATTTATCAAATCGAAATTTTTGACCACTTAGCCAAAAACACTAAACTTCGGACACTAAACGAAATTAACTGGATTTAACCACGGACTAAAACACTTTGGACACTAAATAAAAGATTTTGTAGTATTGTTTTAAAGGCTATTTGCGATAAAGTTGAATAAATTTTTGTCATTTTGAGGATGAATAACTTATGTTTTTGAGTCTAATAAAAATAAATAGAATTTATTGAATATTTTCATAATATTTTAATATGAGCGATGAATAAGAAAATCTTTGCTACAAAAAATATTCGTAAACTTAAGAAATATTGATGGGGAAATTTAAAAGTACATTTAAAGTACTTACGTTAAAATACTTTAAAATTGCAATGAATATTAAATTATGTATTGGGGTAATTTCAGTTTTAACCTGATTTGAATCGTTAATTTCAAAGTGAACATCTTAAATCTGAATTTTTATATCTCTATGAAAATGAAAAATATATTTGAGAAGAAAATAAGCTTTTAAAGATCAGTAATTAGCCATGGAATTGATGGATTGCAATGAGAATTTTGAATATCTTAAAGAAAAATTTCAAGCAAAGTCACCCAAATGTGAATATTTTAATTATTTCACCTGTAAAAAGACGCCAGATAAACACTGCCCTAATGTCCTAGTCTGATTGTCATAGAAATATATTTAGCTATATTTAAACAAGTGCAACATTTTAAGCAATAATAATAATAAAAGCATATTGGAAAACTGAATTCTGGCAAAAATGAATGGTCTAAACGGTGACACATAAAATAAAGGCGGTGCAACGAATTTTAATAATGTTTCAAACATAAACGCATATTTTATAGGACTTCTCAAAGTATTTGAATGTTTATTTATTTTTTAATCTTCCTGTTTTTAAAAATTTAATTTTAGCTTTATTTAATTAGATTTTATGTGAATTAGATAATTTTGATATAAAAAAAAAAAAAAAGGTTTTTTTACATTTTTTTTCTTCTTGTAAAATACTTTTTGAATACAATATCGAACACGTTTCTGACTGACTAATAGCAAGATAATTTTACTGAATTTTTAGTAACATACTTCTATACTTAGCACATAATTTAAAACTTAAAAGGGTAATTTGACCCTCATAGTAAACACTTGTAATTTTGCTTCTGGTACTTGCACTCAATTATAAAAAAAAGTGGTACAATGAAACTAAAAGAAAAGTATCCATGTTTCTTAAATGAACCTAATTTTCGCAAGAAATAAATGGAATATAAATAAATGGAAATCAACAACTTCTGGTTAGAGAGTATGGAACAGGGAAGGTATGGGTACCATGGACGGTAAAACCATAAGGTGCCATACTATGTATAATAATAACATAATACCATAAGGTACCATAAAATATACTATTTCATAGGTACCTTTGAAGAGATTACATAATTGGTTTTCGTCATTGCTTAATTAGGACCACTTAAAAATGATAGATTAGTAGGCACTTGAGCAATAGCTTCGTCTGATTCAGGTTGGTTGAGTATGTGCTTTTTCGTGTAACACAAATGTGGATCAGTATCCTTTGTCCGGGACGCTAATCCTTTTGTTTTCCTAGCAATGAATCTAAGGTAGCACGGTTTCTGGGATGCATCCAAGATAATGCTGATGTATTATAACTAGTCTGTTACATAAGTGAACAACGGCAATAGGAATCGAGGATATTTTAGATAGTTTTTAATAAAGAATGCAAATCTTTGCAACCCAATACAATTGTTCTCGAATTGTAATCTAATTGTTCTGTTAAAAAACTCTTATGTATACAGAATATATTCAATTGCTTCAATTGAAATGTTAACAAAATGATTTAGTTTCAAAATTATCTTTCGTCTTTGTGCTATAAAAAAAGAGTTATTCAGCGAATTAGATTTACTTAAATATAATTATATTATGTTAAGGTAATCGAAATCTTCAAAAATCTCGGTAATCATTTTGATTGCAAGTTTGCGAAACACTCATGACGATTTCCTATTTGTTGAGGCTTTTTTAATATTATACACTGACAACATTCGCGCAGATAAAGAAGATTCAGAATTACTCAATAGAGTCCTCTATGCAATGATACAAGTAATTGAAATATACCTTAAATGATAATTAATGAGTTTTACAACCAACAAAATTGAGGAGCTTTATTCATACAAGTTTGTATTCTAAATCTGAAATTTTGAGGCTTACATTGAAATCTGCAACAGTTCAGCGATTCCGACTATCTCGGACCATTGGAACCTTTAATCTTAAGCTGAATCCCGAACTTGTTGAATATATTCGGTTAGTGAGGTTAATAGATGTAAATCAATAGAAAAACCAAAGAAGAATTGACAAGAAGTGAACTAACAACATGACCCTTTTGCACAACAAAAGGCTGTATTCGCGACATACCAATGATGAAATTGTGTAAAAACTCCATCATAGCCCTGAAGTGACTCATAGTCAAACCTCAAAAAAGGGAGAAATTACTTAAGATTCGAAATGCGCGCAATAAATAAAACTGAAAATTATTCGACGAAGACAAATAATGAAAAACTATATATTACATACAATATATATATATGTAAAACAAAAAACTTAGTTTCCTGAAATCTCTAAGGCTAAAGCATAAAAGAAGAATTCCACAATTGGGTTTTTAATTTTTGCCTAAAAATTCCTTTTAAACATTTTGCTAATAACTCTTCATAATAGAATGATTAGATTAAAAGGGCTAATTTTTTTTTGTCTTTAAAAAACCTCCTTTGATGCGTTTTTATGGATTCATATTATAATTTAAGGCTAAGCGGTGCTCCTCAATCTTTACTTTAAAAAATTCATGTCATAAGTAATTAGTTTTCGGCAAAAGTTCTAAATTTCGAAGTAAAATTCAATCCTGACACAGGATTCCTCTCTAAAAAAGTAAGCATTTAACTATAAGAAAAATATTATACAAAAAGTTTTCTAATTTATTGAAAAAGTAGGAGGAAATTTCTTTCAATAGTCTGCATGCAATGTCGGTACCCATGTTATTAGAGAGTTTTTACATACCGTATGTTAGTTACAATAGGACGTCCGTTAGCTTTTTCTCCCTAGTGCGCATGCTCATAGGGAACTGAGCATGCGCGCTAGGGAGGAAAAGCTAACGGACGTCCTACGGTAACTAACGTACGGTATGCAAAAACTCTCTATTATTATTATTTTTTTTTCTTAATCCAACAAAGTGTTGGCTATCAAGATATTCACCATCGGCGAATGTTTGATTCCCGTATTCATTGCATAGTTGAAGGGATTACGTAGGAAGAACATGTTCCATTTTAAAATTGGGTTCAGCCCTGTTTCTGTGGTTATTAGCTACTGTTAGCTGGTGCACACTTGGACTAAACAAACCGGGACCTACAGTTTAACTGTGGTTGTTCATATAATGCATTCAAATACACAACCCATTAGGATCGATGGGGGAATATTCTCTCGAATCAATAAAAATCCATCCCTAGAAACCATTTGTCTAGTCATTCTTGCGTTTGAAAATTTGATTAAGAAAATTAACACATTAAAGTAATGTTATGTCAAATATTTACTTTTTATTATCAAACTCATTATTACTTTATTAATAAGATTGTTTAATTTTCATTATATTATTTATATGGATAGAATAATCTTTCTTGTGTAGGCAGTTTCTGTGATTCTTTGCTGCAATGTAATGACTCTCCACTTGACTTGTTGTTCATCCGATCTGGATCCTAACAAATTCGAACTCATTATGAACAGCCTTCATTACTGCATCTGCGGTCTGATGACCAATTGGATAGCGCTCTGGACTTTGATACCACAGATTTGAATCCTGGTGGTGGCATGGATGTTTGTGAGTGGTTCGGAATCCACTTTAAACTGTAGGTCTAATTAGCCTAAAGTGTGCACAAAATGACCGTACAGGGATAAACAAAACCAATCTTCACTGCATCTCTAAAAGTCTAAGCTTGTTATTCTGGAGGACTTTTGTATTACACGTGGGATATACCCCGAAAACATCTCCACAGACAACCGGATGAAGGCGAAACATTCTATAAAGCGTCCATCATTCAATGGAAAATACCAAATAAACTTCACTCTAAGGCCGCATTCACACTAAATCGTTGAAAAATGACGCGTAAAGCGTTGTTATATCACAAGTCTCATGAGTCGCCAGCTGAGAATTACGATGGGTCGACGTTTCATCGCTTGATGCCCTGGTGGGAATCCGGCTTTAAATGGGATTGGTTTGGTTTGTCACTCTACGATCATGTTGTGCACACGAAGGCTAAACAGAACGGTTTAAAGTGGATTCCGAACCACTCAGAAATATCCATGCCACCACCAGGATTCGAACCTGGAGCCTGTGGTAAAGGTAGAGCGCCAGCCAATTGGCCATCAGGTCGCGGCTTTAAGTCTGAATGCAGCTTAACAGCAAAAGCCTGATAAAACATAAATTTGATTAAGAATTGGAATTTGTTCTTGTTGGATAACATGGATAACTGCATTATTTTTCAATGAAAATGTATTCAGGTTGATTTGTGCTCCTAAATATTTCATCTCTCTTAATTAAAACTTTTTGAAATGTAAAAATACTTGGTAAGTACTTTTAATACTTTAAATACTTTTTAGTCGAAAACACGACGAATAATTCTAAATTAAAATGTTTTTGGCTCAATTTCAGTAATTTTAATTATCCTCTTTCAAATCACACAGGATTTTCAATGCCAAACTAAATTTCAATCACATTTTTAGAATAAAATGGATTGAAATTTAGCTTACAAAATAGTTCAGTAATTTTTAAAAAATTGAATTGTATGTGTGATTCTGAATTGAATATAAAATGAATTGTGGAAGTGAAATTTAGTTAAAATTTATAAAATGCCTTCATTTTGATATGATTTTTTTGCCGCATGTAATCTTTCAATCAAATTCAGACAGTAGTGCATCGTCTTAAATTTTTACAATTTAAGAGAAAAAAAAAAAAAAAAAAAAAACCTCTATTCGAAAGCTTTTAAATTCTTGCTTTATACATTTTTAGAATTATTAACTTTTTTTTTTAGAAATCTGATAATTAAAAATAATTTTGATTTACTGTGCCATCGAATTTCAAGTTGATTCTATCCAAAAAAGGTCGAATAAAAAATGTATATTCCGCAATTTATGTATCACTGGGAATTCTAAATAATGTGGAGCTTTGAAAGGTAATTAGGGTTTTAGAATCATTTGATCAATGAAAGTTATGAATTAGTTCATTTTTCATGGAGTAATGAAATTTATATTTTCAATGAAAACGAATCAAAACTGCTTTTAGGAAATAAGAATTCTATCGCTTCTAGGTTTCCAGGCTTCTGGTTCGAATCCTGGTGGTGGCATGGATGTTTGTCAGTGGTTCGAAATCTACGTTAAACTGTAGGTCCCGGTCTAATTAGCCCAAAGTGTCCAGAAAGTGATCGTAGAGCGACAAACCAAACCAAATCTACGTTTCCAGTAGGCTTACATTTGGAGAAATTTTTGTACTTCGTCGGGATAGCGTTTCACTCATGTATACTACGACCCGTTTATTGACAGGGAATGAACGGAGGTCATTGCCATCCGAATGAGTTTTCAGGGTAACTCGCCTCACATTTGCGTATTACGTGGAAAAAACTCCTGAAAACACCAGCCAGAAAGTCTTTCTTTTCTTTTCTGCACACCTCACCTCCATACGAGCACCTGCACACCTGCTTATGTGTTTCCCTACCAGTTATAAAGGTGAGGGGGATACATATGATTTATAGGCCTCCTGTATATCCCGAACAGCCCACCGATGGTGGGAGTGTCTTTCGAGAAGACTTTCAATGGTAACTACTCCACATTTGCGGGACGTATGAGAGAAACTCCCACCGGCCTCATTATCTATGCATGTTCGGCCTCTTTATACACATGGTCACAATCGCCATCGAATCTCCTCATTTTTTATTAGCATAACACAGTTCAAGACAAAAACAAATGACGAAGAGATTTTCGTATGCATATAGCTTTCGATTCAAAATGGAAATGATTAAATTTTGGCAACTGACGAAGAAATTGTAGGAGATCCAAACCACCCCAGACCACCAAACCAAATCCAGTTAAAACTCTAAACCTCCGTAACTGAGCATCAAGATTCTGTGTAAATTCCAATTCTAGTGCAGAATTTCCACTCGAATTTGATTGCATTCTTGAATAGTGCTCACTTTTTTTTGTTATCATGTTTAATTTGAAAATGTTATTAAGCTACTCTTTGCTGAAATCACTTCTTGCATCTTTTTTTATTAATTCTTACTTAGAGATTTAATGGATTTGATATGCCGCATAGATACCAGGAATGAAGGGTCCGACTTCAAGGGTCCGGAGGGCAAAAACATTTCCGACTCCTGAATCGGATTTTTTTATAACGACAGTTTTCCGTAATTTTATGTACTATAATCTTTACTAATGTTTTGAGAAGAATTTATGAAATAAACCCAATGACTTTTATGTCTATAAAAGCAGTTTTGCAGAATGAAATATTTTTTTACAACATTAAAAGTGTAGTATTTGCATTCATTAAAAGCATCCTTGTACACGAAATTTGCTTTCAAAAATACATAGATCCTATAAAAATAACAGCACCAAATGAACAGGTACCAAAGTGTTACAGAATGGTTTTAAGAAAAACAAAATTAAATGGTACATTTAAGCACAAAGATGCTATATTTAGGATACATTAAATCATGATGATAAATTTTTCTTAATAATAGAATAGCTTCTATAAGAATTCCTTTCGTTGTTATGTTAAACGGTAGGCCCCGGCCTAATTAGCCTAAAGTGTGCACAAAAGGACAGTAGAGCGACAAACCAAGCCTTTCGTTGTTGATCTAAGAAAACTTTTTCTAAGCCTCAGTGCTAGTAACACTTATTTGGTTTGCTCTAAAGTAGTAACGTCTTTGCTAGTGGTTGTATTATTGAATGGAATTGCCCTTTAACAATTGATTTGAACATTAATTCTCAGAAATTTGGAAACAATAAAAAATATTTTCATAAAACAGTCGGATTTTCAAGCAGACTCCAAATAAATCCAAAAATAAGCTTTGACGGCACCCCATGCTTTTACACGGCGCATAGGTGTTCCAAAAGGTTGCTGGTTCAACTGAACACCTTACAGCAAAAAATTTCCTTCAAACACAAGAGTGCGCCCACTAAACATTTCCATCCAACCAAAAGATCAACCTGACAAAGTGGCCAGACTGATCTCATTTTCTGTGTCGGAGCAGCGCTGAATGCCGTTCGAAGTCGAAACTGGTTCTCCCTTTCAGCTTTTTGCTTTGTTTTGTTCAGGAAAAGCAGCTGCTACTTTTGGCTGCTTATCTCTCTGTTTCAAGTCGTATTGAATTAATCACATTCAAACCATTTCCTGTAGTCCTTCAAAAAAGAAGATTCAATGTCATATTCAGTGTAGGAAAATCCGAACTCTAGAGTTTGAGAGGAGAAAGAAATTTAGAGACAGTATGAAAAATACCAAATATATTTGAGTGCATCAATAGATATTTGGGTGTTTCTGTTCTTGTTTTGTATTCAAGTAGTAATTTAGAGACAAAATAGCGTGCTTTTATCATGTACTGACGAATCAATAAATTCTGACTTCGGGAAAAAATAAATAAAATAAAATAAGTAAAAATAGAAAACATAAACTGCTAATTCTGTTGTTTTATGTTTTTTTCATAAATTCGTTTGAAACCTGTGAATGCGTGACTTCGGCATTTCTTTTATTCTTTCTTTCTCTTCTTTTTTCGAGGGATCAGATTGTTATTATGTTATGAGATATTTGTAAAAATACTTATGCTCTTTTTTTATCTGTCCATGTAGTTTTAGCTGTTCATCTTTTTTTTGAAATTTATGTTTTGTCTAACGATTTTCAGTTTCTTTGCTCCAGCTTAGGAGCACAATTTCTTTCTTTTTTCGAGGGTTTTGAATGGGAGGTTATTCAAAGTT
The DNA here is from genome assembly GCA_021605075.1 of Caerostris darwini. NCBI lineage: Eukaryota > Metazoa > Arthropoda > Arachnida > Araneae > Araneidae > Caerostris > Caerostris darwini. Next base: position 483,773 of record BPLQ01006342.1, read on the forward strand.
TTTTTATGGTGAATATTATTACGGTTTTGTTATATAACTGGATTTTGTTGCTATGAATTATATAAATTTACTTGTGGCAAATATTGTTGAAGGGTTTGCTTTGTAAAATGGTCGTATTTCTATCCTTGTCAGTGTTTTGATTTTTGTATTGTTTTGTTATGTTCTTCATTTATATACACTCATGTCCATAAATTAAGGATAATTCAGAATCACACAGAAATTGAACTCTAAAATAAAAATTTCACCTGTAGAATTATCACACACATCTTGAAGAAGAATATGCAAATTACAGGAAACCACCAGATGGCGCGGATAGTACGTCACAATGACGAGAGTGTAAGAGAGGGGTATATAAGGAATGGTGGCAAAGAAGTAAAATTGTTCACAAGCGCTTTAAAAGCCTTTTAGTGCAATAACCGCATAGTTATGGCACAAAGGAAGCATTTGGAGGATTTTTTACGTGGTAGAATTATCGGACAACTGGAATGTGGACGTAGCCAGCTGGAAGTATCCGAGGAACTTGGAATCGTCCAGAGTATCATCTCCAGGCTTTGGCAACGATTCCAAGATGATGGTAATGTGAGTAGATGTTACATCACAGGTCGCCCCCGAGTTACAACGCCGAATGAGGACCGGTATTTAGCAGTTACTGCCAAAAGAAACAGACGGAGAACAGCATCAGACCTGTCTCGTCAGCTCTCTTCAGCTACTGGTACGACAGTTTCAAGGCAGACCGTGTACAGACGCTTAGGGCACATTGGTTTATATGCTCGTAGGCCTGTCAGATGTGTTCCACTTACCGCAACTCACTGTCGCCTGCGATTAACCTGGAATGGAGAGCATGCATTGTGGACACCGCAACAGTGGTCTTGTGTGATGTTTTCCGACGAGTCCAGGTTTAATTTGCAGTCTGATTCTCGCCGGACTTTCATATGGAGAGCGCCAGGTACCCGTTACCACCAAGAGAACACAATTGAACGACACCGTTACGGTGGTGCAGGATGGCTCGTTTGGGGAGGAATTATTCTTGGTTCCAGAACTGACCTGCACGTTCAGAGTGTAACGATGACAGGCTACATCTATCGGGATGTCATTCTGGAACAACATGTACGTTTGTTTCGGGGCACCATGGGTGCTGAATTTCTGTTTATGGGTGACAACGCCCGTCCTCACCATGGAAACATTGTAGACGAATGCCTTCAATTGAAGGATATCACCCGTATGGATTGGCCAGCATACTCACCGGACTTGAATCCAATAGAGCATGTGGGGGATATGCTTGGCCGACGAATTGCAGCCCGTCAACCCCCTCCCACCTGTAAACCGGATCTTCGGAGGGCATTGCTTGATGAGTGGTGTAATATTCCCCAAGATCAGATTGATAATTTGATACTCAGCATGCCTAGGCGTTGTAAGGCCTGTATTGCATCGTCCGGGAGACATACTCACTATTAACCATCATACTAACCATGTTATACTGTTTTTTGTAAATAGGTTCTTTTTTTAAATTTGCTCCAGGGAGTAAAAATCGCAATTTTTATTAATTATGTCAAACATGTAGCATCTTTTTTGCTCTTTACCTTTTGTTTAATAAATGGACTTTACAAATAAGTCAAATTTGTTTTGCTTCTGTCTCTTTCTTTGCCTGAACTTCATTATCCTTAATTTATGGACATGAGTGTATATACTAGTATACATAACCTGGTATTGTCCGGCTCAAAAAAAAATAAAACTTATCAACTCTTTTAGATCGAAGAAATAAGTTAGAAAAATCATCAATAATGAATTGGCAGCAAACTTTTTTATGGAATTCAGCATTCTGATATAAAAATCACCTTAAAAACAAATTTAAACGCAAGTCCATCTAACAATGATCGAAAAAAAAAAGACTCAAGCTATAACAAAATCAAAAATAAAATATCAAAAAGATGTCAGATGCGAATTTTCTATTCGCACTTCTTTAACAAATAATTGTTAGTGCAATAAATATAAGTTTTTTATTTAATTAAAAATTACTAATAAGAATGTTTCGTAATTTTGACTATTCATCAGATAAAATATTAGATGCCCATTTATTTTCTTTGAATCTAAATGTTATAATTTTTAAAAGTACTATAATATATAAGGCCTTGCTATAATAAAAGGAGGCTTCTTTTAATAGTTTAAAATTACAGTTTTATTTACTTAAAAAAGAAATAATTGAAAGTTTTTTCTTTATTTTTTTATTATGACAGCATTTTATAGGAACAGAAAATCTATTAAAGATCTCCTCCTAGTTTAATTTGCATGAAATTGTTACTAGTTTAACCAAGTATTAGTGTATTAACAGCGTCAAATGCCCTGCACTTTTCAAATATAAAAGCATGGAGGGTAATGGAAACATGGAAAAAGAAAAAAATGGGACATCATAAACAAAGAGGAGCAGAAAAGAAGTCCCCGCCTAAGAAGAGGAGCAGTCTTTGTTGACAAACAAAAGCAGCTTTTTTCTGTTCAAATAAAGCTGAGAAAACTTGGAGTTTTTCGATCGGATTATTGCTTTGCAATAACCGATTGTAGATAGAATTTGTATCTCCTAGGGATTGGAATATATTTGCAAATTCTTTGATCTCAAATAATCTTTTAGACATGAAGGTGTGGTCAAAGGTAGACACATTAGGTGTGAGAAAGGAAGCATTTAGAGTGATGATAGAAGTAGGGTTGCCGGTATTATTGTTGTGGCGCTGCCATCCACCCACTTAGTGAATGAGACGTAATTAGGAAATTGATGGGTAATGTGTAATTTTAAATTTATGTATTATGTGTTTAAATTTGGTTGCAAATTATATGTTTTTTTTTGTTTTGTTTTGTCATTTTATTTCGATATTCATAAAGTTGCAATTTGTTAAATTATGTGTGAAACATTTTCAAATCCTGATTAATAATAATAATTATAATAATAAAAAGAAAAAGAGGAAGAGAAGAAAGAAAAGTCTTAAGTTGTGCCATTTTCATTCAAACTCGGTTCTTGGTAGGGGTTGTTGTTTGACTTCCGGTGTGGTCAGGGTAGAAGATGGCGGACCCCATGAAGTACGAATTGAGCCTCAGGCTCCTGTCACCCCGTCTGGAACCGGGATCTCGACCAATCGAAGCCTGGAATGACGTCAGCTATGACGCGGTCATTATTCGTGCTTATAAGCGGTGGTGGACAGAACAAGAGGCTTTTTTTTGGACGGAGACAGGACGATGGAGTGTTAGCAATTGTATTCTGTAAAGAAGAGGTCTGCTGCCACGTGGTATTGAATTCTGCTTGAAAAAACGAATACCCCCTGATCGGCCTTTGGCACCATTTAACAGAAAAGGAAAACTCAAATCCTGCTACGTAATGGAACCACCGATGACGCTGAAGTCCTGACTATTCGAAAATTTGCCGTTGCAGACGAGATAAATTTGCAGGGAGAGATTCTACGTTCCAAGAAGAACTAGATAGTGATGAGTACACATTTCAATGTTTGATATTTCTTTGCAATATTATATCTCTTCCTTTGAACACTGAATTAGTAATGTATTCAGCATTTAGAGACAGATTCTGAATAACTCTAAAGTGATATTGATTGCTCAGTGCACATTCCTCCGTCCTTTTTGCGTATGAACTCAACAGATAGAATTTAGTGCCTCGTCCTTTTCTTGTATTTAAATTGCTTGTGATAGATGTGAGTGAGGGTTAAATTACAAGAATTGATTTAATATACTATTTATATCTAATGTATTGTGTTAAGTTAAATCTAAGTGTATTGTGTGTGTACGTAATTGTATAATATTGGTGGGGCCCCTGTTTGCATTTAATTCAAAATTAATTCATTTGTTTATATCTAATTTTATTATAATAAATCTAATGTTTATGATTATAATTTTCCTGTTTATTTGTTCCTGCAGACATTACACGCACCATGCTGATTGTCGTTTAGGTGAAATTTTAATTTCCTGGGTTATTATCTAAGAACACAACGCAATTAATTCAATAATAGTATCTGATTTGTTTTGCTTTAGATTCGAGATTATAAATAATAGTTTAATTAATTAGATCTCTAGAAAGCAACACGACATTATTTTTAAGTACTAAAGCATAAGAGATTCGACTATTTATAAGTCTTGCCAGAGAAGTTCCTCTTAGAAGTATCTGACAAATTTGCAGGGTGTCTAATGGTAGTCTTTGGAAAAGTTCTCACATCCCCTCAAGGAGGCAAGATGTCTTGTTTTTCCGCAATTTATGCTAGTGGTATTTTCAATGAATACTATTATTTTGCAATCTTTAAAGAAGTGATGACCTTCACACTTTAAACATCTTGCTGCAGAGACGCAGTTGTTATTTCCATGATGAAACCGGTTACAGTTAAAGTGCTGGGTTGTTCCAGGTTTTCTGTTGAAATTTTCTACTCTAACCGACAGGTAGAATAGACGGTTTAGCTCAAAGCTTTTAGTCTTATCAATAGATCTAAGTAAGGTAATTTGCCAGTCTAGAATTTTGTATTTGGATTGAGACTTGAATTGTACCACATGTACCGCCTTCAATGCAAACCATAATGGATGGCATTCGAACTTGCAGTGGAGATGATGGCGAATCATCATGGAGATCATCCGTGCTCATTTCATTGTTTTTTAATTGATCGAAGGAGTTTTGTGCAGGCAGATCCTTGTTAGGGGAAGTAATTTTCTGTAAGTGTTTTAGGATGTTAGTTGAAATCTAGTAGTGTTTCTTGCAATCAGGGATGGTGCGGGGTCCAATATATTTCAGCATGGAAAGGCTTCTTAGGATTTAGTTTCCGGTCTTCACGATCCCTTTGTCGTAGGCTTCAAAATCAACGTCATTTGCAATTTCCGCATTCTAGTGAATCTGATGTTGGATTGCATCTTTTCCATTTATCTTGTAAAGATTAGAGTTTTCCTCCAGGTGTGTTGTATTTAAGCAAATCCGCTAGAAATTGGGGACATTCATCCAGTGGTATATCACTGTGCTTTTTCGGCGAGAGCTGTTAGCTTGTCCTCAACGCTGGCGCATGGGCTCTGAAAAGAGCCGTTTTCCAATATACTGACTTGGGACGAGTAATCGTTCAAACTACGGACTGGAGATGCAGGGGTATCCCTCCTATTCAGTGAGTATCGCTAGACTGACCGAGACAATTTTTTCTATGAAATTGTTAGAAAACATTATATTCTTTATATACGGCGCAACCCCTAAATTACTTGATTCTGAGAAATGCTCCTCCCCCTTCTTTGATTTATGACTTGAAACCTCAGACTGCTTACTGAGATGAGAGAAAGGGGAAAACTGACTGATTGCTTCTTTATTCATCTACTATCAACCAAAAACATGTTAACCCTTGTTTGGCGACACCGCGAAGTCTCCAAAATTTTTGTTCCCTAAACTGCGATTTGACGGAGATATTTTTATTGACAAAATCGAAATACAATGTTTTTTTATTTTTTAAACAAAATTTTAGATTTTTTTCAATTCATCAGTTGATATGTTTTATTTATTTATTTATTTTACATCTTATTTTCTGTCTATGAACATCAGCACAAAAAATAACACCAACCATGAAAAATTCACCAATCACGAAAAGACTCCAAATTGGCGTAAAACCTAATTAGGTAATTTTTTAACGAAAATTAATCCAATCTTGAATTTTTTTTCAATTGATCTAGGCATTGTATTATAAGTATACTTGTCAATTTTAGTGAAATTTAGAAGTATATCGCTTATTGTTATTCACTTCTTTTGTAACGTAATCTGAATTTGATCATTTCAATTATTGTTATTAGACAAAGAACAGAGTGGTAAGTACAGAGCGTGATGCAAAATATATTAAAATCAAATAAAGCAGTGAGAATCCTAATATGAACTTACTATTCATTTTCAAGTTTTAAACTTTTTAATAGGTCTCAGTTTATTATTTGTTTCTTATCTCTTACATGTTTCTCTTTATGTGAAAATGTAAAAGACATTTAACGGTATACAATTCAAATTTTAAAGGATCTTGACTGAAGAAGCTGGAATAGACTTATAAATATTTTTGATAAATAATGATTTAAAATTGCAAAAGAAATCCCATGAAGCCGTAGCAAAACTTTACACAAGAGAGATGATTCGATTGCTACCTTCGCAGATGAGGCATCCTAAACTTGTATGAAAGATATCATTCTGTAGATTGTAATTCTACTCCAAAATGTATTTCCTTTGGATATTATAGTTCTTAGTTTTGAATTTAAAAGCCGCAGAAGTTTTGAAGATGACATAATTGTACTTCGAACAATAATTATTTTTTTTGGTCCCGACGCATGGTCAAGTAGGAAGACTCAACAGTGACTGTAACAACATGAGTGAGTATCGCCCAATCAGCTTGGATGATGAAATTTTCCCGATTTTTTCTCGACATGTAAACGGAAGCCCAGAAAAGTTCACAATAACCTGTATATTCAATTCTGTTTTTACACGAACTTTTTTAGACACGATTTTGATTTAACACGTAATGAAAAAAAATTAATTCCCTTTTTACACAACTTATTTTGATTTAACACGATCAATCCAAATAAGAAGAAAATTTTGTTTTACTTTTATTTTTATAATTCGATTATTTTATATAATTCGATACGATTTCCATTTATGGGAATTTCCAGATTTTTATAACCTCTGCATTTTGAGTTTTTGTTCAAAGTGAAAAGTATTTTTTGATGTTGATAAATCTTTGTTTTATCAAGTATAACTGAAGTATTTTTCGGTAGCCCTCACATAATGTCCCCTAATTCACTTATAACAAAAGTGAAAAGTAAAGCGATCTTTTTGAATATCCATGTTTTAGATCATCTTACAGAAGGACAAGGTGCGTCGTCTGAAGAAAAGCATTTTGGTCAAGGGTTTAAATTTATTTTGATTATAGACAATGCACCTGACCATCCGGTCTTAGAACATCCAAACGTGCAATTTTGTTTTCTGCCGCTTAATACTGCATTCTTGATACAACCGTTAGTTCAAGGTATAATTGTCATTGCGAAAACTTACTACGTAAAGTGAACATTTCAATACGTTTTGGACAAATTGAACCACTAACGATCATTTATGTGTGGAAGAAATTTTGAATTTTATCAATCCAATTGAACGAGCGCTAGTTGAATTAACTTTGAATACGTGTTGGAAAGCTGTTTGGTCAGAATGTATTAAAAACAAATATTCCTAATGCGACCAAATTTTGTGTTCATGAATTAGTGATATGTTTTTTTTTTTTTTCCTTTCCAAATGATAATTTACTTTATATCATCCATGTGCAATCTTTATGAAATAAAATGTTTAAGATCCTAACATGAAAACTCATGGCTTATTGTATTATTTTTGCTAACTTATTGGGATTGGATTAGGATGCAATGCATTTTTTACGCGTATTTTTCTGGAGGCGTATTTGTTCCTCGTTTACTATGTGGCACGCAAGGTCCTTGATGAGTTATTTTCAAGACATCAGAATTAAGTAATTTCTAGTAAGCTATTGCACAGCGAATTTCTTTTCTTCACACTGGACATGGTATGCAGACTTTATTTCCCACACCTCATTCCGTATCTAAGCTATGTAGCCTCCTAAAAGTTAGAAAGGTGAGAGTAGAACATCGGTGGGTCTCACGTAGACCACGAACAGCCTACCAATGGGTATTGAAAAGATGATAAGGCAGGAATTTCTGGGGTAATTCCCAACGAATCAATCCGAACCACTCACATACATGCCACCGCGAGGATTCGAACTTGAAGCCTAGGATATCAAAGGCCAGAGCTCTAGCCACTTGGCCGCATCCGTTTTGGAATAGGGTTGATTTGTTTATATCTGGGAAATAGTGTGAAATGTTATTTTTGTTCAACGGAGAGGTATTTTTTAAAAGTGAATTTTCGAGCCTTAAAAAATTCGATTTTATTTTATGAGGTTAAAATGAGGTTTAAATTTTCTGAATAATCTGTGCGCATAATTCAATTCTGACGAACATTTCAATGACCAACCATTCACTTTTTCAACATGTTCGAAAAAACTCACATGGAAATAAGGAGGGGAGTAAAAAAAAAAAAGGGAGACTGGAAGACCTTGCAGAACTACCGTCTCTACAACTCATAGTACAAGAGTTTTTCTAATAATGAAACAAATTATAAATTCGAAATCATATACCCTTACAACTAGTATTTAACTTTTAATGGAATAGAAGATGGAAGCGAACAAACATTGCAACGCAGCTCTTCACGCACAAACGCGGGACTGGCCACTGGGACTTCCCTACACATCACGCACTGGAGATGGATGTACAGATGATGAATTACCTCCCTCCACATTACGCATTAGCTTTTTAATGTTGATGCCACATCACGCGCAGGCGCGAAATTAGCAGCGAAAGTGTTAACAAGAGACTGCTCCCTCGATAATTTTCATCATTAAATAGGGTTATCGCTTATTATTTTTTTAAAAATTTAGCAACAATTTAGCAAATTCTCAAAGTATGATTTTACATTATATTGTTCCTCAGGTTTAGCAATATATAAAATCCAGGTCAGTTTTAAACTCAAAATTAAAATGCGCAAAACAAAATAAATTTTATTGAAATACGATAAAATTAACAAAAAATATTTCATTTCTTACCACAAAAAATAATTAAAATTTTAATGTCATCTCTCATCAGTCAAACGAATAACCCATTTTAAAAAATTGTTTTTTGTCTGATGAATAATCAAATATTAAACCTCGGTTATTGAGAAATATTTAATTTCAACTTGAATTTCATAGTAGCTAGATAAATAAAATATAGCAAAACCATGGCGCAAAAATACATAATTATTAAAATAATGAATAATTTTTTTAATTAATTTATTTATTTTGTATTCTTAGAATTTAAAATCGGAAATTATCGGATAGTCATTTGGAAGTTTATATTAATTATAGTCTATGTTTATTGAAATGGGGCCTGATGGCCGAGTGGCTAGCGCTCTGGCACTCGATACCACAGGGTTCGAGTCCCTGCGGTGCCATGGATGTTTGTAGTGGTTAGGAATCCACTTTAAACCGTAGATTCCGGTCTAACAGGATCGTAGAGCGTTGTGGGGAATTGTTACTTGGCGTCCGTAGCTTATCTTCAAGCTACATACACCTCCTGCGTAGTGCCAAGTGAGTAACGTCGGTGCAGCGCTTGCCTTAAGGCATAAAAGACAATTGTTTAAGTGTTTGCCAGCTGCATTAGAACAAAACAATGTTTATTGAAATGTTCTTGACCGTTATTTTTAAAATAATTTTTCATTTGCTTAAAGTTATTTTATTTTTATTTATAAGATATAAGTGGCATTTCCTTTTCGGCATATCCTTTGATTTCGGGAGCATTCTTATTATGCGAACGAAGACGAATATCCTTAAGCGAAGCCATAGTTAGGAGCCGAGTAGCCGGAAGTATGGAAAAATCATACAATGAAATGTTTGGCGACGTTTCGCCAATGTTTCTTCATCCGAAACACAGACGGCAACCCTCAAAGAAGAAACTAACCTGTCGACTGATTCTCAATCAGGAAGAATGTAGGTCTTCCATTGCATGTGGCTACTTGAATTCGGCATTTTATAATATGGATGTTTCCTCATGAAAAACACAAACTTTGGCCACCACAAAGTAAGTAACTATGCTTAACTTGCACTTTTAAATTCGAATTTAGTTCTATGATTAAGTACCTGGGTCACAGTCTAACAAGGCCCCATTTTAAACTTGCATTTTCACTTCTTTCTGCGGAAGTAATTGATGTTGTCTATACAACTATTCATTACTACGACTGTAATGCCAAGTGTGTTGTCAAACTATTGTATTGCTGATTGCGATATAGATGGCCAATTTTTAAGCAAACCTTTTTTCATATATAAATGGAATTTTTAATGTTTTTGTGTGTTTCAATGCTTACTTCGATTTCCAAAACAATTGTTTGTTTGGGGGAAAGCGGTTGTATTTTTAGAAGTTATCAATCATGATTTTATAGTTATTTAATTTAATTTTAATCTGCAATTTATTCATACAAGAACTTTTTGCTAATATTTTCTGTATATTATAAAAATGTATTTATTAATAACATAACAGTGGATGTTTTGTTTTAATCTCTTAACAGTGGACATAACAGTTTCCGCACGGGTGTTTTAAATGTTTTAAAAGCAAGTGGATGTAATCTAGTTGTTAAAACATTCATATTGAAAATTTTAGTTTTTGTTAAAGAGCTTCTATCAGTTCTAATTACTGTTTAATATGTGAAGCACCTGCTTGCCGAATTTTGTGAAATTTCAACTCCATTTTTGGTAAATGAATCTCTTATGTTTTCTAAAAGTTTGTAGTATTTTTTAGGCATTAAAGTTTTTGAAGTCTAGTTTCATGTTTACAGGTGACAACATATTTAAATAATGAAAATTATTTCTGACATGGAAGGAGTGTTTCTACTGAAAACAACTCCTGAAATCTTTCGACACTTCAAATTATATGCTGGAATATAAAAGAAAATAAGTTAAACGAAATTTAAATGACATGTTGCGTGTAGTTCTTCAAAGATTAAATGCAAATGAATAAAAAATAAAAATAAGGAATTGAACATTAGCTGATGACGGAATTGAACGTTGGCTATTTTGCATATAAATGCTTAACAAAAACACTAGATTTGAACTAAATATTTAATAAAATTGCATTTCTTGTTACAGTCAACCCTCTAAAATTTTCAAACTTGTAAAATATTCTTCAATTATTGCCATTTTTCTTACAAAATTTTCTTCTTTTAAACTGTCAAAAAAAAAAAAAAAAAAAAAAAAAAATTACATATTCATTATGTTGAAGGATTTTCCCACAATAAAAATACACTACATAGACTTAAATCTAGACTAGTCTTTGTCATTTTTTTTTTAAATTTGGCTTAAAAATTTCATCTAAGTCTAGACTTCATAACATAACAGTTTATTTATAAAAACAAAGTAGAGCAGTGGCTGAAAATTAAGAAAACATAAATATTAAATATGAATTAAAAACTCCTTTTAATGATTCTGTATTTGTAGAATAGATAAACTAATTGAATCACATAGTGGTATCTATAGTGACAATACTTTACCAATGAAGTAAGCATACTGAAATAAAATAAATGAAACAGTATTGCAGGAAAACTGGCATTATCGAAAGAAAATTATTAATAATTATTGTTGGCGTTGATAAATTGCTTGTCTGACCAAGAGGGAGAACAACAAACTGATATCCCGTAGTAAGGGATGTGATCCCCTTAACCGTCTCTCCCTACTCAACACCAGATCAGTTGCTGATGAAAGAATGTTCCTTCCTCCATCAATTGCTGATTTCCTCAATAGCGTCTGTTTTAGTTTTTTGGTGTTCTCAGGCGGATAGAATCGTGTCAAAAGGCGTCTCTCCAAAGCAACCCACACGTGCTCTATGAGAATTAAATCGGCGAAATACACCGGTTAATCCATTCTAGTGATATCAATACTTCTAGAAGCTTTTTTACAGCTGTTCTATGCTCAAGAAAGGACACTTTTGCCGATTCGATATCTTTGAACTTGACAAAAATGAAATTTGCGCTAAGGACACCTCGTAAGGGGGAGAATCACTTGACAATAACGAACTGCAGTGACGTGGAAAATCTATAAATCCACTTTCCTGAAACGAGCCGGCAAGACTCAGTGTAACGGTCTCTTTCTCTAATGTTAGTGGAATAAAACGGTGTCCCTACCTTTCTCCATATCAACTGGTGTTGAGAATCACTTGGGCCACTGACATGATTCTCCTCCGTAAAGAAGATGTCATTCATTAGTTGAATCTTATGTCTCTAAATTCTTTCCACCTGTTTAAATGGTGCCGCCGATGGGAGGCGGGTTTCAAGAGGGCGGCTGAATAGTCCACCTCTATGAAGGCGTTTGTTTGGCTACAGTAAAAGGCGACACATGTCCTGTTTCCGTACTTAGCTGTTGAGCAAGCTTTCCCATTGAGTGGCATCGATCTTATGCAATCCATTGACGTTATTTTTGTGGAAGACCACCACCAAACTTTCTTACTATTGTACCTGTTAAGATGATTTTCCAAACTCGTGAAAAAGTTTTATCGATTTGAAATCTTAGACTACGCTTGTCACACTACTCTTTTTGAAGTTTGACAGTCATTTTATCACGTGTAATGTCAATTACATGGTTTCTTGCAGGCATTACAAATTCGCATAGCAGGATTTTACGAGCATCTTTCATTCTTCTTTTGATAGTAGTCTTGCGCAAAAGCTGATGCTCCCAAAGGCTGATAGTTTTGCACAAAAGCACTTGCGTGAGCTGATTGCACGTGTTTGTGTGCTCCACGTCACTTGTGATGTTTTGTTTCTGATATTTGCATGCGAATCACCTTTCTACGGAGTTGAATGTTCATTTTACTGATTGTAGCAAACCCTTTTTCTACAATTTGAATTGTTTGCTAAAAAAAATTACGTAAAGAAATTTTTAAAAATAAATAAATGCAGGCCAAAAATACGGGTAGTTACACCTGAGTGTTATTAATACGAAACCCGATTACAAATATCGATAAATATTTTCATTTTTTTCACAACCACCTGCATATCATAAATGGTACACTTACATCTATCTTACAATACTTTAATTATTTAATATCAACACAAACATATCAGTTTAGTTAATTATTCTATAGATAAGCGCCGCCATTAATTTAAACTATATGGCTATTTCTAGTAATTTTTTAAAAATGAAATTCGCTTAATATTGTGGACTCTCATTTTTTCGTCATAATATATGATTGCGTTTTGTTCTTTCAAATTCGGCCGGCCAGCTGGTGTCCAGATCCATATTTTCCAAGAGATTTTCTTTGATATTATTTTCAAGAAACATTATTGGATCGTTTTAGTGGATTTTTCACGATGTGTCATTTACATCACTTCTTTTTTTTTTTCTACTCGTGTAATTGATTACATCCTGATTACTCAAACAATAATATGTTTGATTTAATTGATTTATATGTTTAATTTTCGTGCAGTTTAGGAAATGCTTTTATCAATTTGTTTTGACGAACATTTTAAATGATTGACTCATATAAATTCATATAAAATTATTTCATTTGACCCTCGAAAAGTGATATTCTTTAAATTTTTTTTTTGCTTTAAATTTCGTAATTATACAATTGTTCCAAGTATTAAAACAAGAGAGAAATGTATTGGCTACCAAAAATTATTTAAAATTTAATTTCCATTAGGGATCATAATTTTAAGTTTCCACTTCATTTTAATAATGTATAATTTCAATAATTTCGTTGTTCAATGTCAATAATTTCGTTGTAAAATAATTAGCAAAGATTCCATACAGGTAGAAATATTAATGGCAATAGAGAAAATGAATAAGGTCAAAATGTTACAAAATTGGGAAATCAAAGATTTACATATTAAATGCAACTCAACTAAAATAATAAGATTGGATTTGACAGATCAAAAGGATAAGAAAGCTGATTATTCAGAAATGGAATTTAAAAGAAATTTCTTTTTCTGCACAAAATGGCTTAATCAGGTTACACAGAATATGGTATAATGGTCATTCTACCAAAAGTGTACATTTTCAAAGAGAAAATATCTTAATTATTTTTCAAGGCAATTGTTATTACATCTAGAGATTAACGCTTTTTGCAAGTTAAAATCAACAATGATACAACTATATTTTTATTTTCCTCAGAAATGCCATTTTTCTAGTAATATCATTCATGGATTGGTTTGTCGTTCTACTGTCATTTTTTTGCACATTTTAATCGAATTAGACAGAAACCTATAGTTCAACGTGGATTCCGAACCACGAGCAAACATCCATGTCACCGCCAGGATTCGAACCTGAAGCCTGTGGTACAAAAGGCCACATCATTCATGGAAGTGAGCTTTATGCAACGGTTAGTTTGTATATAAAGGCAAAGAATAAAAGCATATTATTCTGTTAGAAATATGACTAAGGTGCAATGCTAATTAATAATGCACAAGGAATTTATTAAAATTAAATACCAAAAATAAACATTAGCTTAATATCACTGTATAAGAAAATAAACAATATTTTAAAAAAGAATTGGTAAATATAAAAATATATAAATTGAAAAATTATTTTACGTAATTTTTTGTTACAATGTCTTTTATTTAAAAGTCCCACCTCTGTGATTTGTCCTCACCTTGAATTGTCACGGAGAGAGGATCAAACTCTAAATTTAAGCCCAAGTATTCATATTTTAAGAAAAATGATTGTTTTAATTAACATGTACAGATCTAATTGATGGTTTAATAAATAAGCCTTTATTTTATTGCTACTTTACTCACCTTTAATTAGTATTCACGAAGGTGAGAATCTACCATAAACATGCTGACTTCTGACGAGAGAACCTGAATGTAAAAACCAACTTTTCACTTTTGATTTCACTGCAATTCTACACAGAGGCTATTTTTAGCTTCATGAAACCAAATTTGCTGACTGTGCTGTCATCTGTTAATCTAATAATGCTATATATTGTTTGGTACATGAAGGTATCGTAGGACACAACTTACCATGCTCTAAAAATGTTGAAAAAATTATCAATGCTAAATTATTTAGTTTTTAAGTTAGTTGTTGTTAGATAAATAACTATTTAACTACTCTTTTAAATTAAATAAGTAATCAAATAATCTTAGAACAACATTGGGTTTAAGGCATGTCATGGAGGTGAGATTTCACTGTGACTGAGATATAAATAACTGTAAAAACACATTTAGAATTATTTCATTAGCAATAGAAAACAAAAGTTTATTAAAAAATACTCATAGTAAATACTAAATTCTTTGGGACTTTAAATATGCACTTTCTGTAGAATGTCAATAGAAAAACATGCACCATCTCTTACTTAAATGTCTACCAAGTCAGTCTATAATTCTTGACATATAGAGATATATTTTTATATATTGATGTACTCCTATTCTGATGTCAAAATGACCATTAACAGTTTAAGTTGGCCAATTATACTGCTATAATGAGTGTATTTGTGTGAAGGTAACTGGAATACTTCATTTGAAGAATTGTTGGAAATTCAGCATTTAAATTTTTAACATGACAGTTTTCTTCTCTTGCCAATCTCAAAAAGTAACAAATCACAAATTTAAAAGTTCTGTTGCTCGTTAAATACATGTTCATTTGAAACATTTTTAAAACGTCTTTTGTTTCAAGGAAATTCGTTTTCTGTTCTAATATCTTGTAAGATAAGCCAAAAAGTGGATAAGTAAAAGAACTTAGAATCTTTTATATCCAGTTTAAAATTATTTCTTCGAGCAAATATAATTTTTTATTCGAATATTTCCTCAATTTCTTCTTCCAATTCACTATTGTCTTGACAATTTCTCCTACAAAGGTAATACAATTCAAATTATATTTGTTCTAAAATTATTACCATTTCTAAAAAATTGAAATAGCCAATAATCTAAAAGCTGATATTCTGTCGCTAGCTTTTTGAAAAAAAAAATTAATTTCATTCAAGATTTAACAATCTACAGTAGACGAAAAATATTCAATTTAACAGGCATTGGCGATTGGATTATTGGCATATGCTCGTATGATGGGCTTCTTCTGTTAGTCAAAAGAAAATTAACATTTTACTACTGAAAAACAATGATTTCTTTATAGAAATCTTGTAAATTTTTCATTTTACATAAAAAGAAACACAAATTTTCTTAAGTTGGCAAATACTGTTTGATTAGTTTCATATCAAAGGAATGTCTTCTCGTTTAAAACATCTTTAAAAAAATGTCTAAAGCTACTCGATTTACGTTCGATCTTTTAAAAACGTTGGAGAGGCTATGCAAAAAGGAGACTTTAAGTTCGATTAATATTTGTTTTTATAGTTGCAAATGTACAGCATCTGAAATAAAAATGGATTTTAAGCTTTACAGTTGTTAGTTTTTATTTTCCACTTGACTTACTGGGTGGAATAATCATTTTAATTGGAGTACAGAACTTATTTAAAACAAAACTCAACGATTCAACAAACGCATTTATTGATATAAAAAAGATTCTTCTGCAATCAAGATAAACTCATCAATGTAATATTATAGATGCCATTTAAGATAATTGTAGCTGCACGATACTCAGGAGCAGCTACAATTTGCTGAAACTTCACTAGCCTTCTTCTCTCGAAGACCAACGCCTGTTCATCCACTCTTCGCAATCACTGGTGGCCATTCTTTTTTTATTATTCTTATTGTTCTTAGTACTCATTCTAGGCCACAACTAGAGTCACACAGTTGGAATTAAGCAATCAATTGTTTAGCACTGCCAAAATTGGCCCTTCTGCCATAAAGCAATACCTACCTTCCTTCATAAAATTGTGGCTGTAGTTTTTTTTGAAATGTCCGGAATTTTGACCAAAATCCATTTAGTAAATTTACCTGCGGAAACTTCAAGTATTTAAATAATAACAACGAAAACTTTTTTGCGTTAGTAACAGTGGTTTAATATTTAAATGACTTTATCTTCTATTTTGCATTTTATATGACACTGTTTTATTTGTCTTTTCTAGATGAAAACAAATTGCGTGAAGATAGTCGTAGCTTTATATCCATTTCAAGCCATTGAAGAAGGGGACCTCACATTGACCAAGGTAATATAGTAATATTTTTAGTTTTTTAAGTTTAATAAATTAGTTTATACATTTGATTGTTGTATTCTTTACAGCTTTCGAATAAATCAACATTTTGCATTTTTATACAATTTTTTAATACCTAATTTCGACTTGTCGTAGATTGCATTCGATAAAATGTTTGTGTCAATATACGGTTCTTTAATTCTACTTTTAACTACTATATATTAACAATAATACTAAGAAAGAATTATGAGATACACATCTGAAATTTGAAATTGACGGGACAGATAAGTTTACTAAAATTTTATTAATATTATATATAATTTCAAATAAGTACAATTTGTTCGGTTTTGTCAATTTTGAAATTCATTATTCACCGATATTATTTTTAAATACAAAAAGTATGTGGTCTAGATTAAATAAACATGACTTTTGCTTGTTAAGTTTCTGTTTCAAGTTCTTTTATCACTACTGTAAAAATTAGAGAGACGAAACATACTTTAGAAAAAAGAGAATCCGGCCAAGAAGGGGTTATCTGATTGTAACACAATTTCCTATAAAAGTGTCTTTTCATCTTATATGCAAATGATTAAATTTCAGTAACCATTGAATAAAGAGCTGGAGCTCCAGAACATCTGGAAGTTGTGTAAAAGATTACATATTCCAGTTCAAGGGCTTATCTTCCTTTCAAAAATGACTTATCCTTTCAAATTGGATTCCTTCTACCCTGTACCAATGCCCCGCATATGGGTTCACTCACAATATGAGCATAGAAAATGTGCAATTGAGAGGAAATGTGCAATTGCGTCCAAGTTTTATCGCCTTTCAGATGTTTGCAGAAATGTTTGAAATATGGCAGAACGTTGCTTCAAGAGAGCAACTGTTGAGATAGGCGACTGAACGTGAGGACAGAGTGACTCTCGCAACTCCTTATACGTTATTATCAACGATCCGATGTATAATCGGTTCATTAATGTTCCCAAGGATTATTGATCCGATCCGTGGGGTCCGAGTTTACGTGCCTGTTGCACCGTCTTCATCTTACTTGTGCATAATAACAAGGGAGTTTAACATGGTGCAGGGATCATTCACCAACTGGAGAATAATTTTGTCATGCTTTTAATTGAGCTCCGATGACCAGCAAGAACGTTTCTGGAGACCTCCAGTCGTGAGATACTAACTTGGTTCTCGCTCGCTACACAGTCCAATAATCGGAAGTTATGATCTGGGTCACTATTTTATTTGATAGTCAGACCTCCAAAGTTGTTATTTGTGCAGACTTGCAGCACGGTGGTACTTCAGTCGACTATATTCTATGTTGCTTTTCTTTTCATGGAACCCAGGCTTATATTTAACCGGATAATTTTCGACCAAACTGTGCAATCATTGCTATTGGTTATCTTTGTGCTTGTCAAACAATTACAGCTAAATTTCTACATCTCTTCCCAATAGAGCGATCCGATGACCAGAAGCTTTTTATCTTTCCAGGATGTTATCGCTATCTAACTTGACAATTAAAGATAATTTAACAAAGAATCATGTATATAGATACCCGTTATCTTGACGAATCAATGCCAAACCGGGTAATAGCTTTCATAAAGTAATTTATTCTCTTTGTGTAGCTATATCTCTTGAATAAAGTCTTCAATTACTCTGAAATTTTAGTCTGGGTTTTTATAGACTTATGTATTACAATCACAGAGTTTCATCCTATTCTGATAACTTCTCCTTGGTGCATCATCATTTCTTTTTGTCAGGGTGTATAACTAAAGTTGAAATTTAACTAATTTATATTTTTAACTACTTTTCGTTAAAATTTAACTACTACTTTATGATTTAAATATTTTTCGATTACAAGATAACCTTGTCCCAATATAATTTTATTATGTATGTAGCTATATATATTAAACCTTTACCCTCTGTGAGAAAGTTATTTATTAGATTAGAAAATATTTATTTCCGATAAATAATAAGTTTGAAAGAAATAGAGGGAACTTTTTTGTTTTATTTTTTCAGTTACTTTATCGTTTTAAAGGCGCATAGTATTTTTGTTCTTATTTGTAGTAGCGTCATTTCTTGTGAATTTTGATAGTTAAGTTGATAATCTAAAAATGTCTAAAGTTAGGATTCTGTTAGCCAATTTTATAAACCAAATTCCTAAGATAATTGGGAGTTGTCCTTTACTTGGTCCTATAGATGAGGTCTTAATCTGTTTTGTTTCATGAACCTCTTTTTCAGAATACTTTAATTTTGTAAAATGAAATCAAATTAATGTAATTATTTGATAAAAATTAACAAATTTTAAAATAATACATTTTCTTTGCGCTATATTTTTCCTCAATAAATAAATACACTATAAAATACAAGATCATTCAAATTTTATTAGGAAAAACATGCCAATGTGAATACCCGCGTTCATCTTCAATGATTTTCTTGTGTGACTCAAAATATCCTATTATTTATATTAATAATTATAGATACAACTGAGATAATCCATTTTATTGCATACATTTGTTTGAAAAAAGGCTAGATTTAGTTAGAAGTCAGATTTTTTTCTCATGCAACATCTATCTTTCTCATGCATACGGACATCCTGAGCCGAATCTACGGATTTGTGGTTAAGAATCCATGCTGTAGATCAAGGATATCGAAACTTTTTGGGCAATGGCCACATGGATTGTTCCATGAATTCCAGAGTTTGAGCACCGTATCAACATATAGTACTTTTTTAAGACAAATATTAAACACAAAATATTTCTTAGTTTTTCATCTAAGCAAGAGCTTATCGAAGCTAAGCTGAAGCGTACGTAATTCACGCTGAAAGAATTTTTTTTTTTTAGTAAAAATCAATGGTGTTAACTTCTTATACTTAAACATTAACTAATTTTTTTCTATTTAATTATACAACAATATTAACTAAAGATATGTTATACGATTAATTCTAATTAGGAGGTTTAACTACGCCGGAATTCCTTAAATAGCACACCCATTGCAAAAAGGAAGCTATTTAAGATCCATAACGATCCAAAGTAAACAATATAATAGAACTATGTATATATACGTTTCCAACTGGAACGATCTACAACTAGACATAGTTAGAATTACTCCTAGGCATGCTATATCAAATTAGAAAATGAAATATCCAATCAACAGTTTTAGCCTCGAAATCTGGTCTTCCACTGTATCTCGCTCCAGACTTTCTGATTATCTTTTTTTTTGAAGTTGTATATTTTATTCCCTCCCATTTTTTTTAAGCATTTCACGAAATGTGATTTTATGAAATGACAATTTGATGTCATTTACCGCTGAAATGTCAAAATTTGTAACGGATTCAATGGTAATAAAGCGAGTTGCTATATTACACCCAGATAGAAGCGGAACATGTTTGGCTAGGCTAACATTTGTGTTTTGACTCTCTGGAAGGCAGTCTTTCTATGCGAAGTATGTTGTCAAAGTCATTAATGATTTTAGTTATGCAAAGATCGATTTTAGTGTTTGTTTACTTTCTAATTGCATAGCCATGATTGATTCCTTCGCAGATATACGAAAAAATATACACCTTTAACAAGAAAAATAAATAAAGATGCAAATTGATTCAAGCGCACACTTCAAGACCTCGATGGAAGTTTCACATTTCAGTGTTAAAATGAGTAGACCCTATGTTAAGATGAAATACAAAAGTTTCCTACAGTCAAAGAGACTGAAAATTCGTATCTAGATCTGTTTGTAAATCACATGAAAGAAGAGCCCAAACAGTCTTTCAAAACTAAGTGTAATCCAGGTCATCTGCGGTCCGCTGCTTCGACCGGACGAGGCAGCGGTGCGAAAGAAAATGCAATCCGCTTAAAAGAAAGCAATTGACTGACCAAGGAAAAATCCTCTTTTTATAACCACTTGACTAGGATGTCAACTTAGGAACCTAGATCTTCAATCTGTGTATTACGCCATATCGACGATAAATTGCGCATATATGAAATGTGCAGCCCGATGAATGGTGATTTTCATATTTTCGATTTATTTTACATCAACAAAGTTAAAAAATATTTATTTAATAAATTTATTCTTTAACATGTTATTTAATCAATATATTATGTCGCTTTCGCATGAAACAACAGCATTTTTAATTAAGCTCTTAATAAAGCTCGAAAACTTGTATCCATCTCAAGGGCATAGGTTTTGCCCACTGAATCTTTGATGTGTATTTTCTTAAAATGTATAGTATTTATGTTTAATTAAAAAATTTTTATTTTTATTTATCTCAAAAAAGACATGCCATGCGAGCTTCTAATGGCGATATTGGTTCGAATCCTGGCAGTGGCATGGATGTTTGTGAGTGGTTCGGAATCCACTGTTTAGTCCTCGTGTGTACAAGATGACGGTAGAGCGATAAACCAAACCAATCTAATGGCAATAAATGCTTTTTTTTTTATAGAAGTTTGGCGTCCATTTAGGCGCTCAGTTGTGACTTAACTTACATTCAGTAGTCTATTGTGAATACACTATTCATTTTATGATTCTTTGTAAAATATTGTTCAATATTTTTAAATTTAAAGGAATTCAGATGCTAAACATGTTACAATTAAAATGTTTAATATTTTTGATCGAGACAAAAAAAGTATAAAACTATAAATTAGAACTGTAGAATGAAAACTCGGTTATTGAAATTATTCAATGCATGTAAAATGTCATGTTATAGCTTGAAAATAAGTTTTTATTTTACTTTTTAATGATCAAGTTCACTTTTGAGATCTTATTTATCAATCTGTGAAACTCTGATGTCTAACTAGTTGTAAATAAATTTTATCCATATTTCGCATCTACTTTGTCTTTGGTAATATCTACAAAATAAAGTTAATAATATTTCAAAATAAATGTTTTACTTTCATATCGTATCTGAAAATTTAAAGAATGCAATTAAAGAACTGTAGGAAGAAAAATTCACCAATCGTATGGCAGTTTTTAATTATAGTACTTTTAGTGTTTTTTTAATCTCTTTTTTCCACTGCTCACTCGGACTTTTTTTTCTATCACTATGTATACTTTTCATACGTATTCAGAATGAGCAGTTACATAACAGAAGTTTAAATCTTTACAGTTAGAATCAGCCAATTCTATCGGGCTGATGGCCAATTGGCTAGTGCTCTATTTGGTACCACAGGTTTCAGGTTCGAATCCTGGTGGAGGCATGAATATTTGTGAGTGGTTCAGAATCCACTTTAAACTGTAGGTTCTGGTCTAATTAACCTAAAGTGCGCAAAAAATGACAGTAGAGTTACAAACTAAACTAAACAACCAATTTTACTTTTAAAAAATATAAAATGACGATGTCTATTGCTGGTGTGATCAAAAAGTTGAAGCAATTTTTGATTTACTGCAGCAATACCATCAGAAAAAGAATGTTTTAGATCAGGGCTGACCAAATTAAACCGCAACTATCAAGAATGAGGTTCAGTATAAAATCGTTAACTCCCTTAGAAGGTTGAAATTTTTATGAATTTAACTTCTGAGATTCTAGCTATGTAAAAATTAATTTAAAGCATTTTTATTTGATTTAAATATCTCTTTGTTTTTACTATATTCACTCTCTAAAATATTTAATTCTACTCAATGATCTAAAAAAAATATTTTGCTATGATATTTTTGCTTAGTTGTCTTGTATATTAAATGATGATACCAATATTATTGGTACCGGTAAATATTATAGATCGTAAATTTCCAACATATTTTGAATAACTATTGTTAGAATGAATCGATTTTCTATGCGACTTATCCATCCTTTTTCTCCAAATGTGACGCGAAGAAGCAAAAATAACGGATATTTATGGTTTAGATTATTTGTAATTTAAATAGAACATTTTCTGATTCATTGTAAAATATTTTTCATTATTCATTTTTTAAATTTAAAGCAATTTAGATGCTAAATATGTTAAAACTAAAAATTTTAATATCTCGATCGAGGCAAAAATATAAAACTCTAAATTACAACTGTAGAATTCAATTATTGTAATTCATACTTGATTCTTTTCTTTTTATTTAACAACGTTAGCTATGTTAAAATAGAAAATTAAAATAAATACATTTCGTAATATCTGCTGAGGCCAGGGAGGTATATAAGATTTTGTCTTAGGGGGCTGAACCAAATAAAGCGTAACTATTTATCAAAGCACTTTAAGTCATACCAAAAACTAACCTTTGACCTACATTTTGATTTTAGCAGATAGGTCGAAAAGCCATTAAAGCTATAAGTAATAGAAAAGGTATTAATTTTTCTATTGTATTAATTTGGTACAAAACATAAAAAAAAAGAGAACATTAAAACTAATAACTATTGCACAAAAAATCTATCATATATGCGCTATCATTTACGCACTATTTATGCAAAAATCTATCATATTGCACTATCATTTATGTCAAGTTCACTCTTTCGATGAATACTATTTCCAGGAATAGCTCAATCACTACATTGATCAAATGAACACTGATACATTGAAATACTAAATACTTACTAAAAAATAACAATTTCAGTTATGGCTTCGGCTCTCCCTGGGTGCGAGATTGGCTGCACTTATTCATTCAACCATCCAAAGCAAAAGAAAGACTTTTTACTCTGTAGTACTTGAACTAGCAGAATTAAATGAATTGCATTTAATTGCTATGCATTAATAATGCAAAAAATATTCAACTTCACCAGGAAATTTGTGCTATCTATTCGATGACTCATTTCACTTATTCCCGATCTCTTCGGTTTCATATTATCATTTCTCAGATGCCATAATTACATGAAATCAGGATGAAAATAAAATGATTGATTTTCCACTCGAGCTTAGTTTTGAATTAGATGCCATTTAAATTGAGCATATACTAGACTTTTTTCAGAGCTAATGTTATATCGTTTTAGCTTCATTTTATTCTGTTTCCAAAGATGAAAACTGCTTATTTAAGTCGAAAGAAGATGAAATTGTTTATTTAAAATTCTAATAGCTTAGTTTGAATCCAAGAACATTTATTTTAAAAGGTATTCATTTAAGTTTGACTGGGCTCGTAGACGATAGGTTTTTCCGGGTATTATTTTATTCGGCTTTTTTTTTTTTTTTTTTTTCAAATCTTTCTCGCTCTCTATGAATGACAATTTTTGATTGAATTGTATAAACAGATTGAAATCTACTTTTTTAATAAAATCTTTTCGGTGAGACATTGTGTCGCTTTTCCATATATTGTATTTATTATTTCTAAAAAACCTACATTGTTCTACATACTTAGACTAAAATGAACAAGATGTAAAAGCATGAGAGTTTTAAGTATAAAATTTAAAAGAATACTTAACGTGATGTTTCAATTTTTGATGGATGTTTTTTAAATCTTATGAGAAAGGAATTAAATGTGGATTTGGATTTCTTTGTTAAATAAAAATTTAGAAACTAAAGTAAAGGATTAAAAAATTTAGTCATTTTTTAAATTTCTATTCATCATATTTATTACTATGGTTGTCCATAGCTGTCTTTTTTGACATATATGTATTTTTTATTTTGGGAAAAAGGAAATTTAAAGGAAAAAAATATTAATTTATTATTTCTGAAAAGTTAGATGTTTTTTACGAGTTTCTACAAGGCATCTGCATTGTCATGTATAATTTCTCGTTGTGATATTTCTGTGATCAAAAAGTAATTTAAGAAATTCCAATGTTCCTGCGCAATTAAACTTATTTCTTTCACTCATTTTAAATAGGCTTAGTGTAATTAGAAAGAATTAGCAATAAATATAAATCTGCTATTATTCTTGTGGGGGATGTGTAAGCATAATCCTTTTTCAAAACAATGTAGCCTTTTTCCCCTTAAATATAGTTTTCTTAATGTTCTACAGTTACTCAACCATATATCAATTACTATAAATTGGAATTTTATCTTCCTTGCATTGATAATGGCGTTGGATAGACATGTAATGAGGACCTTTTAGGATGACAAGAGCCACAGAGAAATTCCTTTCGCTTTTAGCAAAGAATGCGCAGAATTAGGGTTCGAGGTGAAGAGAATAACTGACCTTGAATTCGAAGAGGTCTTCATTTGTTGTGGAATGTTTGGAAACAATTTAAGGAAATCAAAACACGGAATGGACAGATATCTAAAATGAAATTTGGCAGTCGACGATATTCCAAGGAATCTGGACGGAAGATTTGATAAGAGTCGATCTGAGTGAATTTCTGGAAGGTAGTTAAGCAGACAATAAAAATGAGTAGGGAACCAAACTTTATTGCTATCCTATTCGTATTATATGTTGACTAGCATTGTATTAGTATAGGATTAACGTTAATGAATTCGTTAATAGCGTGTTTTTGCATAAAAATGGATGGGATTTACTTCCGATGTTGGAGATTAAGGAGGTAAATTCGAAACACGAGTACTCTCGCAAAATAAATTGAAGAGAGATTACCAACATTTGGATCTCTAACCACGTCATATTTCCAGAATTTATATTAATTGCACACCATATAGACTCAAGAGCCAAAACATTATGACCACCTGTCAATAACTGGTTGGCCCACCTTTGGCGCGCAACACAGCTTCAACCCGCCTTGGCATGGATGCCACAAGTCCTTGGTAGATGGCCGGAGACAGATTGTACCAGATGTTTAAGCAACGGTCACGCAAATCAGAGATATTGCGAATTGGTGGTCTTTGAACTCTGAGCTGCCGTCCCAGGACATCCCAAATGTGTTCTATCGGATTGAGGATCCGGTGAGTTAGGCGGCCAAGACATTAACTGGAATTCAGCATCATGTTCCTGGAACCACTCCAACACAATTTTAGCCTTGTGACAAGGGGCATTGTCCTGCTGGAACATTCCATTTCCAGTTGGAAAAACAGAGGCCATGTAAGGGTGCAACTGGTCCGCAATGATGTTCAGATACCCTGTAGCATTCATGGTCTGCTCTACCACAACCACGGTCCCAGAGACGCCCAAGAGAACGTCCCCCAAAGCATAATACCGCCACCACCGGCCTGTTACTGTCAATACTGTACATTGAGGGAGCAACTTTTCGCCTGGAAGACGGCGTATCCTGACACGGCCATCGGCGTGATGAATGACAAACCGTGATTCATCTGACCAGGCAACTCTCTCCCACTGATCCATGGACCAGTCACGATGTTCCCGGGCCCAGCGCAGACGCAGTTGGCGATGACGCTTGGTCAGCAAAGGCACACGAGTGGGACGTTTGCTGCGTAGCCCCATATCCAACAGTGTCCGCTGAACAGTGTGCTCCGATACTGTTCTACTTGGCCCTGCATTGTATTGGGCTGTCAGCTGAGCCACTGTCTGGCTCCGGTTTTGCGAGACAGTCTCCGACGACCTTTTTCTTTGATAGCGTGTGGACGTCCAACACCATGTCGTCTACTGCTGGTTTCCACTTCATCCACTTTGCATAAGTACTAACAACTGTAGATCGCGAACAACCCATGAGTCGTGCAGTTTCGGAAATACTTGTTCCGAGCCTTTACAATCTGTCCTCTTTCAAAGCCGCTTATATCCGCAGCCTTTCCCATCACACACAGAAGTAAGTGAAAGAATGATTCTTCAGACTCTCCAGCAGCAGTTAAATACCACTTCCACCTGATCACGTGCCTTCCACGTCATCCAGGCGAGTTCATTGCAAAATGTAGGGGTGGTTATAATGTTTTGGCTCTTGAGTGTATATTAATTTCACCCATATTACTTGAAATAATCCTCACGCTACAGGAAAAGCTCTTGATTTTTGTTGAGTGAAATTATTCTACCGAATCTTTATAACAATACATATTTTTGTTTAATATTAGGATATTAAGTTAAAGATTGTTATATATCTGTATAAAAGGTCTGCACTCTCAAGTAATGACATTAAAAAACTGTATCAACAAATACATGCAAAAACGCAAAATGACATCTGTAAGACATAATGCATGCTTGCATTTAAAGTCATGGAGACTACAGTGGTTATTAATGTAACACCATTTCACATTTGAAATGAATTTTCTCGTACATACTTTGAGCTTGAAACATAAAACAAATACGTATTTTAATTTGAATAAATTTCATGTCTCTAAACTTTTTTCTTGGTGTCGGGATTTCCACCAATGTACATTTATCTTAAATAAAATTTTCAAAGAATTGGATCAATTTTTATATAAAGTGATTGCAAATAAGTGTCTACAAGGGCAGAGTTATTAATTTTTGTTGTTCTTTCAGGGAGAAGAATACGAGGTGGTCGATGATTCACGTGAGCATTGGTGGCAAGTCAAGAACAAATATGGGTAAGTAGAAATGTCATTTTAAAAATAAATAAATAAATAAAAAAATAAAATCCATATAAGCGTGTTTTACATATTTTTAATTACAAACTTGAAAATGTTTCCTGGCACAGTAACAAATATGGAAAATGACCTGAGCTTTGGAGTTACTAAGAACATGCTAATCTCTTGCAGATTGTTTTGTGGCCGAGTTGTAAGCCAGTTTAAATTGAATTTGTTGACAATTGAAACAAACTGAAGTTACATAAAATATCAAATAATATTGGCCCACCATGGGGCTGATGCGTCAATGAAGAAGAAGAAATTTATGAACAAGCGTTGGTAAAGCGCTCTGGGCGAGAAATGTATAAAAAAAAATCTTACCCTTATCTAGATAACGAATTAAATTGTTGGGTTGCATCTGTTCAAGCAACTACTTTTTGTCAATATAGAAACAACTCCCAATCCTCTTGTTAGATGAGCTCAAAATTCATTATTTGAATCCGTCAGTCAGTTTTATAATAGTTCTTTAACCCTTCAAATAAGTAAATATTTTTAAAAAGGAAACCGCTTATTTTTGAGTAGCTAAAAGCTGCTCCTAACTCAGGATAACTGTAACTAATCATTTCTAATAAATTGTGTTGGATGATAATGGCTAGTAAACGACTGACCAGTTATCCTATATTCACGTGGTTACATGAATAGTATGCATCAAGGCAGACATTTTATTATTCACTTTTATCGAAAGTTTTGGTTTGTGTATATCCGTATCAACGTTCTATAGGCATTTTGAAGAATTCTCGGAATGTTTCACCAAGCTCTTTACGTTTTCAAAATTTGTTCTAAAATGTTTTTCAATTAACTTTCTGGTACTAATCAAAATTTTCGAATTAATAATAACAATAACAAAAAAAAGCACTTCTCTTCTATCTTGTGCGGCCTGAGGGCCAATTGACTAAAGCTCTAGCCAATGGTCCCACAGGCTTCTGGTTCGAATCCTGGCGATAGCATGGATGCTTATTAGTGGTTCTTAATCCACGTTAAACTGTAGGTCCCGGTCTAACGAGCCTAAAGTGTGCACAAAAGGACCGTAGAGTGACAAACTAAACCTACCTTGTAGCTTAAATTGTGGTTCAATTATAAGATATAGGCTTCGATAATAAAATCCCTTATCCAATTTACATTTCGCATTTCTAGAAGATTTATTTGGGAATTCTACATAAATTCCTATCAAGTATACAATTAATACGAGAAAGAACAAAGCTATGAAGCTATCATCAGAGCTATGAAAATAGAACTTTGCATACATTGGAATGTTTTGAGGAACTTACTAACAAAATTTTTATCACTACAAAGAAAAAAGTATTAAATATGAGTTATAAATCAAAGATGAATAAAAACGCATAAAGGGCTATGACGTTATTTACTACTCATAATTCTTTTATAGACGATTTTTGAACTAAATAGTTTGAAAACGAAATTTAACAATAAAAGAAATAATAGTTTTATTTATTTAAAAATAATAGTTTTTATTTAATTGAAAAAAAAAAAAAAAAAAAAAAAGTGTGTTAATGTTTATTTAAAAATGTTGGCTTTTATTTAATTGAAAAATAAATGTTAGTATTTTTTTGTAATTTTTTACTATGCCCTAAAAAATAATAAATTTACCGAAAAAAATTAAATTTTTAAGTTTGAGGTTTATCTTGTTTTATATAGTAAGAGATCCTTAAATGAACTGTTTAGTTGAAACTTCATGTAATGTGTAATGTTACCGCCATCTACTGCGCTTTTGGAAACTTTAACATTGAGATAGCAATTTTTATTTTGGATAAGAACTCAATAAAAGTACGCTGTTATCCCTGTGATTGTAACTTGATGATGTAATCAATTTCAGATATTTTATTAATTCTTATTTAATCAAAATAAACTGTATTGAATCACTTTTTTACTCGTATGAAATAAAGCTGTAAGAAAATCTGTTCAGCTTTAACAAAAGTAAAATTTTATTGTATTGCTATGTTGTAGCAAATATTGCTTCAACAAATTCTCGAAAAATATTTTTTTTTCGTATATAAGCAATATATTATTTCAATTTTATATACATTTCTACGATGTTCATAACAATAAAATGTTGGACGTAATTAGTAGATTCTGTAGCATGTTCTGTCTTGTAAAATGGGGAGAGAAATCTACCTCATACACTTCTTCATAAGATACTTTTTTTTCCTAACCCTCTAAAGGGCTACTTTCTTAAGTAAGGAAAATTAGTCCCTTATGTCTCTAGGAGTTAGATAAAATAGTCGTGCAAAAATTCCATGAAAAGAAACTTTTACTAAATTAAAAACACACAAAAATATATCAAAATATACAAAAACAAGGTATGAAACATGTTATCCAGGAAAAAGAAATTAGTAAAACCAAAACGAAATACTTATAAAAAGCCAATAGAAATTAATTATACTATCCTGAGAATAGCTTTATCAAGGAATATGTACCCACAGAATGTCATAAGTCAAGTTATTTCAGCTGGCTAGATGACTGGATCCAAGCCGACATATTTCTTTACATACACAGTATATTGTGCATCGATAGTCAATATTTGCAAAGAATTAATTCTTTTTTAGATTTAAAGAAAAGAAATGCAAGTTATGAATGGGAAGATTTACTTATCTCTAAGTAAATAAGTCTATTACTAGAGTGTTAAGTTTCTAACAAAGTTAAAATCCATCTTTTGAGTTCCCCTAACTTGTCTCTTGATAATGACATGCACCTTAGATTATTGTTGAGTAAGTCTTTTTCTAACGACGTCAGTATTTCTTAAAATGTGCTCCATTGAATTTGAAAATTCCATAAGATCAGCATACAATAAGAACTCATAGAAGACATTGAAATATTAGGATGTAAATAAACATTGGAATGTTAAATTGTTATTGACTTTCACCATGTATAGCGTCCGCATCAAAGATTTGTTTATTTTATTGTAAATAGTTTTTAAAAAAACAGATAAATAGTGTTTACTACCTTTTATATTTAACTCTCTTTACAATGATACGAGGGTAACTCTGAAATATTTGAGACAGTGGCAGACGAGAAACGTAGGAAAAAAAATATTCGTTAAATTTGTAAATTTGAACTCAGGCCGCAGACAATAATTTGTGGCAACGATTGCAATTTAGTTGTCGTAGAATAGATTTTGGAAGAAAGGAAAATGGAATTGACGCGAGAGCATTATCGCGCTGTGATTTTCTATGATTTTAAAGTGGAGTTAAATACAGAGGAATGCCTTCAACGTCTACAACTAGCATATTGGGACGAACCTTCATGTCGTGCTACTGTATTTAGATGGTTTACAGAATTTCGTAGAGGTCGAAATTCTCTGCTGGAACACACGAAGACCTTCATCAGCTGTAGTTCCAGAAGATGTGTCGGCCATATGAAAAATGTTAGTCGTTAATAATCGCTGCACTTACCAAATGATACACAAGAAACTTAACATTTGATCTTAGTTATACTTAGAATTATTCATGAAGAACTGCATATGAACAAATTAGTTTGTCGTTTGGTCCCCCATAATTTAACAGAACACCAAAAAACGGAGCGTATCAGAATCTGCAAAGAAAGCATAAAATTACTTAACGATGGTGGACACCGCCTTATTTCTAAAATCATAACTGGTGATGAAACTTACATACAGTTTTTTGACGTTCCAACACGACAAGAAAGTAAAGTATGGGTCTTTGAAGATGACCCCAAACCAACAATGGTGAAAAGACAACGAGCAATGAAAAAAGTAATGTATGCCGTTCTCTTCAGAAGTACAGGTGAAAGCCATCAAGCTGGAGGGACAGAAGACAGTTACAACTAACTGGTACACCTCTAAGTGTCTTCTAGAAATTCTTCAAGAAGTGAATGTAAGGGGACTCATGCTTCACCATGATAATGCATTTTCTCATACTGCAAGATCGACAGTCGAATTTCTTAAACAAAAACACATCAAAGTGATAAAACATCCACCCTATTCCCCTGATCTTGCTATGTGTGACTTTTGGCCTTTTTTTTAATATCAAGAAAAATTTACGTGGTCGCCATTTTCATTCCGAAGATGAGATTGGTGAAGCTATAAAAGGCACATTTTTCATCAATTCCAAGAAACGGATGGCTGAAGTATTTAATCTTTGGAAAAATCGTCTGAAAAAGTGCATTGATTTTGGAGGGGATTACTTTGAAAACTCTTAACATTTGGTAAGTTAACTTGTACCATTTAGCCGTCTCTCAAAAATTTCAGAGTGACTCTCGTATATAACTAATTGAAATTTTAATAAAACAAGCTTTATTCGTTACATTTTTTTTCCGAAAAAATTGTCTTTGGCTTTTCGTATTTTAGACACAATTTATCTGATATTAAATTTGATTGCTAATTGATTTAATTGAGAACATTTCGACTGTCTCTGCCTCTTGATACGAAATTTATTGCAATATCTCTCATAGTTGAAAAGTCCCCTGTTTTCGTTGTAACGCTCTGTGATCAACGCCCTGTACAGAGATAGGAGAAGAATGAATTCTTCCTTTAAAAAAAGGAACGCCTAATTGGCGTAGATTGCTCAACTTGGCTCGTGCTTTATAAAACCCACCCGTTTCTGTATAAGCTTAAATAGTATATGGGTCAGACACAGGAATGTGCTCATTGTGTTATTATTAAGTGTTTTACAACGAGTGCATTTACAGCCAAGCATTTCTATGATGAATTATGATTTCTCATAAATATTAAATAATTATATGTCTGTATTATTTTAATACTGTTTGCAAATTAAAATATTGTATAAATGTAGTCATTTATGTGATATTCAAGTAAGTGAAGCCCATGTAGCGCAACTCTTAACGTTTACCTAAAATGAATCCAATCTAAGCTGATAATGTAAATGGATTATTTGTAGTTCTCATTTCCGTTATTTACTTTCGATTTCTCCTTTAGTAATTGCGTCTACTTATTGATCTATGTTCTGTTGACCTTTCTCAGTTACTGCAATTTAAAACCTGCACATCCAGACTAGAAGCGGCCTGATGGCCAATTGGCTAGCGCTCTGGACGTTGGTACCTAAGGCTTCAGGTTCGAATCCTGGCGGTGGCATGGATGTTTGTGAGTGGTTCGGAATTCACGTTAAACTGTAGGTCCCGGTCTGTTTAGCCTAAAGTGTGCACAAGATGGCCGTAGAGCGACAAACCAAACCAAACCATCCAGTCTAGAACGAAGTCTGTATTGACAAAGGAGAACTCAGTGCCTATCTGTTCCCCAGTATCCAATGATTTGCCTTATTGAACAAAAAACGGAAGCTCTGTTTTTATCTAGTTCATGATCTTCCAAAAATAATGAGACATACTTCAGAAGGGTGGATAGAAAACGAAACAAATTTTGAATTTAAAATCTGTGAAAAGCTTAGATGGTCACATCTAACATGGGGGGGAAGTTTTATTCGAGATTAATGGAAATGATTACTTCATGTAGTATCCACCAATTCTAACACATTTTTGCAGTATTAACATAACCACAGGTTTCGGGTTCGAATCCTGGCCAGTGACATGGATGTTTGTAGTGGATCGGAATGCAATTTAAGCCGTAGGTCCCGGTCTCACATGACCTTAGAGCGTCAAGGAGCCCAGTCAGACTTCTTTCACCTACATCATTCCCAAACTGTAAGGGGGGCAACTCTACGCACAGTGGTGTGCTGTAGTAGTAGTAGTATTAACATAATCATTCTCGAATAGCATAACATATGTGACAAGTTTCTTATCAAACTAAAGATTTTTTTTGTTTTTTGTTTTTGTTTCCGTACTTATTTAGTCATGTTACTTTCAGCAATTTCCTTTAAGAGCTCCTTACCTGAAATACATGTGTCTTCTTCGTTTTAGAAAGTGATTCATTACAAAAACGCTGTTTTTTGAAAATGCTGGCTGGCATTTCAGATAAATAGTGTTTTTTTTATAAATTTTAAAAAAAAAACATGTTTTTGAAACTTCACTGTTCAGCACGCATTGTAAGATAGGGGGAAAATTTCCAGGATGATTTATTACCTTTTTAAACGCAGTTTCATTAATTTTGTAATCTGTTTTAATATTTTTAAAATGCATGTAGATAATTTTATATAAAATACATAAATGTTTTAGCATTAAATGAAAATTTGTCAATTCTTGCCTAAATTTATTAGAGGAATAAAGAAAAATTAATTATTAATTATTAACCGAATTTTTTAAAATAACACCGCTCTTTGGATATACTAATAAACCCATACTAAAATTCCGAAGAAATACCAACGAATAGTAGAATACGAATTGTTGATTTACTTGAAAAATGCACAAACTTATTGAATTGATATTTTTTTTTCTATTGGCTTGCTAAGCCCTTCAATTCGAAATAATTTTCTGTAAAAGCTCTCGCAGATATCTGGAATTTCAAACTTTTGCATGGTATTGTTGTTTTTCTTTTCAGTTTAATAATTAGATGTACTGTAGTGAATCTAGGTATTTATATGAATTACTGTGTTTTTCTAAATTTTTCAAAAAAAAAAAAAGTCTGAATTATTGTTTATTTTTCAGAGAAATTGGTTATATACCTAGTAATTATGTTGAAGAAAAGTCCACTGGTGGTCTTGGACAACATAGGTAAGGTTTATTTTCTTAATTATTCTGTTTTTAAATTTTATAACTGTCTATATTAGTTCACAAGTTAGTCCTTTTAATACAGAAAAATGACTTGCACGCTTATTGAATCTTATTTTCAATTATTTTATTTTAGCTGTGAATAGCGGGGAATTTTACTGAAAATTGAAATATACAGTGTTCAAAATAATTACATGATATTGGTGTAAAGTAAACATATAATATCTTTTTAGCAGAGATTAAAAAAGGAAAATTATCACATTTATAAAATTACGCAACGAAAATGCTCAAGTAAAACAAATTAAGAAGGAAAACTTTTAAAGGGAAAGATGTTTTCAAATTTGGGAATATACAAATTTTGTCTGTGACCTAGAAAACTACGTGTTTTAGATAAGGATCGTCAGGAGATTTGTAGCATTTCTTTCTATAGAAGGAAATTGGGGGAAAAAAGATGCGTTGATTGTTTTGTAGCAATGTCTATTTCATTTAGCAGGTAGTTAGAGAGTAAGTGGTCGATTAATGTATGGCCAAACGTAATCCGCTCTAGTGTAAGTCTTCAGAATGCCTCAAAGTGCTTTTTACAAATCTATGGAATCGATACGTAGAAACTGGAAAAGTGAAGGAAAAGTCGTGAGCAGGGAAAATGAAGATCGGCACTGAACACTAAAAACCAGAAGAACCTGAAGATCACCAGGAACAGAGAACAAAGTCCAGACGTATTGTGGTCCCTTACACTGCAGCAATAGGGGATGAATTCTTTCTTATGGACGCTATGTCACATTTTGCTTGGAGAATTTCATTTTTAATGAAGGAAATCCTTCGAATGAATGAGTTCCCTATCATGGATCCTATTGAATATGTTTGACATATTTTATGGAGAGGTCACTTAACACACCCATAAATAAATCAAAAAACTGAAAACTCTCTTGTGCAACAGCGGAAAGGATAATCTTTGATACCATCGATTAATAGGTGTAATCTTGTTAATTTTTATGATATGAACGAAAGTTTACATACAAGAATAAACAATAAAATTTAATTATTCTTTTTTGTGCCTAGTTTTCTTTCTCATATCTTACAACACCTATGAGTCAGTCAACAAACTTTGTTTCATACGCACTTTTTATTCGAAACAATAATACAGGCAATGTATTTTGCTGTAGAAAACATTTTTATTAAAATAAAAAGATACTAAAAGTACATTTTTTTTTCAACGCAAAACATATATAATATAGTTGTATGCCATCTGTATAGTGGGTGTCTGCTTATTAGTTTTTTTTTCTTCTAAAGCATGTTATTAGAAAACGAAAGAAAAGTTATTAACAAATATCTGCGTTGAACCCCCAACCCGTTACCTCCTGATGGCCAATTGGTTAGCTCTCTGGTTTTTAGTACCACAAGCTTCAGGTTCGAATTCTGGTGGTGGCATGGATGTTTGTGAGTGGTTCGAAATTCCCTTTAAACTGCAGGTTCTGCTCTAATTAACCTAAAGTGTGCAAAAAAGGACAGTAGAACGACCAACCCAACCTGTTACCAATATTATAAAAACAAATTCTCTCTCATAAATGCGTTGCTGTGAAAGAGACTTAAATGTCTTTAGATTTTAAATTGGAAATTCCTCTGTATTTAGAGAATAATTTGAATTTCTTTATAAACAAGGCTTGCACTCATTAATAAAGACTTTCATAAAATTTTTGTTCATTTTCTAATTGACTTGGGATTAAATGTTTATATGTTGGATGTGCTTTGCGCCTCAAAATTTCAAAGCTACTGCCTAAAGCTTGAAAACCTTCTCCATAAAGTTAAATAATATTAAAACTACTTTGGTTTTGTAAAAATCTCAGTTTAAAAAAAATCTCAATCTTTGTTCTGACATTAGTTAAAGATTATCTGTTATTGAAATATTCGAGATTCAGATTTAAATGGTGAGACTAAATTAATTTCATTCGTTTCCAATTCTTCTGATGTATTTAATAATATTAATAGTAAGAATTTCGTATAATCCTAATTTAGCTTGTCTGATCATAATCCTTTTATGACAGAGGCCATTTTTTTTGTGTGTAAGCTTTTTTCACCTTTAAAAATGCCGTTTCTGAAAACGAGCTAATGGTTATTATTTTTAGGCCCCAAGTTTTCTTTTAATCAATTAACATTAAAATTAACAAAATGCAATATTTAATTCAATGAATAAAATTTTTAGTACTATAAATAAAATAAATTTTTTGCAATTACAAAGTCTTTTTGATTCGGGTTTCTTTGCTGTGAACAAAACAGTTATTTGTACACCTTGTTATTTTGCTTTGTTCTAACTGTTATAATAAATAATAAATTACTTTATTATTTTTACACAAAATCATCAAAATTTCCTTCTATGTTTAATTATGCAAAATAATGTTCGTGCGCATTTTTGCCTTTTATATTAATTGTAATACTGTATTTTTAAATAAATATCCAATTTTACAAGAGAGAAAAGAAAAAGAACAGTTTTTTAATTTATGTTACATGTATCGCTTGTCTTTTCAAAATTATAAAAAAAAAAAAAAATTAAATAATTAAATCTTAAATGGGATCTAGTTTTTAATTCGACAGCAACTTATAACAGAATTGAGTTCTTCCTTTAAAGAAAAAAACTTTCCCTTAAAAAAAATTTTTTTGTTAAGAACTATTAACCCAAACTAAATAAGCTAATTTGATATTAAAATCAAATTCACAATATTATCTCTTTATATTTGTACGTATATTTAAATTAATTAATTTTATTAATTAAATTGCTGTAAAATTTCTTTGAGTATGAAATATTTAAAAAACAACTTTTAGTTTCCAATAATAAACTTCGTTTTTAAAGGTGAATTGTTTTACTTTAAATAAAAATACAATTTTAGAAAATCAAAGTATCAAGGAGAATTTGTAATGTTAATATTATTTATAAATTTTTGTTATTATTTGATTAACTGAGATCTATTTTATCATCAGATGTGTATTAATTTTAGCAAATAATTTTTATGCCATATGTTTGATAAAATTTTTGAATCGGAAAATAAAATATGCAAATTTATACAAAAATAAAATTTTATTTTTCATCAATATACGTATTCTGATAGGAGCGATTCTACACAATTTAATCTGTTTTTGAGGATAAATAACAAAAGATTTGAAATATTTGTTATTTTGTGACTTTTAAGTAGTTCACCAGATCAAAACACAAATTTACTCTTAAAATTCATATATCAAGACATAATTACAATTCATATCAAGACATAATTACAATACACTCTACAATTCTGTGCTTTGTCTTGGTCATCTTCACAGATGGTGTGTAGTCACAGAGAAGTGGGAATAGAACTATGTATTCAAAACTCACTTCGACAAAAACATGACAAATCAGTTCCTGATTCCTCTTTGATTATTTAAAAAAATCGCCTTTTTTATCACTATCACGGAGAAAATAAAATCACAATTATGCAATTTTTTCTAACACCTCTAATATCTGTGATTCTGTTACATGAATTGTAAGTCTCACGTTACATTAATTGGAAAACTTCTTTTTCAGTAAAGATGGGCGGTCCGGTGGCCAATTGGCTAGCGCTCTAGTCTTTGGTACGACAGGTTTCAGGTTCGAATCCTGGCGGTGGTACGGATGTGTGTGAGCGGTTCGGAATCCACGTTCAATTGTAGGTCCCTGTCTAATTAGCCTAAAGTATGCAAAAAAAAAATGACCGCAGAGGGACAAACCAAATCAATAAATGGGGATTCTTGAAATTGTTAATTTATGTAATATTTCCGTGGATTGACATAATTTTGTAATTGATGAGTTGCCAAATCTTAAGAGCACTCACTTCAAAGAATCTTGCCCTTCTTTTAAGGGAGATTTGAATGCAGTATCCTGATTCATCTGACTATATCCCTACATCGATTGTGTGGAAAATTGGCAAGTGGCGAAGTCGGACGATTTCAAACAGAGTGGCGTAATAGAAGAGAAGATAGTTTCGGAAAATTTCAGTAAAGATAATTTTTAATAATTACAAATTTTAATTATATAATATAAAAAACAAAATCAGAGGGAAAAAATCCACATTAACTATTAAACCTTTTTCTTTACACCCGGCACATATATACACTTAGTCACAAAAGTAAGTATGCAACTCATAGCTTAAGTGAAAAAGCTCTAGTTCTCAAATAAATATAAGAAAAATATTATTTTGGAGAGTGTTGTTTATAGCTTCCGATTCAAGTCATAAAGTAATGAAAAATAAACCAAATCATTATATTTTAAAAACTTTAAGAGTAATTTTGTTAACTACCAGTAGAAATTTAAATCACAAAAGTATATATGCACTCTGAACTTTTGACTTTTAACTAGGCTGAATGAAACTTCTCGAGTGATTTTTCGTAATTCAGTGATAAGTTTAGAAGTTCTGCTACAAAGCTTGCAAGTTTGAGCTTTAAGTACATCAACAATTCACCAATGGCTCCACGTGGAAAAGAATTATCAAAAGATCTAAAGGATGTAATAATAAAGCTCTATAAGGATAGCAAGTCCCAAAGACAAATCGCTAAAATCATAGGCAAAAGTCCTGCAACAGTGCAAAAAATCATAGAAAAGTTCCAGGCTGAGGGAAATATTCTAAACAAGCCAAGAACAGGACGACCGCCCATTCTGACGGATCGAGAAAGGCGAATTATTGTTGGAAAGTGAAAAACAATCCGACGATTAGCTCACCAAAATTGACAACTGATGTGAAAAACAATTTTGCGAAGTCATACAATCCTGAAACAATTCGCCATGTGTTACGGAAGGCAGGATATCAAGGTCGAAATATGCGAAGAAAACCATTTGTTAGCAAAGTGAATCGCAAAAAGAGAATAGATTTTGCAAAAGAAAATGTAAAGCAGGACACAAATTTTTGGAATTCCGTGATTTTTTCGGATGAAAGTAAATTCAACATCCACGGGTCAGATGGACACTAAAAAGTTTGGAGGAAAGCAAATGCAGCTCTAGAACCAAAGAATGAGAGAAACTGGAAAATACGGTGGTGGTTCGATTATGGTTTGGGGTTGCATGACAGCAACTGGAGTAGGAAATTTAGTTATAATCGACGGAATAATGAATCAATATAGCTATTTGAATATTTTAAAGAATAATCTAAGCCAAAGTGATTCTAAATTGGGACTCGATGGATCCTTCTCTTTCCAACAAGATAATGATACCAAACATACTGCTCAGGTTGTTCGGGAATGGCTGCTATATCACGTGCGAAAAAAGCTAAAAACCCCACCGCAGTCATCTGATCTTAATCCCATTGAACACTTGTGGAATTATCTCGATCGCCAAATTAGAAAGCAAGAGATCAAAACTAAGAATGATCTAAAAAAAGCCCTTTTGGAGGAGTGGCAGAAAATACCATCTTCTGTCACTCAAAAGTTAGTAAAATCAGTGCCATCTAGATTGAGAGCTGTTATAAAGGCCAAAGGCTATCCAACAAATTACTAATTTTTTTGAAAAATTGTAAAATTTGCAATATTAATGTCTTTATTTTTGTTTGCATACTTACTTTTATGATGTAAATTACATCCTATTTTAAGTTAAGCTCATTTTGCTAATTAAATATTTGTATTTTTTAATTACTTTTCATTTTGTTATTAAGCTCGATTTTGCTGTAATCGAAATAAATCGTTAATTTGAAAACTCTAATATTGTAGGTCTGTTTTTTTTTTCATAGGACATCATCACATACACTCTGCATACTTACTTTTGTGACTAAGTGTATATATGACCAGTAGCCGTAACAAATAGCAATTTCGTTCCATATCCATTTAAAACAGATATTTACCTTTCCACACAATCGGTGGTTGAACCTATAGTAATTTGCTAGCGTGTTTTGAAGTGTACTATTTTCGTTTTTTTCAGTTTTTCCTCATGGCGAAAATGTCGTTTTCCTGCACGTCTGCTTTTTACCCTACATATGACCAATCAATTCCTGCAGATGTCTCAGTAAGATTAGGATTGAGCAACTGATATCAACAACAGTGACATGACGAACTGGTTCCTCTTCGATTACGAAACAAAAATCATTGTTTTGTCCTTATTACAGCCTTTAATACACATTGTTAGTTAAAATTTTCAGAATAATGTGCTTTTCGCATAATAGTTAAAAAAAACTAAATTAAAACATTCTGTCTAACTGGGAAAATTCCATTTTTCCTCGAATCATTAACCGTTTGCTGCATCGAAATCTATGTGGTATTTGTTTTGAACTTAAACCAATAAAGCATACATATTAAACTTTGGCAAAGACATCTATTGTGCTGAATGCTAAATGTCAAAATATATTCTAAAGGAAATGAAATGCAAGTTTTTATGCAATCGTACCTCGAATTCCGTAGTTAGCATCTGAAAACCTAATTTCCCTTTGTATCCCACTTTCCGAAACAAAATAATTTCAGCTTCAACACAATCATAAAGAGTTTAACATGTTATCTGTTGTAAAATTCTATTCTATATTTATATGGATTTAGTCTACACAAATAAAACGTTTATGCCAATAAATTTGAGAAAGTTGCTTCTGCTCTACAAGATTCT
This sequence comes from Caerostris darwini, assembly GCA_021605075.1. Taxonomy (NCBI): domain Eukaryota; kingdom Metazoa; phylum Arthropoda; class Arachnida; order Araneae; family Araneidae; genus Caerostris; species Caerostris darwini. Next base: position 523,904 of record BPLQ01006342.1, read on the forward strand.
TGCAATACGTACATTGAGTGTAGAAAGTATTCGCACACTTGTTTTTTGAATTTAAAAAGTAATTAAAATTTCAATTCTTGAAGTAACTAATATTCATATAAACATTTATTTGGTATTTTATTTTTATCCTCCATTCAAATAAACGAATCGTTCATACATTTAGAACAAAAAAAATCATATTAGCTATTTATTTAATGTAAAAAATATTTCTGCAGTCAAAATAATTAAAAATTTTGTTACAAATAATTGATAACACTATTTCTTTTGGCTTTTATAATAGTTTGCAGCGTTCATGAAATGGATTGAACCAGTTTTGAAGTAATAGAATTTGAAATATAATTCTTTTTTTAAGAGAAATTCTTAGATTACTTTTTCTAGAAATGGATCTTAATCTTATTTTGTTATCTAAAACATCCCAAAATTCTCATTAGGGCTACTGAAAGAAACGGAAGAAATTTTGGGGTGTTATATAACACCCAAAGCCTGGTGTTTATTGCTGTATCTATATCATCAAGATCATGATCTCTTATAAAAACGTAATCGCGATTAAATTCCATTTTTTAATATTTGATTATAATTTATTCTTTAAAATATCATTGTAATGATTCATGATAACGGCTATAGTGACCAAATTAATTATTCACTTTATTGTAGAATGAAATCTACCTATCAAAAATGAATTTTTAAAAAAAATATTTTATCTTCTTTACGTTTTTGTAACATTCGTTTCCTTTTCAAAATAGAAGTTTCCAGACGTTTCCTCCCCGTTTCTAAGAGTAATACTTCAAAAATAAGAATTTCAAATTGCATTTTTATCTCAACATATATATACTGGAAATCATCTAAAATAATTTACATACTTTCATTTTTAAAACGATCGTAACTTATGACAAAAAGATTTGCATTTTTCGCGTGTTCTAGCACTTTTTACGCTTTCAAATTTCATTCTTTCGATTTTAAAAAAATTTTTAAGTAAAATTGTATTAATATTATGTTAATTATTTCAAAATTCCAAGTTTGAATTGCTCTTAAAACTTCTGAGAATTGTTTCCACGAAATATGCCCTCTATTAAATAATAAAGTGCTTTTTTCATTGTATGAATATATTCTATACTCAGTGTGTATATTAAAAAAATGTATTAATCCATTTTAAATACCAAAAGTGTACTGTATAGTTGTTTTCAAGTCACAATATTGTAAAAAATGTGTATTTGCAAATTGATTTTAGCTGTAGAAAAATATAAACATTGCGCTTTACCAATAAACCTATGCTATCAAATGCTGAATTTGTGTTTATTATTTCGGTTACAAAATTTTTGAACAGCAATTGGATTTCAATATTGATTTCAGTACTTATCAACTAAATGAATTGATACTAATGAGTAATTTTCATTGTATTTGTTATTAATGCTTCCTTTTCTCCACAGTTGGTACGTAGGAGACATGTCTCGACAAAGGTGTGAAGTTCTTCTGAAGAAGGAAAATAAAGAAGGAACTTTCGTAGTGAGAAATTCATCCTCAAAAGGACTCTTTACTCTTTCACTCTTCACGCGAGTGTAAGTCAAACAGATTTTCTTACTTCTTTTTGATCTTCTTACTTCTTACTTTACATTTAGAAATACAATAGCATAAAATAAAATCCAAACCATGGATTCTTTTAACAACTCCTCAAATCTTGCAAAAGATCCGAGGAATTGCTTCATATTGATTTTCAAGTATCAAGTAAAAATGAGATTTATTCCTAGTTCTTGTCTGCATTGGTTTTTAATACAGGTTTTTAAAAGATCAGTACAAAAAAATATATTTCAAAGCATTTTACACGAATTCAAAATGGAGGATATTCTAAAAAATGAAATTATTGTGACATAACTTTTAAAAATATTAAATTTTAAAAATTAACTTTTGTTTAGAAGCAGAATTATCTCTAAAATAAAGGCCATACAATAAATGTATGCAGTAGGCAACAACTTAAGTTAACTTTCAAAATAGCCCATATCTAAAAAATAGCAAAAAATTGAAGAAAACATATAAGTAAAACATAATGCTGGGTGACATCTAACTCGTGCTTCCAAAAAGTGTAAGTTGCTTTGAGGAGATCCCTTTTGGCACGATCAAATCCGCCGGAGAACACCCAACTACTAGAACAGATGATATTGAGGGATAGATACTTTTACCTCAACATTTAATGAATAATCTGGTGTTAAGTATGCAGAGACCCTTAGCAACCCATTTCCGTTAAGGCAGGTTTTGTTCTTTACCAAGGGGCATTAGTTTGTTGTTCTTCCTCTTGGCCTAAAAGCATTTGTACCAGCTCTATTCATTCGGTAAAGTTTTCTTCTTGTTTGATTCCATAGTATATATTTTTTAATCATTTACTAACACACCCCCTCGCATATATATAAAGTTTGTGTTTATTAGTACTGCCAATCAGATTGATTTAATATTTTTTTTTATTATTTCCAATGGCAGGCTACAATAAGTAAAAAAAGAAAAAGAACACAAGGAACATGAAAACAACAACGAGAATCGAAGGAAATCACATAGTGACATGTTTAGCCCATAAAGGCCCTAGCCTCCCAGTAACGACCATACACAGTAGAGGAAACAAGTGCAAGGCAGACAAGAAAGTGAGATGAATCCATGTCCTCTCCAAGACTGCAGAGCATGCATTCTGGGCTTGCAAATATTTTCATTCGAAAAAGAGGATTGGCCAAACAATCGTGGCCCGTCAGGAGTCTGAAAAGGGCAACAGCCCTAAACCTGGGCTGATCAGGGATGCTTAGAATAAAGTTAGACCAGATTTTGGATGAGTTGCCTTCACGTAGATTATCAGATAGTGTTCCGAAAAAAGTCTCGGGTCATCAGTTTCATCGAGTGGAAAGAGATGTCTTTACAAAAGGTTTGGGTGATGGTTGTTCTTTTTTTGGAAAGAAAATCCGCCTTCTCATTACCCGAGATCCCACAATGGCCTGGGATCCACTGCAAAACGATATCCTTGCTTTTTGAGTCAAGGTCTTCAAGACAAGAGATGCACTTTTAGATGGAAGTAGACTGAGGTGCTAGGGAGGAATTGTTTGCCAAAAATGCTGCCTTAGAGTCAGATAGGATGACTGCTCTAGTAAATTGTTCTGTTCGGCACTGCAATTGAGTTAGGGCAATACGTAAAGCTTCGACTTCACAGTCATAAGCAGATGCAAAAGTGAAAGTTTTCTTACCGCAAGACGCAGCTGTACCCAAGCTTTACAGTAGGAGTTCAACTGTAATCTTTTATCTCTACGTTTTATTTATTTTTTGCCCCAAATCGTTGTATAGCTATCATTTCCAAAATCCTGATATTTATTATAATAGGTAAATAGAAAAGCCTTTCAAAAATCAATTTTTGTATGTATACTGTAGTAAAATGCCTTTTTTTTCCTTGATTCTTTGCCTAAAATATATGTTTTCTTCTGGATTTTATTAAAGCCTGACTATGACAATTTCTCCTTATATTTTTAGCGAAGACTATATTATTGGCTTATTTTTCAATGTACTTAGTGCATCAATATATATATATATATATATATATATATATCTTCGGATTCAATTTCCTACAATTTCTTTCAATGTATTTAAATCATCTGTCATTTCACGCATTTTGGCTTCCCTTTCAGAGTTGATTCCAGAAATTTCCCATTGATTTATTATTTCTTACAGCAATCTGAACACTGAATATGATTATAGTAATAAAAATTGTCCCACAATAAGATATTGGAGTAAAAAGATGAATCACCGTCTTATATCGAAACCATGAGACGTTGCTTGATTTTATATCACGAAATAGCACTTAAAGTGGAGTTTTAGGTTAACTTTTTTTGCATACATATATATTGTTCTTCTTTCCAGTTCTCAACCTTACGTGAAGCACTATCATATCAAAATCAACGCCAAAAAAGAATTCTATCTGTCAGAGAAGCATGCATTTCCTTCTGTGGACGAACTCATTTATTACCACAAGCACAACAGCGCTGGACTGGCGACTCGTCTGAAGCAGACTCCGAGTAGCCATGTCACTTGCATTCCTACTACTGCTGGGCTTAGTCATGGTACTCATTTTTTATACCAAGTTCTTATCCTATTATTAATATCATATAGTAATTTTTAATATTATGATGACCTAATAAAGCAATGATGGAATTTTTATAAGAAGCCAACCATGCAAACAAATTTGACTTCGAAGTTACGTATTATTCGAAGGTTACCATTTTTTAAAAAATATAAAAAAAAGTCAGTTTGTCTTTACTAATATAACTGAATATCAAGTATAACAGCAAGGAGAAAACGTATGATAATAATCAAATAATTTGTTTATTGCTGATCATAAATTTTTGTAGTTTTTACATTATTGAAGATGGTAAGGATATTGATGATGATCTGGAATAGTTAATTTTTTTCCTGCAAATTGCATGAATTAATACTTTTGTATTTATTTAACTCTACATTTTTAATGTTAGTATCATTTTTGTTAGTTTTTTTGGTAAGAAAAATGATACTGAAATTTTAAGCCTTCGAAAAATTAATTAAAAAAAATTAATTTGAAACTAGAATGAAGTAAAATAATTGAACAGTATTTATTAATGTAAAAGGTCATGAAGGGTAACTTTCCTGCATAACACATCCTGCTGCTGAAGTTGAACTTATGACCAGGGACAATCTGCTGTAGTGAGAGATTATAGCTTTTGACATTTCACGAAGGAAAATGGCTATAAAACGATATTGTCTCGATAAAACAAAGACTGATTAGGACCTCCATTTACGGATTCAATGGTCACTTTCTCCAAGACTGGAGTTCTCGCCGAGCATTATATGATGCCAGTATGGTGGCAGCTGTGATGATCGACTACGACACCACTCCAGCAGATGTCATGGGATTAAAGGCATGGTCGCTGTGAGCGTAAACTCCATCGTCGTACAATCACGCGATCTTGTCTACCCTTCGAGCCCCTCGGCATCCCAGAGTCTTCATTCCACCGCTGGATTCTTTGCACAGAAACCATTGTTGCTATTCTTTGAGCGGCAGTGTCCGTACACTAGATACGATCAGCCAGGTTCAAGCTTTTCGACTGTGCGAACACATTCGTAGTCGCCCATTTGATTGTAAGGTCTTCGACAATATCGTAGCTGCATTATTGGTTGATTAAGCAATTACAAGAAAATATAAATCGTCCCGTATTTTTGCTGTCCGGTCATTAATTGTTTTGTTATTTAGTAATTGTTTTATGTTTTTCAGTATTGTTTTTGTCCCGTCCAGTAATTATTTTATGCGATGTTAGTTATGTAGTATAAAAGTGCTCTTTGACAGAAGTTTAAACTCATTGGTCATGAAAACGTTATCAATTGCATACTTAGTATAAAGGAATCTGCATACTAACTTTTGAGGATTATTTTTACAAGTTAATTTTTTTTTTTTTTTTTTTTTTTTTGCAAGATTGTATAAATGACATTCTAATCTCAAGACATACATTTTGAGTGATAATAAAGAACACTAAGTGTAGTATTGCAGGATCACAAGTGAAGCATTAGATATAAGCCTAAGAATTATTTACGGAGTAAAATAAATCATTACCTTTTTTTTACAACCATTAATTTTCAACTTCTTTACAAAAACTACTTGAAAGTTTTGATCCCAACCCTAGCAGTCATATATACATGAGTAACTATCACTGCAATGATTGGTAAACATATTCTAATATGCTTGACATCAATCGAATTGATGCAGTAAGGACTAAAATTCATAGGTCAAGATCCTTATCATATTTAACTGAAGTATCCACAAATGGCCTCAAAAAGAAATAAAGGAATGATAAATCAGGCAATCGTGTTTGCTACAGAGACGTTTACTTGGGTTTATCCATTTGCCTGCAAAGTGTCAAGATAATTTAGAAAAGGAAAGGTGATTAAATTTATATCATTTTCTAATCTTTTCTTGAGTTTACTAAATGAGTTAATATTTCAAACGAACATTAGTGTACCTAACAATAATAAAAAAATATTTGTTTTAGTGTGATCTATTATCCATTAAAGTTTGTAACATCAATTAAAAATCATTAAGCTAAAAGCTGTTTGGGCTATCCAATATCGATTTCTTCAGTTATTTGAAATAACCATATTAATTACTGAATTCCTTTCAAAAATCAATCCTACTCGTATCGCTTTCCAAGAATTGAGCTTTGCTAAGTGTTCCTCAAAGGAATTTATTAAACTGAAATTTTTGTCTTATTAACAAAAAAGTCAATTATTTGTGGGGTACTTCGATTATAATTGTAATTACAAAGTCATTTAGAATACACTTTTTTTGTTATCTGGAATCAAGATTTATTATTTTTTAAGTGAAAACTAGTTTAAATTTTGCAAAAGTTAGAAGAAAATTTGAGGGAAAGAGCATCAAATTCAAAACCCTCATTAAGATAAATTCGAGAGAATATTATTGAGTATATTAGAAGAAAAAGGTTAAGAGAAGAAAATTTGAACAAGAAAGTAGTTAGAGGGAAAATAATAACTGCAATACTAAGTAATTCTATATGTTAACACAACGTTGACTGTAGACGAAAATTCTTATTTTAAAAAATAAAAAGAATTGTAAAATGATTCGTGGTATCAGGATGTATTTGTTCAGCTTTCAATGTCTTAAAATACGATCTTTATACGTAAAGTTTTTGAGTTAACTATACAAATTTTATAACACATTGTTTTGCTAGATACAAGCTTAATGATGGTTTACATTTTAATACCATTCAAAAATGAATGAATGAATTAAAATTCATTGATTAAATAAATTTTAAAAAAGCATAATTTTATCTCCCTTTTTTTTCAGACAAATGGGAAATTGATGCATCCGAACTCACATTATTAGAAGAACTTGGAAGTGGCCAGTTTGGAGTAATTATTCTTTTTCGATTTTTTTTTACTGTTTATGCTTGCTAAATCAATACTTTTAAAAACATGTTCTTTATATAAAGGTTGTACGCAAAGGCAAATGGCGGGGACATATAGATGTTGCCGTGAAAATGATGAAAGAGGGCACAATGTCAGAAGACGACTTCATAGATGAAGCAAAAGTCATGACGTAAGATTATTTTTTGTTAACTTCAATGCATAAATACACAGAAAAGATGTAATGCAATGCTTTTTAATTATCTTGCTTGCCAACAGTTATAAAAAAATTATATAAATACTAAATGGATAAAAAATGTTTAAATGATACCGATTTATTGCATTTAAAGTGATAAAGAACCTGAGAATTGAGAGAAAACATGTAAAATCTTACATACATTAAATCTTCAAATGAATCGTAAACTATAATTCATAAAACAAACGAATGAGTAAACACACACACACAAATCTAAATATTTCTTTTAAATGTAAGTAACAACGACGAAAGCCAGCGGTAGTTTTTTTTGTATCTGTAAACCCAATTACACAAGAGTTCATACTTGCAAGTGGGATTTCCATTCAGAAAAATTATGAAATCTTCTACTTTTCTATTATTTAAGTCAATACTTTGAATCACACATTTTAACTTTTGTGACAGAAACATTTCCTTCTCTTTTCAACAAAAACTTTGAATCACCTTTTGGTTTATTTCTTGTACAAAAATCTATTATTTCTTAAAGACTATTAAACCGAATTGAAAATGAATTGCTTTATTAATTACTCTACATATGTTTTTGGATTCTTAAATTTTTGTATTTAAAATTTTTTTTATTGTTAAACTTGTACTATAATTTTTTTACAAGATCGAAATTTACATATCCTTTTAATTTTCATTTATCAACTGTTTGTTTCATGATTATAAATATTTGTTATTTTTATTACTTATAAAAAAAATGAAAATGTATATTTTATTAACATACATACTTTCAATATTGAAAACTAAGCAATAATACAAAAATAAATGTCCTTTTAAAAATAAAATATAAGTATTGTGCATACTATCTCTGCTAATTATAAATATTTTAAATAACTCAGTGATAATTCTCTAAATCCATAAATTATTATTTACTTAATAGTTACTAGACAGAATGACAATTCACGTTGAAATTGTCATTCTGATAAGCCTTATTGCCTTCTGAGAACCCCTATAATCGTCGTATGCTGTCTGGTAGCTCCTATATTCAGAGGAAATTATACTGATCACTGAACAGCAATTACAAAATAGCATCTCTACAATTGTAGTATTGGTTATGAAGTCAAAAATCATAAGATATAACTCGCATTTTGTTACGAACGTACAACTCTATTTTTTCCTGGCATTTGAATTATTTTATTCTGATGATCCTAACAACCGTTTAAAAAAACTGAAAACATTGGCTCAATTTTTTAAAGTCTCACCTAACTAAGAAGTAGAAAAATAGTTATAATAAATTTATTATTATAAAATGTGATATTTAAAATTTTTTTCCCTTATGTATGTAAATAAAAAATGTATGTAAAATTTGCATGTATAATATGGCTAATTAGCAGATATGACCTTGTGTTCTAGTAAATGACACAATACATTTAACTGTAGGTCCCTATCTAATTAGCCCTTGTGTGCAAAAACTGACCGTAAAGCGACAAACCAAACCATATCTATAGTTTATGTTGACATTTTTTTTTATTAAGATTGCATGGTTGAAATCCAGAAATCTTCATCTTTTAATTCAATTTCATCCAATTCGATCATTTCATATCTCTATGCAACATGTTTTCAAAAAACTCGGTCTTATCTAAAATTTGGTGCTAAGTTCTTTGGTGTACAAGGAGATTCTATTGCTAAAAATTAAATGTAGCTTTAATTTAACTTTTTCAAGCAGTAGTTCTTCTTGTTGCCACATTTCGAACAGTAACGATTTATGGGACAAATCTTAATGGGCAAAAGGATACTTAGAATGTTGTCAGTTGTTTCTAATATATAGTAGTTAGAACATATAAAAGGGAGGAGGGGGTACAAGTGTTAAATTCACTGAAACAAAACTAGTTGCGCTCTGCAAAAGACTTTTCGATATTTTTTGCAATGACAGACATATTATAAGGGCCATTAATACGAAATTACAAATGAATAAAGCTCATTGCTTAATTAATCTTATTTTATAGGTATTGTTTTACAACAAATAAAAACCCAAGTAAAAGAAAGACAAAACGGTGAAAATGTTTAATCCCTAGGTTGGAAAACAATAAGTTTTTCGGATTCATTGAATCGGATTTTCACATATTGCAACAAAATTGGCTCTGATATTAAAAAAAATGACATTTTCCAAAAGTTACTCATTAAAAACAAATGACACAGAATTCGATTACTTTTTACATCCGGAGAAAAATCTATAAGAAACAGAAAAGAATGAACATAGAAATCTACGCATTTCAAAGAAATATCCGTAAGCGCTCTTTAATCCAGCAAGTTCGGGATTACCGGATTATCCAGCGTCGTGGAGACGGTACATAAACTCCTTCTGTCAATATTCTCGATCGCTAATCTGATTCGTCAATGTGGACGTCGCATTACCGTTGGTAATGCACCCTTAATCGGATTTTCATCTATTGAAACCAAATTATCTTTAATATTTAAGTCCTTTTCTTCAAATAATACCTATGAAAATCCTAATGACTTATATTACTTTATTAAATTATTGCTGATATATATAACAAAAACAATTGGGAATAAAGAGAATGAAGTTTGAAATACACGTATTGGGCGGTTTCGATCGGCGGTGGCTAGAGAATTTCAAGAACGCAAGATCGATAACATATTTCATTAGAAATAACATAATTTAGGAAAAATACATTTTTATATATTGAAATATAAATTGTCCTTCGAGGGCTGTCAAGTTCAGCATAAATGCATTTGAGTGAGGTGATGCCAATAGAACATTCACTGATTTTCGAATAAGTAGCAATCTTTATATGCAATACGCTTCACAATATGCAATATTTCAGACACTGTCATGGTCATGTTGAATACATCCACATGGAAGATGTTTTTTCACTTATCGTATCATTCTTGGATTTTATCAATTTTCAGGGTAACGTCGTATAAGAGGTAAATCGAAATTGCAATAATATTAATTTTTTATTGTCTTTCTCTTTTAAGAGGAAGGAATCTTTTTATAAGGCAAAGAAAGCCTTCTACATTTAATGATATTATCAATATGCTTTACTAAAAAAGTGGTGTATATGCAGAAATCGTATTAATTTTATTTCAGAAGTATCATCAAATTTTAAATACTATAAAAAAGAACAATGTATGGGAGTCAATTGTAATTTGCATACTAATGTAAACCAAGAAATGGGACATTTAACGAGGTGAAGAAATTGTAGTTCAAACTCTTCACACAAGTAATAATTGCAAAATATGATCTGCATTAAATGTTTGCCCACAGAATTTTTTTTAAATATTATATACAGCTACAAGTGTTCAATATAAACAGTACCACATTTCAGCATTAATTACAGTCGAGGCCTAATAAATGAATTAACATTGAAAAACATATAATTTAGAATGACGTACAGTGTCTTTTGTTAAGACGTGGAACTTACTCTTTAGACACGGGATTTCAATTAGTCCCATTAATAATAATATCTGATCATTTTGGTGGTATTCGGTCCGAATACAATGCAATCTCAATCAGTACGATGCTACTTCAGCAAATTATCGATTCCAAATGTTGCTTTTATACACTCTGTCTATATATAATTAAGTTAATTATAAATTTTTACCATCATGAGAGTGTGTTTTTGCAATCCCAATGCCAATACGAACCTTTATTATTTTGGCATATGAAAAATGGTTTATAATAACTCCTTTTTTTCCATTAATAAGATGTTATAATATGTAAAAAGCTTACGTCAATGTGTAGCATTTTCTGTAGCCGATTGTTGCCAGCTGTTTTTAGGCCAAACTAAGTACTATACCCCTACAAATTCCATTTGATTTTGTAATTCTTTTTGAGTAATAAGGCCACATTAGCCTTCAATACTTTATTTTTATGTATGATGAGCATTCTAGATGTAATATAAATGTAATATTTTTCATGTATTAAATGAGTTTTCTTGTTTTAAAAATGCCTTTCATAAAAAAAATTATCTACTTTCTTATTTACGAGAAAAAATAAAAAAAATTCGAATTTTTTGGTGTTTTCATTTGGCCACCATTTTTTATTTTTGGTATGTTGCATGTAGAAGTAGATTTCGGGTTAGCGTATCTCTTCAGCAATAAAATTAAATTAATGCAGTAAATGTCAAAATGATTATAAAGTTTAAAAGTGTCGTTGAAAAAAGACGTTACATAATAATTTACAGTCACTATACCTACAGCATGCAAATGAAATTTCAACTGTTAAAAATTTGATAATTAGGAAGATTCTAAACTTGTTTTAAAAAATTAACCTAGTTACTCAAAAGAGAAAAATATAGAAAATGCAGTATGACATTACTGGCACCCTATAAATAAAGGAAACTAAATCCAATACCTTACGCAATCTGGGATACCAATCATTCACTAGCTATCAGAGCGAATAATGAAATAAAAATGCGACATTTTTCGTAGACGAATTTTCATTTATTCTATACTAGCAGAACCCGGCATACATTGCCTTGCCAAAAAAAAATGCATTGTAGAAAATTACATATCGCGAATATATTCTCCATGTTCCAATATATGTGCATACTCATTTTCATGGATATCGTTTGAAAGGTCTAGAAGTTGATATACTGCAGCACCATCTGGTGGCGACTTACAACAAAGGGGATAGCATAAAAACTTCCTCCATGTTTTGTCAAACACACAAAAAATTTCATCAAAATCGGTCCAGCCATTTAGGAGGAGTTCAGTGACAAACACACGTACAGAAGAATTATATAAAAGAAATTGATGCTATTCTCTCCAACAAATAGCATCCTACACTGAAAAAATACTTTTTCTTGCAAGTATTATAATATTGAATTCTATTTAATTTTTAATCTTCCTATTTTTGGAAAAGTTAAACTAGTAAAAAATAACGAATACTTAGTGAGCTTATTAATAAACAAAAGCTTGCTGTCTATGGATTCACCGTATTCGTAACAATCTTCTGAAGTTTGGTTAGGCGTAGGAAGACGCTGCCATTGTTAAGTCTGTTTTCTTTTCCGACATCACCTTGCAGGAACAATACATTACCAACCGATGGACATTTTAATGGATATTTAATACGGAAATGAATTATTGCTTTTCAAATACATGCTTTTTCTAATATGATTATTAATTCATGATTAAGCTTTAGCAGAACATACATTCAAACCAGAGGTTAACCAACGACGTGCTAGAACCTGCATTCCTTTGAGTAGTCCAGCAATAAACCATCTTTTTATTTTCATTTTGTAATCACCATAGAGTAGTAATATAATAGAGCGAGCATCGGGGTTGGGGCAAACATAATCTTGTGATCATACACCTCACGTGACTTATACTTTGTAGTTTAACATATGAGGTGATAGCTTAACGATTGTTTGGCAACAATTTTTACCACTCTATGCTGATGGTGCGAAAGGAGAAAAACGTTTACTATCATACAACGTTTTTTTTTTTTTTTAAGAAATGCTTTTTTTTCTGTAAATAAATATAAATTTAATTTTTCTAAATATTTGACATTTATATTTTATTAATAAACTTTCTTGTGTAATATTTTTATACCAAAATAATTAAAAAAATAAAATATTCATTTATAGGAGCTTTTTTGTAATGTTTTATTATATTTCATATAAAATTATCAGAGTTATGAACAAAATACAGTTTCTTATATCTATTTATCTTTAGTGTAAGCCCATAGTTAAATAAATGAATGACTTCAGAAAAATAATTTCGGACATTTTCAGAATCGCTTCGTATAATGTTTAAGTTTTCTAAATAAATGCACTCAGAAAAAAGAAGCCAAGCAGTGATACAGCTCCAACTCTAACACGGAAAGGACGGGAAAATTTGCCCCAACTTTCTGTTTCTTTACAATAGGGTATGCTCTGTATTTTATTACTACTACTCTAAGTTGGGAATAATTATTTATAGCGAGGAAAGGGAAACACCCGTTTTAAAAACGGAAAAGGATGAATCGATTACTTATTAGAGATGCTAGTCAGATATAAGCATAGCAAAGTAATTTTGAAAAAAGAAAATGTAATAATTATTGTAAATTTTTTTTTCATCCATTTTTTTTTTGATGTTATGTAATTTAATATTTTAATTATTAAAAATTAAAATTATTTTTATTGGTAATAAAACGTTTTTGAAATTATCTGCTCCCTGCTTGCCAATTTTCACCACAATTGGTGGTAGAACTATACTAATATCAACATTACAAGCACACAAAGTTCCAATTGGTTCTGATAATTCCGTCTGCAATTTTTATGACAATGTGTGCAGATATTCGAGTTTCACATTAGTGAAGCAGATAGAAAAAAGCATACCTCGCAGCTCAAATCATGTTGGAACTTTGGTTCTTTTCAGGGATTGAAGGAACTTATGGAAGTGATTAACTACATAAAGTTTAGATAGCAGATTAAAAAAAAATTAAATTATCGTGAATGTAGTCACGCACGACGATGAATTTGTGCTCATTTGGACCTATATGACAGCTTGAGGTTTGTCTTGTCGCTCTACAATTTCTTTTTTGTACACTGGGGTTAATTAAACAGGGAACTACAGTTTAAAGCGGACTCCGAACCATATAACAAACATCCATGCAACCGCCAGAATTCAAACTTAGTCTGTGATACCAAAGGCCAGCGAACTATTCACTTAGTCATCCGGCTGATGGAGTAGAAAAGTTCTTGTTTATCAGTTGCATTAGGGCAATGCATCTGAACATTTTAAAGAATAAAAGAGAAAAAGTGCCTGTAGACTTTGAATTATATATTGCTTCATCTTCAAGCAAAACGTTGATCAGGATAAGTTTGTCCATTTGTATTTTCTAAATCATGGACACTAGCAGCTGCATAGCCCTTCCAGATCTTCGCACATACGTGCAAAGGAAAATTTCTATTCATAACTGGTGAAAACTGTTTATGGAAAGCTGATTAAAAATACAAAGTTAATTTGATGAAAATAGCGGGTGAAAATTGCAATCTGAACCAAAGAATATAATACAAAACATTAATTTTCATTATATGCATACTCAATAATGGGATTACGTTTTCCTTATAAATTCTATATTTATTTTAATAAAGCAATACATTTAATGAATCATTTTTTTTCTTTTATACTTTGTAAGGTATATGAATTCTTATTAATAGTGGCAAATAAAATATAAATTGTTATTCATAAAGTACAATTACTAGATGTACATTCATTGTCGGGAGTTACTGTATTCAGAGCAATATAGTAGTAGTATTTAAAATTAAAAAAATGACTCGATGAAAAATAAATTCCAAGGAGTAAAATTAGTAATAAATTTTTATTTAACATTATATAAAAAATTCTAATGTGAATATATGATGAAAAATATAATTCTACTTAAAAGTATTTTCTCAACTTTTCTCTTTGTAATAAAAATATGCGATTCTTAAAAACAGCAATGGCAAGTTTAAGCTCAATATTTTTTGTTCATTCTACGAACTCCTCTGCTTAAATACCCACAAACAGCCCACCGACGGGTAATAAAGGGAGACAATACCTTCAGAAAATGACGTTTAAGGTATCGCCCTGCATTTGTGTGTCGTACGGCACCCGATTGTCGATTCGAGATACTTACACACGCTGTCACATTTCCTATCGATTCTACTGGTTTTTGAAAGTAGGGACTGCTATGAATGCCACCAACGAATTCGAACCTGTACCTTCTTATACGCTAGCTGAGCACGCTATGGCTGAGATATGAATCGGGTTTCGATGTGACGTTAATCTCTTGAGATCCAAATACATATTTTTACGAAATTTGGACGATATCTGTGGATTATTTTAAGATTGACATATATCTATATATATTTGTCAATGTGTAGATGGATAAATCCATCATCTTCAATTAATTTCCTTTTATTTCTATTTTTAGACTAAAATTGCTCTTATTTTTATCACTTAGAAATGAATTAAAACATTTCTCTTAAAATATAACCGAAAATTAGATTTCGAGTTCCGAATCTACGACTATAAATCAACTCAGTGTGTAAGATTTGACTGCGTCTTAAGATATTCTTCTTTTTTATATGTAGTTAGCAATCACAATAGCAATTTCATCTTTCTAGATACGGGTTGGTCATTTATACAAGTGATTTCATTTTACTTGTATAGTTCGACCATTGATTGTGTGGAAAGTTTGCAAGCTATCAAGTCGAACAGCTTCAAAAAGAATGGTGTAATAGGGAAGAAAGTAGTTTTAGAGGGGTTTTTTGATTGCAATAAAAATAATTTTAATTTTCAATAATTAAAATATTTCTTTTCCTTTGCACCGCGTATATCTGACTCGCACTGCTAACAATTAATCGATTCGTCCTTTTCCGGTTTTAAACCGGATGTTCACTTTCCCACACAATTGATGGTCGAAACATAGTTTTTTTACTACAAGTAAAGTTTCGATTTACTTGTAGTAAAAATCAAATAGAAATTTAATTTCTAACCTCTGGATGTTGAACATAAATGCCCTATTGGATAGAGCTTGCTTTTATTCTTCAACTTGAAAACTAATTTGTAAATCGTCATGTTATATTTGTTTAACAAATTATATAATAAATATAAATATATAATGTATAAAATAAACCCCGTATTTGAACCATTCGAGTGTTTTTCAAGTTGAATACAAATTGATGGTTAATGCTGCATTTACATGCCGAAAGACACCGAAAGAAGATTTGCTTTCAATAACTGTTAGGAGAATCAAAACAATTGATCCCAGTAACGAAAAACCTATGCTGATAATATTAAAGCGAGAATGTCGATTGAGGTATGGGCCCATTCGACATAGAAGTGCAATCTTAAATTTTGTTGTCGAATTTTTACATTCGAATCATTCTTTTATTTGTTAATCAAAATCTCATTCCAAGTAGAAATTTAGAGATTGTTTCCAAGAGTGACCATTAAAGATACAATAAGTTATAATGCAGAACTTGCCTAGTAACCGTGTTAAACTGGTTAAACTCCGCGAGCAATGTTTATTTGTGAGTACTAGTCAAAGTCGTTTTCGGGTTGTATGAATTCAAATTACCGGATCTATTTCCTCATTTCAAAATTTTTGCTGGAGAAAAATTAAGAGATGAAGAGCATTCAAATTTTTAAAATGTTTTTTTTTAACGTGCTCATAATTTATATTAAACTTGCATATCCACAGTATTCCTGTTTATTATATTTTAAAATGTTTTTTTTTTATATTATTGCAGTAAACTACAGCATCCCCATTTAGTCCAACTCTATGGAGTTTGCACCAAGCATAGATTAATATGTATTGTTACAGAATACATGAAACATGGTAAGTTTATTTCATTAAAATCCTTTTTGATTTAATTTTGGCTCACATATTTAAGATTCACTACAAAAAATTGTTTCCTTTAATACATTGACAATATCAATAATTATTCAACACAATTTTCATCAATTAACCCCTTCAGCAAATTTGACGACTGAGTTTCGTCATGCACTTGTTTTGTCTGAGTTACGGATGGATGACGTCATTCGAACTGGGACAAAATTAAACATATACATTCTTGTTCATGACAATAATGAATTGTAAGAGGGTGTTTCTTCCACTGCTTCAGTGAACCTTATTAGTTCTTTCTATTAGCTCACACTCTCCCTATATATATCTTGTTGAAATTTTCAATCGTTAATAAAATACTTTTTATTCATCCACTCAAGTTCAAATACATTTTTTTTGAACTTGTAGTGAATGACACTTGATGTTAATACAGTTTTTTCAAATATTAATTCAGTGATTATATTTAATTAATTAATTTTAGTTTTTTTAGATTTAAGTTGCATATATCTACTAATAGATGGCGCCAGATAAACTTAAAAAAATGATTGAAAATTATTTATAAAGGACTTTCTGCAATATAGTGAAAAAAAAAAGTAGGAATTGACTTAAAATTTTTCTTTTTATATTGCTTGTTTGTGATAGACTCTCCCAAAATGTCAGAAATAAGTAATATATTTTGCGAAAGTTTTAATGAAAGAGGAGACTTTGAGAAATATGACGCTGATGACTAGAGTGAATTGCAAGAGGAAAATTTCGAATTGGTTAATAAACTAGAGAGTGCTTATCGAGCAGTTATAGTGAATGTTCTAATTAAGAATTGCCAGGGGAATGGATTTGGAAGGAAAAGGAAAATCTCGCTGATGTAAAACGGTTTTGTGCAATACCTGGCATCAATTCTATGTGTCTGCGTAGACTAGGTGAGAATCCTAAAGCTTTAGCTGTTTTGTAAGAACTCCTGAATGAAGACTTTTAGGATATCATAGTAGAAGAGACAAATAGATATGCCAAACAAATAATTGAAAAAGAAGGTTTTGTAAAAAAAAAAAAAAAAATTAAAATGTGGTTGTGACCTCTTATGAAATAAAAATATATATTGCATTATGCATCTTGATGTTAATGAAGAAACCAAAGCTACATATGTATTAGTCAAAGAAACACATTATATGAATTATGAATTTAGATTTTATTTACTTTTCTAATTACCATATCGATGAAATAAAATGAATTCTCACACAAAATCTATGCTTCATAAATTATTTTTTATGAAATATAAAATCAATAATCTTTAAAATAAACACGAAATTTTTTTTATAGCTATACGTTATATGTAATGCAAGTTTCTGAGATTGCCAAAAAAAGTACTCCTTTTCCAAGCAAAATATATCAACAGAAGAATAACTTCTGACTTCATTTGACTAGGTGTTTTGAGATGTATGCTCACGCAAGTTGCTTTATCTCAATTTATTCCATTGTTCTCTAATATAAATTAAGACTTAAATAAGATTGTATAAATAATAAAGATTCTGAGATAATTAGTAATAGCAAAGGTTGACTTTTTCCAAAGGTAGTAAATGAAAACAAGCATTGAAAAATGTGATGTTACGCAGAACGTCTGTCGCCTAAAAAGTTAACACAAAAATATTACATAATTTTATGTAGCAAATCAATAATTAAAATAGTCTTGTAATAAGCGTCGTTGGTCATACCAAATAATCAGAAATAAGATAAAACCTGATACCCAAAAGGCTTTCTCAATTTTTCCTTTTGTTTTTCATATTTAATCCATTGTCGTTTCCTGTTTATTACAGCTTGTGAACATGGAGAAATAGTTAAATCAAATCTGTTAAGAGTAATTTTCGAAGGATAAGTTTTGGTTCAAAATCGTGAAAGTAGCACTTCTTTTCGATTGAGAGGGGAAATTCGATGAGTTGGTTTAATACTATTTAACTATTTAAATAATTCAGATCCGGAGCAATAACTTCTGAATTAAGAATAATGCTAGTAGGTAAACACATCTAGTTTAATGGATATGACTTATTTTTAATTTTAAAGCCAACAATCGTTTAGTCGTTCAAAACCTTTTTAGACGAGATTCATATATAATTAGTTCGATTTATCTTATTTCTTAACTATGGTTACTCTAATGAGTTTATTTTGATTTTCTCGACACAAAGCAAAAAGGTTGTTCCTCCCCATAAGCAGCTGTATGGAGAATGCATTATTTTTTAAACATAATGCGACATACGTTTCTTATAGCAAAATCAAAAGAGTAATTAATAAGTTTGAAATCTTTAATGATAAAAGCTTGTTCTAATCAAAAGATTTTTCATATTTTTTTTAACTCATTAGGGTAGTTTATTTGTATTCCCCCCAAAAAATCAACTGTTCTTCTGTTTGTATTGTTCATCCCTTGAAATTTAAGGATAAGTCGCATCTAATGAAGTCCGCATTTAAAAATATTTCTCACAGGCCCTAGTTTACATCTAGCATTTTATGACGATTTTTAGAAAAAAGAAAATCAAGAAAAATCTATTTTCAAAAAAGATAAAACTAGATTTTATAACAATACCCCGCAACACTCTACGATCCTGTTACACAGGGACCTACGGTGGATTCCGAACCACTACAAACATCCATGCACCGCCGGGACTCGAACTGTTTAGATATAAAGTTTCTATAATAAAACCTGTTGATAGACATTTATTTTATTTTATTTTTTTGTCTTGCCATTTATGAAAATTCCTTTTTTTAAAACATGTTGAAAGATCATTAAAAAAAAGAAGAAAAGGAAAATGCTATGCCAAATGATATGATGAAAGCTCTTTTTGGATAGGTTCCTTGCTCAAGTACTTGCGAAAGAATGAAACGAGGCTCTCTCCCAAGACCTGTGTACTGCTCGACATGTGCATTCAAGTCTGCAGTGGAATGGCGTATTTAGAACAACACAATTATATTCACCGAGACTTGGCAGCCAGAAACTGTTTAGTGGGCGAAGGAAGTGTTGTGAAAGTAGCTGACTTCGGTCTCGCAAGGTCAGTCCAATCCTAATGATTTTGCTTTCTTAATTGCTTGGAACCAAATTGTAACGTACAAGCACTCCTCCAGATCGGTTTAACAAATTTTCCAGAAAAAGTTTCTTTATTTGATAAAATTGATTTATATGAACGGATAATAATCTCAATCTCAAAACTTCTGAATAAAGTTAAAATCGAATGTTTGGATTTCAATAACACCAGCGTTATTAGCTTTTGTCTTTTATGTTTAGAATATTTAGATAAATTTTTAAGTTAGTTCATTTAACAATAACCCTCATGATGATTTCGTTAAATATTTAATTTGCAACTTCTTTAGATCTTGTTATTGTGAGGCTTGCGTGGTAATTAAGCAATAATACTAAGCTATGAAATTCAAATAACCCGATTAAGTTCTTTAGCAACGCTTCTTTTCTTAATTATATTCACTTTCAGCGGAATTCTTTAAAAAGATTTTCAATTTCTTTCCCATATATTTCAGAATTAGTTAATTAATTCCCCAATAACATTATTAGCGGAATTCTCAGGATAAACCTTTATGAAATAAATAGTTATTATGGCATCTAGCCTTGGATAACTAATTTTATTATCAACATGTTTTGAAATGAAACAATAATTGTCCTAGATTAAATAAAAAAGACATTTAAAAACTCATAAAAATCATTAGTCGACCTTTTTAAATAAAAACATGTTCTAATATTTGAACTAAAAATTTTACACAACTTACCATTCAAAATGCAACACCGTGAAGGAAGTATTTAATTGTCTTGAAATTTGTATGATTCATAGGTGATAAAAAGAAAAACTAATGATTAATATGATAATAAATTATGGACAATTTAGTGTGCAAATTATAAATACTAACTCTCCTATTAGCAATCTATAAAGGAAGAACACAGGGAAGGTTTTTTAGCCTCAGAATTCTGTTTCCTTGCTATTCTTCTGTTTAGGAAGCTTCATTATGAATGGTAGAAAAAAAAGCAATAGTTATAGTAACATATTTGTGAGTCAGATTTGAAACTACGTATTATCCTTCCGAGAAATCGCGGCTGGATAAAATCAAGACCAGGAATGAGAATATGGATTCAATAGATTCTAGAAAGGACAAATTCATCATAAGAACATTCTCAAAAACACACATCTTGCTTGCATAGCCATTACAGATCGTGTTACAACACCAGAAGCCCTAGTTCAAGAAATAGTGTATTGCAAAAGCGGGAATATTTCCAAGGCGTCAATTGCTTGGACTGCATTTTACTGTACACCGTAAAGGTCTGAGACTGCAATAATGCATAAACCGTTATTAAGGGAGAAATAAATGACACGATATCGTATTTTTAGACGCATCTCTATGGCGTCATCATAATCGCATTTGAATCTGGTACCACCGTGTGACCAATTGTATGATTCTGCATTATGTATTGCTTTACCAGTCCGTCACCTAGCGTTATGGTACAGGGCAAGATTGGATTTTACTCTTAGAGCAACGTAGTATGGATTATTGGTACATTCAATAGGCAAGGATAAATTTCTGAAGTTTTGGAGCCTGTTACCTTCCAAGGTTTGTCTGAAAACAGTTTTTAACAGGATGCTAAATCGCAATCAAGCGGTTTGCCAATGCTATACCGCATGTGACATACAACTTTCAATAACTCTTCAATAATCAAGTTTCCCTATTTACATGACCCGCCCTTCATTAGATTTGTCGCCAACGAAATCATTTGGTCAAAGAATAGCACAATACAAGCAATTAATGACTACATTTGATAAGTTTCAGCTACAATTGAAAGCAATTTCGGCTGCCATATCGCATATACACTGGTGTGCAAAACTTAAGCAATAATGTAAAAATTTAGCAGATAGCCATGAAATTGCAGAAAAGGAGGTCTGGAGATCAGTACAATGAGCACACAAGTCAGTAGAAACGTCATGCGTATGCAAATAACAGGAACGAAACGTCGGAGACGACGTGAGCGTACGCAAAACGTGTGATGTCGGCGCGCGCAGCTCAACAGTAGAATAAAAGGAAGGACGGAGACGCAATTCAACATATTCGCTACAAGTGCCAGTGAGTCAGTTCGTGAAATATGGCTAGAAGAAATCTCCTGGACGACTTCACACGTGGAAAAATGATCGGAAAGCTGGAGGAGGGACGTACTGTCGCCAGTGTAGCTGCCGAGTTCGGAATCAATAAAAGTGTCGTTTCGCGCGCTTGGAAAGCGTTCCAAACCACAGGTAAAACTGTTAGAAAGGTTGTTGGTGGCCGCCCGAGGAAGGCAACTGCAGGGGATGACCGATATATCGTCCTGCAGGCGAAAAGAGGCCGACAGCAGTCAGCAAGCGCCATTGCTCAGCAACTCTGTACAGCAACGGGGCGACAAGTGCCAAGCCAGACGCCTTCATAAAGTGGGCCTATTCGCCCGTCGTCCTGAACGCTGCCTCCCGTTGAAAGTTGGCCCCCGTTTACAGTGGTGCAGAGAGCACAAAAACTGGACAACTGATCAATGGAGTCGTTTCCTCTTTACAGATGAGAGTCGGTTCTGTACCAGAAGCGATTCTCGACGCGTTTTGATTTGGAGAGAGGTCGGGACACGGTTTTATCCCAGTAACCTCAAGGAAAGACACCGTTATGGTGGTTCTGGAGTTCTTGTTTGGGGAGGCATTTTGCTGAGCGGGCGAAATGAGCTCCACATTTTCGACAGAGGGTCTGTAACCGGGGATCGCTATTGTGAGGAGGTACTTCTTCCCCATATGCGTCTGTTCCGAGGTGCCATTGGCCCAGACTTCATTTTTATGGATGACAATGCACGGCCACATCGGACTCTTGCTGTTGAGGAAAGTGAAGATGTCACTCGAATGGATTGGCCAGCGTACTCCCCAGATTTAAATCCCATCGAACATGTGTGGGATGCTTTGGGAAAACGCATTGCAGCACGCTTACATCCTCCGGAGAACACCCAGCAACTCAAACAGATGCTGATTGAAGAATGGGCACTCCTACCGCAAGAAATGTTGCACCAGCTGGTACTGAGTATGCGGAGACGGTGCGAAGCAACCATTGCAGTGAGGGGAGGGCATATCCCATATTAAGGAACATCTGCTTCTTATTCTTCCTCTGGGATAGACAATCATAAGTCACGATACTATGCGTTCAATAAAGCTTGGTTTTGTTTGATTCCATACCGTATTCGTTGTATTCCTTTTTCAGCGCCGATGCTTTCGTCATCCTTTACGTACATAATACTCTCCCTCATTTCTGAATGTCATGTCTCTCAGATGATTTCTCGTGGAGTTATGGCAAAAAACCCACCTGTTGCTTAAGTTTTGCACACCAGTGTACACGTCAAAAGCCAATTTGATTCAAAGCCAACATAGAAGCCATATGTAGTAGGGTTCATTTCAAATCATGGGATGGCGTGGAGAAAAGAAGAAAAAAAAAATTATAGTCTATATTCATGAAGAAATAATTTTTGGAATAATACAGTATATATTTCCAAAAATTATTTGCTTTTTCTGTTGATTCTTCAGTGTTTTGTAAAAGTTTGATTCTGATTAAATTACCTAATATAGTTATATGGTTTTTATTTCCATGTTTTCTTTTTAAACGAGTGGAATGAAATTTTCAAATTAAGAATTCCAATCTAAGAACATTCAAATGTACCAATGATTAAAAACTAAGAGGTCTGATTTTATTACCTTAAAAAATTTATGTATATTCAAGTATTTACTAATAATGCTAACAGAATTAGAAATTAATGATCAGTAGGCAAGAGTATTCCTCTATTTACAATTATTCATAAAAACTGCATTTACTTGAAATCCTGAAATACTATTGTTAAAAATTTAATTAATATTAAAGCCTAAATAAGGTCATTGGTTATATTGTGCCGTTTCTTAATATGTGCGACATCACGACGGGTTTACGGGGAAAAAATCTATAAACTAACGAATGTATAACTAATTTTAGGTATGTCATTGACGATGAATATACCAGTTCAGGGGGAGCAAAGTTTCCTATAAAATGGGCACCACCTGAAGTTTTAGGCTATACCAGATTTAGCAGTAAATCTGATGTATGGGCTTACGGTAAGTTTTCTACTTTTTCATAGGAATTGACCTTTACGTACACGTTACGTTGTTCCAAAGTTGTATTGTTAACATGTATTTAACTGAATAATTTGAATTAATTTAATTGAATTTAAAAATAATGAAAGAGTTTGGATTTAATTCATCAAAAAGAATTTGTTTCTAAGAAGTATTAATATCATAACGCAATATTAAAATACCGCCTATTAAACGTAAATTGGGCAATGTTTATGAAACGCATTTCTCTCAGACAATCCGTAACAAGCATGCAGTAATTCACGAAAATTCCTTGGCGATATTTGATCAGATTATTCTGAGTGATAATACAGTAATTAATGATTCGAAAATGAATGGATCTATGTATCATTTCATGTGTATTTTTATCACTCGAGTTAAATATCTTTTTTTATATATTTTTCCATGGAATTTTAATTAAAAAACTTAAATATTGTATTTTTGAAAATGGTTAAGTTTGAATAAAATAAAAGCAAATGTCTAAATAAAATTTAACCCAAATATGATTAAAATAATTAAAAATAATTTATTTTTTTTAACACTACCTCCATTATTTGAACTAAATATTTTTGAAAATTATATATATTTACCGTAGCATCTTGTTATTTTGTGCATATCGACAGCACGATCTAAATGACGACTTCAGGCTCATAAATCATAATTTGGAATTATAAAATGGGGTGGGGGTGGAGGGGGTAAGGGGTTGAAAGTAAGAGATACGGTTTTAACTAACAAAATTACAAATAGGAAATTTCTCTTATTTATATTTTTAGAATTACAACAATCTAGTCGGATAGCAAGAATTTGCATTTTAAAGCATCAAAGATACATAGTCTTGTATCATAAAAATGTAAGAAGACATGAATATCTAATGTGTTATACACCTATAAGAATAAATTGATATTTTAATCCATTTCTTGAAAGTTTCTCTCTTCTTTCAATGTTAATTTTTTAAATTTCAATACAGAAAATTCAATCACGTAAATTAAA
Organism: Caerostris darwini; assembly: GCA_021605075.1. Classification (NCBI taxonomy): domain Eukaryota; kingdom Metazoa; phylum Arthropoda; class Arachnida; order Araneae; family Araneidae; genus Caerostris; species Caerostris darwini. The sequence goes on from BPLQ01006342.1 coordinate 548,472, forward strand.
TTTTTAAAGAAAGTGTTTTTTTAGGTGTTCTAATGTGGGAAATATTCACATGTGGTAAGGTTCCTTATGGAAGAGCTACAAATGCAGAAGTAGTAGAACAAGTTCAGAGAGGGCAGAGATTAGATGTTCCCCGAACATGTCCCTGGGAAGTTTATACAGTCATGAAGTCTTGTTGGGAAGAGGTAAGTTGCATATGCTTCACAATAAAATCATAGCAAGACTAATTATAATTTAATTTTTTAAACAAATTGTGAAAATTTATATATTATTATATTTATAATTCTTTTTAAATCGAAAAAGTTCTTACGGCATTAAATGAACTTATTAGAACAATATAGCTACTAATTTAATATATCCATAAAAATGTATTCATGTTTTCTTTTAAATAAATGAATAGAAGAATTAAATGCTTAATAAAAGTAACTGTAGTACTTGCAATATTATAAAAAAAGGGGGGGGACAAACAAAAGTAATTAAAAAAGGTTAATTTCTAATGTGAAAACAGTTTTCAAAATTTTTTTTTTACTGAGGTTACTCCAAGTTTTAGAAATCACTGGTCTAGAGCAGGGGTCTCCAAACTACGGCGCGCGACAGCGAATAGCTTATTGTTGCTGTAATAAGTAGAAAATTTAACTTAAGCATAACAACTAACAAATAATTGAAACGAATCCCACTAACATTATAAACTAGTAAGCATCCCGTGCTAGTTATGTTGTGGTCAAGAGTATCGAATATGTATGTATATCGATGTTTGGAATGTATATATCCTGAATCAAACAGATGATTTTTAACCTGAAAATTCCTCAGGAACGGAAAAGCTAAATTAACGCGAATGAAACCGCGGGGTATCCACTTGGAAAAAAAAATACTAATGAGATTTATGTAATTGTGATTTTTCATTGACAATAGTTTGTAGTTGTGGATCAATTTTACTTGTACCAATTAGTACAAGAGATTTAAGATGCTCATCGGTTAACTTAGATCTGTAAACATTCTTTGTGTACTTCATTTTGGAGAATGTTTTCTCACACAAGTAAGTAGTACGAAAAACAGAAAACAGCCCACGAGCAAATTTATGTAAATTATTAAATTTAATTTTATCAGTCTGAGAAACGAGTATCAAAATTTATCTTCAAAGCACTGAAAACTCTGAGTTTCCCGTCGATTTTGCAGTCAGTCTCAGAAATGCGACTGAATATTTCACATGTTTTAAAATGTGTGAAACATTTTTTACGTAATTGTGATTGAAACAATATTATTTTCTGCCGGAATGATTTGATATTAGTGTATAGATCGGGGAGAAGCTGGTTTTCTCCGTGCAATCTCAAATTTAGTTCGTTCCACTGTTTTGTCAAATCGACATAGAATTCGCTATTTTATAATACAGTAAGAGGCGGATGCTTTTCATTCAAAAAAATTTCGATCTCTGCTCGAAGTTCAAAAAAGCGCTGCAGAACTTTTCTGCAACTAAGCCAGTGTACGGCAGTATGATATGGTAAATCATTTTCTCCCATATCTTCAATAAACTCGCGGAATTGTCTGTGTTTCAGCCCAGTGGATCTAATGAAATTAACAACTGATATGACTAGTTTTAGAACTTCAGACATATCCAAACATTTTTCGCACAAGGACTGTTGATGAATGATACAATTCAAGACTACTGGTTTTGAACCACCATCATTTTCTACTGCCTTTGACACAAGTGCAACCACTCCTTTATTTTAACGACACGTTTTTTCCTCCATCAGTTGTAATAGATTTCAAGTTTTTCCACCGTAGGTTCTTTTTATTAATGGCATTGTCAACTCCCTTAAAAATATCTTCCCCAGTAGTCGTGCCGTGAATACTATCAATATCAAGAAGTTCTTCATACACTTCATAGCTTTTATTTACTCCCCGAATAAAAATCAACACCTGAGCCGTATCGGGCACATCCAAGGCCAGAAAAAAACCACTCAAGATGTTCATTTTTGTCAGACAGTTGAGATGATATATTTTCTGCGATGTCTTGTACCCTCCGAGCCACGGTGTTTGCTGACAGTTTTAAATAAATTTACCATTTCGGAGCACATTTCTTCAAAGAATGCGTAATTGCAGTAGTCGATCATTTCTCCGTCGGTGCATGGTTTTCCCACGTTTTGAGTTTTCAAGAGCCACACGAAAGCTGGCACGAGTTGCAGCCTCTTGTTCAGTATTGACTTTCGTAAGCAAAGATTGCTGCAATTTCAATCTACGCTTCAAATTTTTCTATCTACAAACTTCCTGTATATTTTGAAAAATAATGACGTTTAATGTTATATTCTTTGACAACGGCTATGGTTTAATTGCAAATTAAACATAGCACTTTACTGGACTCGATCACGAAATATTGAAAGTTCCATTGATCTTTGACAGTGAACGCAGAACATTTAATTTTTCGTTTCTTTTCCATACTAGTAAATCAAAATACAGTTAAGTATGGGCGTTGGTCGGGTCGGTCTTTTAAACGGGGTAATGCACTACTTTACTAAAAAATAAACACAGTTCCGCTTCCTTCCCTCCCGAGTCGTGGTGGCGCCGCTAGCTTTTTATACTCCAATTACTGCGATCTCGAAATGAGTGAAATACACCAGAACCTTCTCGAACCAATGAGGTTATTTACGAATGTTTAATTGTTACTGCGCTTTCGAAACTACTACTAGCGCCATCTGTTTTTCCGCTTTTGACCACTAGATGTCAAGTGTCACGGTCGTATCGATACACACAATAGTAATCGAACCAGCAAATTTAGCAAGCGTATGCTCGCTCAGAGCGCATACTCAGCGACTAGTCTCGAAATTATAGGTAATGGCAGAAAAATTAAAATGGTTTTGGCCCTTGGTACTTACTGGAGTAAACAGTATGGCCGTAAGGCTGGAAAGTTTGGAGACCCCTGGTCTAGAGGATTTCTGGATTTTAATGAAATATAAACCTTGTTGTAAAGTAATTATTTAAAGTTAGTTAGCAGATGTCTTTGGATAATTTGATACATAAATTTAAGTGTTTCTATTTTTCTCACATTATATCATATTTACTATTTTCTACAGCTTCCAGAAAATAGACCACCATTTCGAATACTGAAATATGAACTAGAAAAGATTTTAGAAGAATGGGACATCAGCTGAAAAGCCATGTTGTTGAAAAGAATTGGACCTTTGATTGCAGAAAAATTTCATATGTTTATTACTATGTTTCATAATCACTCAAGTGTCTGTGTTTGTACAATATCAGAAAATGCCTTTTAGTTGTTTGCATGATGCCATGTATTAATTAGAATCAAGGAATAAATTTTAAGTATTTTTATCATGCATTTATTTATTAAACATATATCTCATAATAAATCATAAAACATATAATCATTTAACTCTTTAATATAAAAGATTCAATATAAAATTATAATATTTTCAGGTTCAATAAATAATACATTGAGTACACTGAAATTCAGTAATTTAAAAATATTGACTATTATCTTATCACATTAAGCATTTTAACTCTTTCATTCATAGTAAAATCTAATGTACAACAAACCACAAATTTTGAAAAAGACGAGAATGCTTGTCGTCTTGTAAAAAAAACATTGTAGCAATCAATTGAAAATATATATTACGAGTTTAAAAATGGTATTTAATAATCAAATACCATTGTAACATACTAGTTTGACAGAAGGTTTCATCAACTTGAAGCAGTTTTTCAAGCATGATGAAATCAGTTATTGTGAGGGAACTATATTCTATAAAAGAAATGTGAATAATCTACATAATTTTAATTTGCATTTTTCTTCTTTCTTTCTCGTAATCCAGATGCCTGAAAAGAGATATTTTGAGAAGTATATTAGATTTCTCAATGTTATTAGAACACTTAATACAAAATAGATCATATACTACAATATGAAAAATTCATAATGTGATAAATAAAGATAATACATACTCCTTCCACTCTATTTAGTTATGTATATAAAAGTATAACCTTCACAAATAAGATTTATTTCTCTTATTAAATTCCTTTTAATAGAGTAGGAGCACTGAATAAAAGTTTAGTCCCAAAACATTTATGATAGTGAAAGCTTTTGCATAAGATATTGATGACAAAATTCTAATAAAAATTAATTGGCTCATGTTGTTTTTCACAAAAAAGTTCTAGAAAAGCCTCAAAAACCATATATATTTGATATACAAGTTACATACATAATTGGGAAAAGACCATTGGAATGTCGCCTGCATATTTTATATTCATGTTTTAGCTCACAGTATTAATTAAATGAATAGAATAGAATATGATTTATAGAATTTAATATTGTAGAGAATCATCAATATCAAATTTCTTAGAGAACTTACGACTCCAATATGATATAATTCACTATAAGGAAAAATATAGAATGGCTAACTGTATTTTATACCGACTTACACTGAAGTGACAAAAGTCATGGGATAGCAATATGCAAATTTTCAGATGGCAGTAGCATCGCATAGAACAGGTATAAATGCGCAGTGCTTTCATTTCTGTTCAAGTTATTCATGTGAAGAGGTTTTGACGTGATGATGACCGCACGACGGGAATTAACAGACTTTGAACGCGGAATGTTAGTTGGAGCTAGACGCATGGGTCATGCCATTTCGGATATCCGTAGGGAATTCAACATTCCCAGATCCACTGTGTCAAGAGTGTGCCGAGAGTATGAAATTTCAGGCATAACATCCCACCATGGACAGCGCAGTGGTCGACCACCTGCACTTAACGACCGAGACCGGCGACGTCTGCAAAGAGTCGTAAATTCTAACAGACAAGCAACACTGCGTCAAATAACCGCAAAAATGAATGTGGGACGTACAAGGGACTTGTCTGTTAGAACTGTGCGGAGAAATTTGGCTTTCTTGGGCTATTCCAGCAGAAGACCGACTCGAGTGCCTTTACTGACAGAACGACATCGCTTGCAGCGACTCTCGTGGGCACGTGAGCATATCGGTTGGTCCCTAGATGAATGGAAAACCGTGGCCTGGTCCGATGAGTCACGATTTCAGTTGGTAAGAGCTGATGGTAGGGTTCGAGTGTGGCACAGACCCCACGAAGCCATGGACCCAAACTGTCAGCAAGGCCCTGTTCAAGCTGGTGGTGGCTCCATAATGGTGTGGGCTGTTTTTTTCATGGCATGGACTTGGTCCTCTGGTGCGACTGGACCGAACATTGACTGGAAATGCTTATGTTCAGCTACTTGGAGATCACTTGCAGCCATTCATGGACTTCATGTACCCAAACAACGATGGGATTTTTATGGATGACAATGCGCCATGTCACCGGGCCACAACTGTTCGCGATTGGTTTGAAGAACATTCTGGACAATTCCAACGAATGATCTGGCCACCAAGATCGCCCGACATGAATCCCATCGAGCATTTATGGGACATCATCGAGAGGTCTGTTCGTGCCCAAAATCCTGCACCATCAACGCTTTCACAATTATGGACGTCTATCGAGACAGCATGACTCAATATTCCTGCAGAAGACTTCCAACGACTTGTTGAGTCCATGCCACGTCGAGTTGCTGCACTTCGCCGGGCGAAAGGAGGGCCGACACGATATTAAGAGGTATCCCATGACTTTTGTCACTTCAGTGTATATTACAAAGCTATTACTAATAATAAATAATTATAGCTACCTTAGTTTTATTTCTTGTAGTTACTCTTAAGGGTCGTTTCTTGATGGATTTTAATTCTTCAGATTGAGGATTATCTGAATCTTGAGCACTATCAGATTGACTTTCTCTAAATGGTAAGAATTTTTAAATAAATTTATGCATTTTAAAAATAATTTTAGTTAGAGAGTGATATTGTTTAGATGAAAACCAGCTACATAGAAATTGTATTGCAACAGCCTTCTTAAAAAATTATCCTTATAAAGTTAATATATTTTATATTAAACATACTCAAGTTGCCGTTTAGAAGAGGACACAGCTCTAGGATTGTTGTATAACTCAGGAGTCTCCACCATTAAAATATCAAAATCCTCATCATCTGAAAATTAAAAATTTATATATAACGATACTCATACATTAGTTTTAAAAACATTTTGTCAACTAGAAAACTATTCCAGCATTGACAAATGTTGCTAAAATAATTTAATTATTATAAATCTTCCGATATATGAGCTATATGTAATATGCCCAGCTATATTGAATGTCCAACCAGTAGTTTGAAAAAAAACTGCAAAGAATTGATTGACATGAAAATCAATCAGATTTAAAACAATTATACGATGCAAAATTCTTTATTTTGAATATTTTTAAAAAGAAAATAACAATTCTTTAGGAATTATGAATAAAAAATGAAATTATACCTTAAACATTAGGAAATTTATTTTATGTAAGTGTTAATTTATAAAAAGAGATAATAATACATACCTAAAGCATTCTCATCTAAATTATTTTGCAGAACAGGATTTCGTTCAGAAGTTGCAATAACAGGATCATTGTGAGCAACATCATTAATTTTTGGCAAAAAATTAACAGCAGTTATTTGACCCTTTTGAAAATACAAAATTGTAAAATATCTTACAATGACCTTCAAAAAAAAAAAAAAAAAATTCCCCCCCAATAACTGTGGAAAAAAATAAGAATTCAAACACTAAACAAGGTAAAACTTGAAATAAATTTTATTATTTTTGAATCAGCATCAGCTCATTAAAATTTTAATGCAACAAAATAATGTATTTTTATTTACAAATAAATATTTTTAAAAATCTTAGCTTAAATTTTCAAACTTAATATTTGTTTAAATTTATCAGAAAACAGATTCAGTAACACAGTCCAAGTATAAAAATTTAAAAATTACACTTTTCTCATTCAGAGAAGGCTGTGTTTTGAAACAGATGAATGTATATATAATACAAGTTAAAAAAAAATTTTTTTTTACAAAATTTAAGTAGAATCTAGTTCTCGGTGAATTATGATAAAATTGTCATATGTTGTGCGAATGCAGAACATTTTAAAAGCAAGAAGGTTAAAGTGCATTTTTTAAAATACATAGAAATTCAGTTTTTCCAATTAATATTAACATATTAAAAATGAATATTTAACAGATATTTTATTTATTATGGATATATGATAGATACATATTTTTAAGTTATTACTTTTTAAATAGTCAAAAAATTTAAAAATAAGTAAACATACCTTTCGTAATAAGTCAAGAACAACATGCCCTACATAATCTACACCTTGAGCTCCAATTTTTCGCATAATATCATATCCATGATCCCATAATGAATCAATATGAGCATCAATCCCCTATGAATTGAAAAATATATATTTTAAAGCCAATACTTTATTAAGGAGATTAGAAGAAAATGGCAGACATATTATAAGAAAATCTTTTGATATTGTGTCACCAGAAATGAAAGCCTTCATTATCAACTTTTTGTAATAGATACCTGTATCAGCTGAGCAAGTATATGGTTATGAAAATATTGCAAATCTTTGGTATATAACAATTATTGATAAGCAATAATGCGAAAAACTTAAATTAAAAACTTTAAAAATTTTATTTATGGCTTTTAGGGAACATTTATGAATTTTAGGAATGAAATGAAAAGATTCTATTTACATATTACCTTTGAACAACATTTCTCAAGAAAGAAAAAAAAAATCTGTATATATATAGGTAAATATATATTTTCTAACTTAAATTAGGAAAACATTTTAACTGACAAAGTATAAAGTTTTTAAAACAGAATTAAAATATAAAGAAAAATATTAGTTAATTAAGATAAGAAGTCATTCAAGAAATCGTTCTGCATAATGTTTTCATTACAAGCTTTATCCAATTGTCAGAACAAGCTAACACAGCAACCTTGTATTTTGTTCTCATAACTATTTGAAAACTTTTATCTTTAAAATATAGTAAGCTATAAGTGATATGTTTTAGTATCAAAAATGTCTGGAAAAAAAAAAAAAAGTGGAAAAACCCAATATAATTGAATGGCTAAATTTGTATGTCTTTTTCTTAATGTTATTTAACTTTTTAGAATGATCAGGCACCTAAACAGGTTCATAGTGCTTTTATATACTGTGTGTTGACAATTTCTGATTACAAATGAATCCTGGAGTGATAAAATATAATTCAAGTGGTTTGTACCAAAATAAGGAAATCTCTTGATGAAAATATCCTTACATAAAAAGGAATTAAAAGAAAACTAACTAAATCAGTTAAATGAAGATGGCAAAAATGCTATTGGATTTTGAAAAAAGGCTCATGACTATTAATTTATACTGTTATGGAACAATGGGAGATATTGCAAACATGTTTTGACATTAAATGCCAAGTCATCTTGCAGCTAATGTTTTAAAATAATGACAAAAGGACAGCTTTTTCATCAGATTTGAGATCTTCAAAAAATATTTTTAGGAAGGCAAAAATAAATACATAAAAAAATTATAAAAATTTAATAAACATAAGCTATTTCATAAAATGTACAGGTGAGTTAAAAAAGTAAATGAAACTGCACATCTAGTTTTTTCAAAATGAATTTAAAAAAAAATCATTTAAATGGCACTGCTTTCAGGTTGGCTGCTTATTGTACTAGCATTTCTTTCAATCAAACTCAGTTGTGCAAGAAATGTGGTTTATAGAGTAGTAGAAAGTGCAATGTTGTTACTAGTTAGCAGAATTTAATAGTCAGTAGCCATTTAGAAAAAATTTCAGCAGAATTGAAAATAAAACTTCTATAAAAAACAAACAAATGTGGTATACAAAACTACTGGAAACAAGCAACTAATTAAAAAAAAAACTTGTCAAGTAGTGAAATGGTGCCCAATGAACAAATTGAAATGGTTTGTGATGAATTCCTGTGCAGAATATCTAGGTCACAGATGAGCATCCAATTGCCCTGATCCATTCATTTTGGAGAAGGTGGTCATATTTAAGATGTTATAAAATAGGGAGAGGGTCTCCAAATGTTTTAGCCTAAGGAGCACATTGAATCCTCCACGAAGTCCCAAGACCTAGCAAGCTAATCATACCAATATACTGTAATTTTAAATTATACACAAATTTTCGTTTTGAAATTATTCGAAAATGAATAATATGAATCATTGAAATGTAGGTTGAAATTTTAGCAATTTGTTGTTCAAGAAAGTAAAGGCGGAACAAAAAAAAAAAAAAAGAAACTTGTAGTAGTTTCTTCGAAACTCATCCAATAGCAAATAATGGGAAATGCACCTAGCTAAGTCAACAAATGTTTTAGACACCTCTATTTATTCAAGGGATAGATAAAATCATGCAGTGTATATGTATAGCTTCTCGATGTTCATAGCCTTCATAGTACAACCACCAGTGAAAATATTTTTAAAGGAGTTGAAAATGCTGTAAAGAAAACAATCTGCAATGGAAAAATTAATGAGTAATGGCAGCAAAAACTAAACATGCAAAAACATGCATGCGAAAAATAAAGTTGACATTGATCTTGCATCATTCAACAGTAAAAAATACTTGCATATGCTAGAAGTTTTAAAATCAGTTATACTATCTGCTAATTTTATATCACATGCACTCAATCATATAGTGATATTTTAAAAAAAAAATTTTTTAAACTTGCTAAAAACTTTATGATCTTGCTAGCCTTTTATAAGAATCTTCCACTCGCACAGTTTGGTTAGCCACATAAATTTTCAAATGATTTTTTCCTGCTTTTGGAATTACTTATATATGTGAGAAGGAAAAAAAACAAAACAGATCCAAGTAAAATAATGAATATTTGCTAATAATAATTTCCACTAAACTTGGTTCACAGCTACAAACAATTGTCAATGGAAATATGAGGTAGCAACTTTTTTATTTCTTTTTTTTAATATTAATTTATTTAATAATTTGGTCTAATGCTTGCTTCAGAGGCAGAATGATAATTTGGCTCCAGAAAAAATTTCATGTGCCGGATCTAGGTAATATCACCCGTAATTGTATAATGAGGAAAAGGATTATTAAATTTACCATTGAATTTTCAGGATAGGGAAAATGTTTGATGCATGAGTGTGGGAATAATTTTCTATTAAAATTTTTTGCTATTATCAATATTAAATAAATCACAGAAAACTTTAAGATAAATATCTTTATAAATTTCTGTAAGTTGGGAGGATTTATAGTTATATGAAATTTGATATTTTTCATGAATAACATGACCATTAAAATTAGTTGTGCAATGACTTGAGTTTCTTAAGATTTTATGTGACTACTAAAAATATATGTCTATACAGGGCAAGTAAATACAAGAATAAGCAAAACTATGATTATAAAAATTAAAAATTTAAAAACAAATTTGACATAGTTCATAAGAATAGATATATTCATAGTTATATAAACTAACCTTCCTTTCAAATTTTATACACAACCCAATACAAAATACACCCTTTGCTGGAAATTTTATCATGAGATGTAAATACAAGATAGCTATTTTTAAGTTAAATAAACAAATATAAAATTACATTGTCTTTTAATGTATTAGTTTATTTATGGAAAATATTAATACCTGCTGTAAAATTTTGAGATCACAATATAGTTAAGAGCTTTATTATCATTCTTAGTAGACTACTTAAATAGCATTAACAATTATTTATTGTTTGCCAAGTTGCTGAAATTCTATTTTATGTCAGATAACAATTCAGTTAAATGTGTTTTTCCAATGTACTCCATTTAAATCTCCATAACCATTTAAATACTCCATATCTAAATTCAATAACTCAGAATTCCTTTTCATCCACTTCTTTTTAGTTCTATTTTAGAACCAGCTATATCAAGACATAAAATTCACATTTGAGACATATTTTTAATCATTGAAAAATGTTGAAAAAGGCTAGATTAAAAAGAAGTGAACAGAACCATATTGAACTCATGAATTTTAATAAGCCATTTATTAAGAAATAAATAAAACAAAATCAATACTCACTGTTTCATATTTACTTAATCGAGGATTGATTATCTTTTTAAAAATGTACGTTGAGCCTCTCGTAGCTGGGCATATTAGCCACAGTACAAATATAATTTTAAGTTCATAGTAAAATGGACACCTAAAACAACAATTAATCAAAACTATTATAAGTAGTTTAAACAACAATTATAATAATTTCCAGTCAAATATTTTTCTTACCAAAATGCTATGAAAATATCAGTAAATATTTCAATGCATGTATATAAAGCAAACACAATCCAGTACATCATCCATTTAACCTGAAAGATATTAAATACCTTAGCATTCTCTTTAATATAATTTATTTTTATATATATATTCAAATAAAATAACAAAATAATTTCTTTCATTAGTTAAGTATTTAAATACACACTGAACTAATAAATGAAAAATACATAAAGGATAACTATTATTAAACATCTGAATTAGAAGTTACTTTTAATTTTCATAAATGATATTTTAAATTTTATAATAAAAATTTTATTTCAATAATCCTTAATGTCTATTTGCTCACTTTTTAACCTCATATTTTTAGTACTTAAGTGCAAAAACAATCCGTAGAAAAATACTTTTAAGGTAAATTTGCAGTCTCACTCTATAGCCAGGAAAAAAAAAAAAAAAAAAAAAAAAAATGACCCAATGTTGTGAAAATAACACCCACCAGTAAAGAAAATAAGTGAAATTCTTAAAGATATTTTAGTTATTTATAAGATCTATACATATTCTTAACTTCAAATCAAAGCATGTTACATTTTACTGCCAAAAAAAGGTTACAAAATTTTTTTCTTCTCTTGGTATTCAATAAAATTAAATCTTATTTTATAAATCTGGGACTATAATCCAGAACGTTAAGTATTTTAAGATCATTCAGCTTTGAATTTAATAAAAATATATTTTTAAAAACAAATGCTTTTTTTCCAAAAATTAAAAATAAAATCAAATTTAAGTTTATCTATTTTTTTATTTTTACTACTTTTAAATAAATCTCAGTTCTTTCTTGACAGACTTCATATTTTAAAAATAAATTTAAAACGGGAAAATTTCCCATCACATTTTATTTACCAAGGAATTCAACATCTAATAACAATTCATTATATTAAATGTGAACAATAAAATAATAAAATTAAAATTTTGAAATACTTTCATTATTGTAGAAATCAAACAAATTGAAATTAATACTTACATAGTCTCGAACATTTTTTGTTTTCACTGTCTTATATGATGCATAAGCAGGATATAAAGTTCCAAAAACTAAACTGGAAAGATAAACCAAAATACATAAACACTTAGGCAGTTAAAAAAGTAAAATAGACTAACTTATGTTAAAGAACAATGGCAATCATATTTTGTAGAAATAAATTTTTTTTAAAAATCATCTACAAAATACAAATTATTTATTAATCAATAGCTTAAAAGAAATAATACACATTCTGTTTTGCTTAATTCCATTTTAATTTAATTAATAATTATAATTAATTGTTTGAATTCTTTTATTAATAACTTTATATTATCTTTTGAAATCTAATCAAGATGAAATCCTTCTTTAAAAAGAAGTTTAGCATTTCTTTTATGACAAAAAGCAGAATTGAACCATTATGCTTTATTATCTAAGAAATTTTGATTATTGTAAAAAAAAAATTAATTAAACAGTTCTGTTTTAATGAATTTTATAAAATTCTATTATATTTCAAGTAACATTAATGTAATTTAAAATATTAATATGGTAAAAGTCAGACATTAATGCAAAAGGACATACAAGTAATCAATAATAAAGGTATAAACTTTATTACTTGATAATTACATGAAGTAATTTTATACAAAAATATTTTAATGAATAAAATACCTGGTATGAATAAATACTTTTATTTTCATTTGCTTAACATCATGCATAAAGAAAGAAGTACAGTATTATTTGAATAGTTTTATAAATTTAATTCATCAATTAATTCAGTTCAAATAAAGTTTTAGTGAAGGAGATATATTATATCCAGTAAATGAGCTTTCATGCAATGAAAACGGATACTTAAATTCAACAAACACCAGCAAGATAAATTTCTATTAAACATCAAATAATACAGCATAGCACATTATGTATAACAATATAAAACACAAATTTGATTGATTTTAATGACTATGAATTTTCTTGTCGATTCATCAATGTGTGCAAATTAAATTATGCAGTAAAACACATCTTAATTTAAGCATAAAATAATTATTGATAGCTAAAATAAAAGAGCTATAAATACAATAAACTAAAAGAGCTATATACCTATAAATGATTAAAACGAACTTACAGAACTAATCTTGATAAAAGAACAGAAATCATAGTCACATCGTATTATACAATTTACCAGAAATCAATGCTATTAGGAATTTAAAAAATCACACTCTTCAATTTTCCAAGTTCGTCTTCTAACAACACAAAGAAAATCACAGTCAAATTGAAACATTAAAGAGTCAGCACACTGTTGAACTCTCCGTTGCTTATTGTTTGATTCTAACTGTTTTTGATTGGTTGAAAGTTCTTTAAAGGGATTTTCTCCATATTGTACTACAGACCACAGTGTTGTTAGGTTCCTCAAAGATATCGTGCAATACGAATTAGTATTTCTGAGAGAAATATTGTAAAAGCAAGGTTAGATTTTAAAAATAAAATTTTTTTTTATATAAATCTTGTTTAAAATAATGCTTTGTTCAATTGTTGTTTAATATAAGCTTTACATAAATTTAATTATATATTGAATAAAGTCATCATAATAATTTAGCGGGGAAAATTAATCTTGAATATGAGATTATCATAATAGACGTTGTTATTACTTTAGGGTATTCTTATATAATATTCGAGGTTTCGTCTGTTATCCCAGTCCGAATTTTTGACTTACTGCATTCCATCTCGGGAAAGATATAAATGTTCATATAAATGTGCTGCTGAAAAAACAAATGATTTCTTTTTAATTGAAAATTAGCAGAACAGAGGGCGGAGGGGTTGCTTGCGATTTATTGTTAGATAAAGTTGCTGGTTATATAAGCGCTTTTCCTTTTTCTTCTGAATTGCTATTCTAACGTCTTCTTTTACCAAGAGACCACTATATTATATTTAGATTAACATAATATGAATAACATAATAACAACATAATAACATATTAGAAATTTATATATTTTTTGTGCTTTGCTAATAACCACAATGTTTTGTTTTGGGGAAAATGTTCTCAAATTTTGGGATTTCTAAAATAGAATCTACAGTTTTATGTTTTATTCTTTTGTAAAAAATGCATTGTTGAGGATCGTTGTTTTTGATTGAAAGATGGTGCTAAGCACTTGTGAAACTTCTCTTAAACTGAGAGTTCTTCATTTAGATATTATACCTAAAATTATTCATCAAAATCTAGACATAACTTAAAATTTTGACTGATTTTATAATTTAAGATACTTTGCATCAACTATCAAAGTTGTTGTCAAAGTTGTTCTCAAACTTGTTGATTTTTAGTGCACTTTAACTTTTAATTATTTGAACTCAGTATTGACATTGTTTTAAATAAGCAATGTCATTCGTATTTCCTTGCTTCAAATATTCCGTATTTGATTTCATTGTTTCCATTTTCTATTTAATTAGCCCTCTTCATTTGTCCCGTCAACCCCGATTTGTCGACTCACTTTTGAGATAATTACTATACTTAGAAATGTGTTTGTGTATCCAATTTTTTAGTGCAGCTTATCAAAATTGGCCTTTATCATTAAAATCTGTTGGTTGTTTAGGGAATATTTCGGTCCTCGAATAAAAAGAAAAAGTGCCCTACAGGATAATTGATTGTGGTTTATTGTAACCTTCAGCGTATGTGGATTATGAAACTTTTGAAGTGTGTAAAAGCAGTTTGCAGGGGTCATGTAAGGCAGCTTATGAAAATGACTGTTCGAGTGATACGCTGGTTGTGTGGTAAATGTATCTTTATGTAAAATTTGTAATTTGATCCAATTATCAGAGTTGGGTGATTTATTTTATAATAAATTATTGAATGTTGGAAACTTTTTATGTTGCTTTTACACAAAGAAACAAACTCTACCTACTTTAAGCTTTAGGTTAAAATTAACTCTTTTCCGTGTGCACTATCTTTTTATGAATTTAATAATAATGCCTTGCGGCAGATGACACTTTCAACAAATACATTTTATAGTTCTGTCTCCCACTTATCTTGGACATGCGCAACTCGCAACAGATGAAAATGTTAAGCATTATTTTTTCCCCAATTATTCAACTGAGTTAGAGTGCCCTAGTACTGTAGTAATGAGATGTTATAGGGAGATTTTTCCAATTTTGAACTAGTAAGGTATGAGAACATGTATGTCTGTCGAATAATGCTGTATATATTTGCGTTTATTTAAAAAAATCTGTTGGAAAGCTTATGTAATTTCGTTTGTGGCATTGTGATGTGTCGATAAATAAAATCCGCATTTTTTTTTTTTAATGTTGTATGCATGACAATGTGAAGGGATCACAATGCCTTATATAAAGCAACCAGTAGGAAAGGTATTCAACTAAATATGTGAAATTCGAACGCAATATTTATCGTATATGATAAAACATGTTCATTGATAATATTTGTATCATCAATGAAAACATAAGGATAACATATTAAAGTTTAAATCTATTATCAAAATTAAATAGAATATGAAAAATCTTTTACCAGAGTTCTGGCTATGGTTTGTTTCCAGCAGGCACTGAGCGTTGATTGCTTAATCTTGATATGACACTTTAACATGCTTAACGCAATCTATGATTGTAATTTTTTTCCAAGTTTCCATAAATGGAAAAGATTCATAATTTTCTATTTGTTCTAAAATATACCTTTATGTACTCTAAATTATCCCTTGGTTTCAATAAAGTAGTCGTATTCTTGTGTAAGAATACAACTTGCACATTTTCGTTTTGTAAATCTTGTGGATGGCCTGGTGCATTCTCAATTAAAAGAAGTGCCTCAGCAGGCAACCTCTTTTACTTAAATATCTTTTGACGTCTGGGTCAAAAAGTTATGAAACTATTCGTTGAAATGATTTGTTGATAACCAATGATTTTATTATACGATCGTCTGAAGCAGAAATAAACTGTTATACGACTTTCCGCTGATTTGTGTGATTTGGCCAAATAGGTTCTTTCTGGCATTTTTTCCCCAGAATAACCTCAACTCATAAGCATGAAAGTCCTGGATAGGAGTTTAGGAATTAATGGTTCTAATTTCATCAAATTTTACCGGATATTGTTGAGTTGCATCTGAATCAGCAGATGCTTTTTCACCTTTCAATCTAAGATTATGTAATGTTTTGCTTAAATCTTTCAAATCAATCATGGCTTGCAGAAAAAGACAACTTCTTTTCAGCTGAAGAAGTAGATGATAACTTATTCTAAATTTTTTTTCATAGATTTTCAAAACCATTTTGTAATAGTATTGGTATCAATTAGTGGTTTGAGTGGTGTCTTCTAGCCATATTATTAATGCCTTTTCCATATTTTTTATTACAACATATCTTGCGTATGAAGCTGTGCTCATACTCGTAGAAGATCCAGCTGATATACTTTTACTAATAGAGTCTTCATTTTCTCTTATTGTGGCTTTATTCAACGAATAAAATTTTGCAACATCTGTTACTATTTCTCCATTATGTAGACGATCTAAAATTTTAATCTTGCTTTCTAAAAATATATTTAGCTAAAAATATATATATATTTTTAATTTGTTTTTTAAAATTTCTTTTGGCATGGTAAAACTTCTAAAATTTTGATAAAATTTTAAAAATGCTACAAAAACTATAATTGTTTTTCACTTACAAGTAAATATGAAGTTTTAAAAAATTCCGGATAAAAAAAACACAATGGTGTGCACCTTTCTGTTGCTAAAAATTTACTACACTAAATTACATGAACAGAAAGTTTGATTATACACACAAATGAGAAATCCGAATTTTTAGATTGGATTAAAGAGAATTCTGAATAGAATGGAATTAAAAAATTAAAATAAAAGCACCAGTGTTATCAAGCGATTTGAATTAAAAAATGACTGCAGAATTTTTTTTTAAATTCCATATTTTAAAAACCGTTGCAAAAGTGAAATCGCGTAAAAAATGTCCCATGTAAATCGGGGTATAGGTGTACTATATAGTATTTAGAACAGGGACCATTATTTAGTATTTAGAACAGGGACCATTACTTAGTATTTAGAACTTTAGAGAGTATTAGAGTGGTTTGATGTCAAATCGAAAATTTCAGTGTCAGCCCAATCTTTAGATAAATCTGTAAGCCGGCATGTCCTTGGGTTGCATTAGGCTGGAGGGTAGGAGGATATCAACCACAACATACCACCCTTCCTGGAGGGAGATCGCTACAAAATGCGATTACCAAAATGCCGATGCAGTCTTTTGAACCGCAGCTGAATCTTACATTTAGAGCCATTCTAGTTGTTATTAACTACAAGACAAAATGGCCGGCATTCAAAAATGACATTCTAACTAGCAATAAGTTGCCCTTTTGTTGCGATGTTGAATTTATGCAATAAGAAAAATGGATTCATTTCGACTATAGTTAGAAAAAAAAAAAATGCATAATTGTCGAAAAACTTGCCCTTCACAATGATTTTCTTTTTTAACCGCAAAAAATGAGCTCCTAAAATGAATTCTTTCTCAGTCGATAAAGTTAGGAACGAAAGTACTTTGCAAATTCTGTCGATCCACCTGATACGGTCGATTGCTTTCGTGTTACACTTAAGCAGTTCAATCAACTGGTTTCTGAACAGGTGTGACTCATTCCCAAATCCCTTCGACGATGTCAGTAAAAAGTTAGGCAAGACACGTTCTGGATCGCCGAAGCATTATTTAGGTCGCCTTTTCCGGCTTTGCGGAGAAGGAAAGGGGTTTCTCTTGGAAAATATAATTTTCCTTGAGCAATCATGTTTGGGTGAGTAATATAGAATGATTGCGGTATTTATAATTTCCCTTCCGTTAAGCATTGAATTCAAAAGACAAATATATTTTTTCAACGCAGTGGTATTTACATTTTTAAGCCCAAACTAAAATCCTGGAAGCTTTTGGTTTATCTTACACTAGCATATATAACTTGACGTTGCTCTGTTTCAGAAAACAAAACTGATTTTATTTTGATTCATGTCTGTTCAAGACAGCATCTTCGCTTTCTTCAGCTCTAGGATGGATCATTCCGATTGACCTATTTGATGCATTCCGATTTTCTGAAATCTCCACTTTTTCTATACATTAAACTGTGGGCCCCGGTCTCCTTAGCTTAAAGTGTGCACAAAATGACCGTAGAGCGACAAACCAAACCCCATTTTCTATAGATCCACGTGCTGCTATTCATTTAGAGTCTATTCTGATTGTAACGAATTTTCTTTTTAGCGAAATTGCAAATTTAACAATAAAACCAGTGTGAAGTTCTCTATAAATACCTTCTCTATAATACTGTATCTCTCACTCCTTCCTAATCTTCCTTCTTCCTAATCAAATTTCGAACATCCGGAGAATTCCGACCGGAAGAAAGAGTGGAACAATACTTTATCGCTATATGATATCTTTCGAGAAATAATCCTTAAAAAAGAATTGAAATTTGTTATTTCTTTTCTTTGTGTAAATCATATAAAAATTCTGAAAATAGAATTTCTTCCAGAAAATAGAATTGAAAATAGCTTTAAAGATTCACTAGAATGTTTTAAAAACCTGGATTCCTCTAAATACAGTAACTCTAAAGGAATTGGGATGTATTTGAGATTGCAAAACTGGCGGCTTCTTCTGGGGTACAGGAGCAAAAGATTAAACCGGGACATTTTTTATTGGTAAAATGGCAATAGAATTTTTTATTTATTAAATCAAATTTTAAGGTAGATGGAATTCATATGTTAGCATGTTTTATTTATTTATTTTATTTTATGTCGGTTTGTATACGATCAATACAACAACATAAAAAATAACATCAACCACTAAAAATTCACCAATTATACGAAAAGTTGAAACGGTAAAACCTAATTTATCACAAATTTGCTAATTTTTTAAGGAGTAATGATCCAATTTCGAAAAAAAAAAAATTACCAATTGATCTAGGTTTTGTACTGGAAGTATCCCTGCCAATTTTAGTGAAATTGGAATGTAAATTCAGGCCGTGCATATGCTGACACAAACTTTAAGAAATATTTATATATATATATATATATTAATTTTTTGTAGGTCTGCCTATGAACAATACAACAGAGCAAAAAATAACGTCAGCCATGAAAAATTCTCCAACCATGAAAAGTCGTCAAATTGGCGTAAAAATTAATTTAGCCCAAATTGGGTAATTTTTTTTAACGAATATGGATAATATTTCAATTTTTTTTCCCAATTGATCTAGGCATTGTATTAGAAATTTCCCTGCCATATTTGATGAAATTTGGATGTAAATTGAAGCCGTGCATAGGTGGATACGCATGCACGCATGCACACACACACACACACACACACACACACACACACATACACAAACCTTGAAAAATATATATATAAATATACACTATGATCAAAGTTTGTTAACTACCTAGATGCTACTAACGAGCATCTGGGAAGCTCTTATCCTCCTTGTGGAATTCAATGGAGGGATTTCCAAACTTACAGATTTATCGTATTCTTTTCTAGTGTAAGCGCTGGAATTTCCAATTCAGCTTCCTTAGATCAAAAGGCGAGCACTCTAACTGCAAGACCACAAATGCCTTCCCTTTTAAAAATGTTTCTAAAAATCAAATCCCAAAGAATTACTCTTAATTACAATTATTATCTTTGACAATAATTTTCATTAGAATTCTTGAACTTTGATCCTGAGTTTGATCAAAATAAATATCTTATTTATTTAATTCTTCTATTCAAGATGAAGACAAAGTGTATTCTGATGGACATGATATTAGAAATTGGACTGAGTTATTTTTCGCAGAGGCAATGCGTCCGCTATACTCTTACCATTTATTATTTATTCCCACGTACTTTATCTTATATAAATGTAATTGTAGTGACCTACTTCGTGTCATTTTTTAAAAATCTTTACATAACTACTCTTCCATACAGAGCAGTAATCTAATTTTAAAAAAAAACGAATTTATCTGAGCTTTGAATTCGTAAAAACATTTTTTGTTTGAGAAACTTGCAATAAAGTATACAAGATGAGTTTAAATTGGTTACAAGTGTTAATTATATCAAAGAAGTCTTCGATGATGGAGGGCATTCAAGAGTAACGGTTTACTATAATATACCCACAATCCAACTATACTTTTTCATAATCATCCTCGAGTCTACTTGTTTCTGAAAGCAGTGAGGGAAAACCCGAAGCGACCCTTATTTCACCGTGCGTGCTAGCTTATGCTTGTTATCAGTGGATTACGAGATGGGCAATAGAAATTATTTGAAAAGCTTTTTATTTCTTCATCATTGTTGATGCAACAGCCTCATAGTGGGCCAAGGCCGTCTGCCTGATTTCGAGACAGGAGATATTTTCTTTTTTATGGGGTAGGATTATCAGCCCTACGCCCAATGCTCTACAGTCTTATTAAACCGGGACCTACGGTTTAAAGTGCATTCCGAACCACTACAAACATCCATGGCACCACCGGGACTCGAACACGAAACCTGTAACTCCGAGCGCTAGTCACTCGGCTACTTCTATTTCTTCACTCATGGCAAATGTGTTTAAGCACCATTTTTTGATGAATTCTTTTGAAAGAATACCTGGTAACCCAAACTACAGACAATACACTGAAAGTACAGGCTATAATTTACTTCTTTTGCTTGTCTTTGGTTCGAAAATAGAGTTTTACAATTTTATTTTCTAAAAAAAGGTTCTAAGGTATGAATTTCTTATTCGCTGATACTAATGTATCTTAAGGAAGAAAAAAAAATGATTCGTATAAAAGAATCGCATCGTAAGACATTCATAAATACAACCAAAAATAGAGACACAAGTTCAAAAGGCCATTAAGAAAAACGCTAAGAATTAAACGAATATAACATGTGATGTGTATGTTAATAACCACTATAGGGTTTATTTATTGGAAAAAAATACAATATTTAATTTGATAAACCTCAAAATAAGATGCCTTATAATTATAAACACTAAAAAGTTTTATGGATAGATTTTAAGTTTAACAACATACTTACAAATACAAAAATATTTAACAATGCCTTCGATACTTTTTTTATCGTTTCAAATGTGGGATTTTCTATTGAAATAACTGCTTTTTACATTAATTTTAGAGACAGTTCATAACACGTTTGCTCAATCACTGTTTAAAGTTTCAAAATTGAAAACTAATGGTTTCCTTTTTCATACACTTTCCTCATAGGATAAAGATCATTTCTACAAATACATGAATTGTACTTTAATTTGGAATGTCATTTTCGTGTCTATGTTTTTGCGGCAAGATGTACTATTCAATATTAGCTTTACTAGTTGTATGCGCCATTTTTTACTATGCACCACACAAAAACATGAAAATAGTTGGTTTTTATTAATGTTGCAGCGCTGAATACAAAAATGATAGTAAAAATTGCCAATTGGTTCTTGAGAAAGTGATCTCAGTGTGGAGGTGTTAAGACCATTAATCTTAATACAGAGGCACGCATATATTATTCATGGTTTAATGGATCTCTCCTAATCACCTGCGAACAACTTCAATAATTGAAAGATATATTGATGCCCTTCGGCGTGGTTTTTTTTTTGCAACTCAGCTGTATGTTGATGCCATCCTGCATTATCTTGGGGTCATTTCTTACAACACAATGCCAGGCCCGAAATGGCTTTCATGTCTCTAATCCGCGCTGTTGATACTCCTCTTGACCAGAAAGACCTATTGCCAAATGAACACCTATGAGCACGGTAGAATATTTCGCAGAATGAGATTAAGAATTTCTATCACTGATTGCAAAGAAGTGTTACAAACATGCATCGCTGCTAAAAGAGATTTCACCCATTACCTATTTCATATACAATATACCCTTAATTCGTCCGAGGAACTTCAATTTTTAATCACTTCATTACAATAGTATAGGCTTTACGCATATTTATTTTCTAGAAAAGGTTGTGTCGACATGCATTTGAAAATAGTTTAAATGTGAATAGCTGAAATTATCATTAATATTTTATATATCTCGTGTACATAGTGATTTTGATATATATAGTATATGTGTGAAAATTTCCCCCTCACCATGAAATGCTGATTGGTAGAAAAATCAAAGAAGGTCAGTTTCCTGTCATCGCTATCTTGGGACCACAGATGGTTGGGGTGCGTTTACCAAAAATAAAGGATGTGCTGCTCCCCCCCTTTGGCCTTTTAATATGCGAAAGAGAGATTGCATTGCAGTTGGGAGTTTTGTCGCAGAAAGGTTCCACTGATTTAAGACACTGACCACTTGAAATGGGATATTTGACAATATTTAGTAATCGGGATAAATTTCAGCAAAGGAATTAAGCTGTTTGTGTGGTAGGGGAGCGATAACCTGTGTTTTTTGTGAGATGCCTCTTGTGCGGATCAAAAAGACTTGCAGCTCTGCTTGGTCTGATTAGGTATTCTCCACCAACGAAAAAGCATATAGGACGGATTTGAAGGTGGGAATCCTGCCAATAATAAAAAAACGATCTGAAGCAGATAAAAAGTGGAAGTGAGATAAAAATAGAAGAACAATCGAGATCATCACCACGATAGAATTAGATTAATGACCTGTGTTAGGAAGGGTCTACGTGTTGAGTCATTGGAAATTCCAGAAAAAAGGAATCCCAGGACAGCGGCTTCTTGCGAGAGTCAAGTCCAGGAGAAGAGGCTTCTTGTCGGCAATGATGGTGCAGACAAAGAACAACCTCCTCCCCTCTCTGCGGTTAGCTCCTGATGCAGTCTACGAAGGTGTGGAACTTTCAACGCGTTAATTGGAAATTCTCTAGCAGACCGATGATGACACCATCAATATATGGGAGCGACTTTTGTATCATGTAATTTGGTAAATCCACTAAGCCTGCTGTTTCAGTAATTTGCACTAGGACTGAATTGAGAGTTAGCAAAGGAATCTCTCTTTTAATTATTATTAGTGAAGGATTCTTCTTTTATATTGGGTGTTTTATTAAACAAAAACACCACAAAAATCAGACACTTTCTTCACGGTACTTCGTTTGTAAAAGTGTAGTGCAACACAGTTTAAGTACAGTTTTATGCCTTCTGCCCAACTTTAAGAATTACTTTCAGATTTCTAACCAGCAGAAACATTGGTCGTTGGTAGTAGTGTTTTATTCATAATTCCATTAACAAAATTGATTTTCAATGTATATTGTGCTACTCAAAAAGCAAAAGTTCGAACTAAAAAATATCACCCTCGATAAAAGTGATCGGGTTTAGATTGTTTCTCATTCTTCATAGTATTTCATTTCGTGTTACCAATAGTTTAGAAAATAATTCTGCATCAAACTGCTCATAGCAGCTCTTTTGTATGAAAACTAAATAACTCAATCAAATGTTCATATTTTGTTCATGTAACCACTCAATAGCATTCTGGTTTTGTTGGTTTTCGATGTTGGTATATTATGTTTAATTTTCATTTAAATGGGGAAGCTATTCTTCCTATTTGCAAATTGCTTGTCAGATGTAAATTACAGAAAAAATGAAATATATATTAACGGTTTACATCAGAAGCACCTAGAATCATGCGATATCTTTCACAAAAATTTTCTAAGTCTGTATTGGTCTTTTTGGTAGTTACTGCAGTTCAGAATTCCTCTATCTATATACGCTCCTTGCATTATCCTAAAGTATTATAACTTAATGTTTCCTGAGAAGTTCATAAATATAGTTCAATATAAAGCAGGAGTATTCAAATTAATCCAGGCTGCGACAGCATGTTGGGCATTCTTACATGCGTTCCAACACTTTACTTTTTGATATTTATAAAATAGAATTAAACATTTTAATAGCCATAGCCAATGAATGAGATGCATGTTTTCTATCGAAAATAGTGTGCAGTTGAAGATAAAGGTTGATAGTGAGCTAATTAAAAAGATATAGGATTTTTATGACTTCAATCTCTAAATATATTGAGTTTATATTTCATTAATTTTTTGTTTTCCTGAGTAAATAGTCCTGAATGGGGAAAAAAATTCACGTGGGAATTTTACAACTCATTATACCAGTGAAAGATTCTTACAAAACCTCCTCGCATTTAACATGTAATTCAAGTTACTTGTAATTAAATACCTACTCAATTCTTCTTTGTAATACGTATGAAAATTCATGATGGCATTTTAAAAAAATGTGTTTTATTTTCAATGCATATAGTGCACTCGTTATGCTTCTATGAAAAACTTGAAATAAAATGATTTTTTGTTAAAGAAAATTTAGCTTATGCTGGTACTGTTTACTAGATCCTGGACCACCTGACTTAAAGTTCTTCGCGACACTCATGAATCTATGTCCTGAAATGCAATATATTAATTCACACATTTTCAAATTAACTTCAAAGTCAAACAATCCAAAATGTACAGTTTATTTAATATTCCATTAACAAATAACAATAAGTGATTAAGCTAACGACATTAAAAAGGAACTCGAGCTGATGATTTGATTGATCCAGCCCATGAATGCAGGCACTTTAATGTAAATGCTGGGTACATCATTCCGACCGCATCCAAGCCCCCAGGATACGAGCCCCACTAATTCGTAATAGCCACCGACTTCGCAGACCAGGGGACTTCCAGCATCTCCCTAAACACAAGGAAAATTGCATTGTGGTATAAAACAAGACGAAATTGTGAAGTTAATTGAATTGTTAATTGTGAAGTTCAATTTCATTACATGCCAACAGGTTTGATCGCTTATTTCGTAAACGGAATAAATAATACCAAGTGCTGATTAAATTGACTTCATTAACACTACTAGTCCTTAGATTCAAATTGGACATCGAGCGAGTGGTTCAAATCGAGTCGTGGCTTAATGCGCATATCAGTTCAAATAAAGATTTTTCCTTTTTTAGAACATCCTAAACAACTGAAATTGAGATATGATAATTCCCTAAATTCATATAATTGAAATCTCGCGCAAATGAATACGTAGTTTAAATTCTTATTTCTATTAAATTGTAAATATTTTATTGGCTGGGCATATTAAAAAAAATAGGCACTCTTATCCTACACCTAAAATGGAAGAGCAATGATTGCTTTAAATAAAGATTTGTTTGTCACTAAGCGTTTTTGAAATCTAAATAATAATATAATATACTAAATAATTATGTTCATCCCTGAGATTAATTTGTTATCGATTTTAAGCAGGAACTCGTGTTTGTTCATGTTCCAAATACAATGAGCATCCCGAGGAAATCCTCTTAATATTTAAATGCTATTAGTCATTTACAGATCAAATTTGCAAATACATTTTTCATCGCCTTAATGCCAAGAGTATTCTAACTTTTTCAATCAACCAAAATTTTCTTAATTTAGAATTTGTATGATATAAGTAGCAGCTATAGATCGACATAAAGAAACTTCAGAAAAATTGAAATGAATGTCAGTTTTAATAAAATTGAATTATTTTGTAATGAAAAAACAAAGTATTTTGTTTCAAACTCTTATTGAGAAACTTATAATTCCTTATTATAACTCTTATTTATTGTGAAAATTAGAAATATTTAAAGACAGATGTTAATGATTTAAATTTCTTTTACATCTTATAAAGAATATCTTATATGAAAGAATCTTACATTTTATATGAAAGAATTGAAAGTTTTCCATTGAGCAATTCAAAGCCAAATATTCAAATTTTCAAGCAAAACTTCTCAGACTAAAGCATTACCTGGCAGACATCTTGTTTTCCTTGACCTCCAGAACAAAAACTGCTGACAGGAAGAATGAAAGAACTGGTCAAGGCTTCTGTCACGTTGGCTACACATTCTGTATCATCAATAAGGGGCACTTGGGCCTCCCTTATTTCCAAGGACATGTCTCCACCTGGAAGAAGAAATTTCAAGGTTCGATTGCAACGTCTTTCTTTAAATGAAACATGTCGTAGGTTAAAAAAAATTACCCACCTGGAGATAAGAAGCCATAACCAGTTACAGTACACTTGGTGTTTCCTTGGGGCATTTGTCCAGACGTTGGTAGACATACAACACATATGTGATCATCGAGTTCAACTGGCTTTTGAAGTCGAAGTAAAGCAATATTGTTGTCCAAATTCATGTTGAAGTTGTGATGAGTGAAAGTTGATAGAACCCGAATAGTATGACCTTTATTACTGTCTTCGTGGCTTTTCAAATCCGTCACACCAGCCCGAACAAAAAGAGCGCGGTTCTCTTTCACTGGCCTGCAAATCGGAATCTTAATGAATAACAGTTACAGCTACTTATTTATACACAATGCATGATGAATTAAACTGACAGAGCGATGATGAGTACAAAATAAGATTAATAAAAGAAATGACATTAAAAAATCCTTTACAGCAAATTCAGCGACACTCAGAGTTCAGAGAAGATTGCATCTAAGAAAGAAAAACATAGTTATCCCATCCTGAAGCATAAGAGTCACAGTTGTGTTACACGACAGGGAAATCATATTGCAAAAAAGCGATGTTTATAAAATGGTGTCCGAAAGAATAAGCGATTTTTCAAATAAGTATATAGAATTCTTAAAAGATTCTGAGAAATAAAACACTGCAGTAGATTGAGTCCAGCTAATTTACTTTTTAATTAATGCAGTAATTCTTGGAATTACATATAGAATAAAATGAAATCTTGATTTCGAACAAAATCGGAAGGAAATTGAAGGGATAATTTATTAAATCTGCCAGTAGGCAGACGGCCCACCATGGGGTTGTTGCGCCAAAGAAGAATAAGAATTTATTAAAGGGCAAACTGACCGAGAATTTCGAATTAACAAAATTCCACCTTCAGAATTTTTCTTTACTATTAGGAATAAAAATAGATGGAATGAAATAATGAGGAAAAAAGTTGAATTTATAACTAAAAGTAGGTTTGCGAAAAATCTATAGAATATACAGTGGGCCACAAAATTGTGTATACACCTTAGAAACTTAGAGACTTTTTGCAATTACAAATTAAATATTGCTTTAAGATGATTGAATTTTTTACCTTATATAATTTAGTCTATGCTTTACCGTACTATATTTATAAAATTGTTACGTTTATTTATTTTTTACGAAAAAAAAAAAAAAGATCCGAGACGAGAGGAAAAACAACACCACAAAAATAAGTATACACCTTTATTAATTTCCTTTTAACGTACAAATTAATATTTTGTTGCATAACCTTTTGCTTGAATTACAGCTTGTAATCTTCTGGACATAGATTCTACTAGTGTTTTAATGGTTTCAACAGAAATTTTAGCCCATTCTTCTCTCAGAACCTTCTTCAGAACTTCCTTGCGTGTGATTTCGTGCTCATGTACAGCTTTCTCTAATTGCGACCACAAATTTTCGATGACGTTTAGGTCTGGAGACTGGACTGGAGTGTGTAATTGCTTCTTGCAATGGTACAGCAAGTATAACTGCACAATCTTCGCTGTATGCTTGGGGTCGTTGTCCTGCTGGAATATAAAGCTTGACCCAAGCCCCAACTTGCTGGCACTTTTTTTCAAGTTATCATTTAAAATCCCCAAATATACATGTTTGTCCATAATACCATCAATAAAAGGAAGCTCTCCAACTCCTCCAGCCGACAAACAACCCCAAACGAGGACAGATCCACCTCCGAACTTGACTGTCTTAATGGTGTTTTTAGGTGCCAGTGCTTTCCCAGCTTCTCTCCATATTTTAAATCGTCCATCGCTTCCGTAAAGATTAAACTTACTTTCATCAGAAAATATTACAGTGTTCCAGAAATAAATAGGCTTTAAACGATGTTCTTTGACGAAAATCACTCTCTTTTGTCTGTTCACATACTTGATGAGTGGCTTGCGTATTGGTGTACGGCCATAAGACCCATATTTGTGAAGGGTACGTCGAATTATTTCAACTGAGATCTTTTTCCCGATTGTAGAGGACATCGATAAAGCTAGTTTAGAGGCACTCACCCTCGGATCTTTCTTTACTGAGTGAATGATCTTCCTCTTCGCTGTAGTACTCAGTATTTCTTTAGGTCCTCTTCCAGGAATATTGGCCACAGATCCAGTTTTTTTATACTTCTGTAGTATTTTTTGGACACAACCATGAGTTACACCAATCAACGAAGCGATTTCTCGAAGAGATTTGCCCTCTTTCGACCATTTTACAACCAATAAACGCTCAGATTCAGTAGTTTCTCTACGAGAGCTCATTTTACGATTTTTAATGAGAAAAAATACTATTTAAAAGCGTTGAAGTGCAATATCACGTGTTATAAGCAGCAGCTTTTCCTGAAACTCTTTAAAGAAAATTTGAAACTAAAAAAAGTGGTGGCATAATTTACAAATATAAGAAGTGTATACTCAATTTTGTGGCATGGTTTTCTATCTTTTCTTCGAATCGCTTAACTTTTTTCGTAATAAATAAGTTAACTATATAATTGAGTTATTATAGAATGGTAAAGCAGAGGTTAAAGTATCTAGGATAAAAAAATTTATCGATTTAAATCAATATTTAATTTGTAATTGGAAGAAGTCTAAAAGTCTTAGAGGTGTATACTCAATTTTGTGGCTCACTGTAGATTCATGGAAATCTATAGAATTTGTGGTAAATCTATAGAATGCGAGTAAATGGAGAGTATCACCTCTTCTAAGTATACGATTACTCAAAGCATTTTTATCTTTGGCAGGCTCTTCATCTCTAACTGTGTCTCATTAACCTATAATTGTTGCGTTGTCAGTGATACTATTGAACAAATCCAAGAAACAGATTTTTCCTTAATCCCCGATTAATTTAATTTCGTTTCTTTCTTTTTTTTTAATACTGTTTGTTTCTTGAACCCTGATTAGTCTAAACAAAAGATGTGTACAATTTTTCTATTTATTATTATTATTTTTAATTCGTTATCTGGAAGTCTCATTTACGAGACATGTTTAACCCTTAAAACATATAACCAAAATTAAATATGCCTTGTGCATGTTTTAAATTCAATAAAGAGATATGAATAAAATTATATACTTCATTATTAGAAAATGTTATATGAAAACCATACAATTCATATTCTGCAGTGATTGCAAATAACATTGCTGTGACCATTGTAAATAGAGTTGTTACATATTGACCTTAGGCATCTAAGATCAAGCTGTCTAAGTGTTTGCCAGCTGCATTAGAACAAAAAAACATTGATCTTTTATTACATACCGTTTTGTTTTGTTCCTTCGGACATCTTCCCAATTTAGATGTGGATGGTATTAACCTAATTTCCTCCGTGTTCCTTACCTTTTTAATACACATCTCAAACAAAAATTACAACTTCAGCGACCAAAGGTAAATGTTGACAAATTAATTTAAAATTGCGTAACTTGAATTATCATCCTAGATGAACTTTTTTTCTTGCGTGAATCTCGAATCGCATAACAAAGTTGATAAGTTTTTTTTTTTTATCTTTACTGAGGTCATAAATAAATAGAGAATAGCATGTCATAAGTTTTAAAACTTCTTCAGCCAACGCCCATCCGTGGGCTCTCGGCCATTTTAAAACGATTGCATAAACAATTTGTATGCGGGGAAAATTTCACAAATCATACTTTTCAAGGATTCAAAATCAAATTTTTATTATGTTAAAAAAAAAAAAAAAATTTACTATTATTCTCTTTTGTTTTTAACAAAATCCATTGCATACTGCTTCAATGAGGTTAATATTAAACTTTATATCTCATTGTAATGTCGAATCAGAAATTTTAACTAAGCACACTAAGTCATCAGATTAAACACAAGAAGTTAGCGTTACTGCAATATTATTTATAAACTACAACACTATTTGTAGCACACTCGTGATTATAAAAAAATCTATATATAAATATTCACGGATGTCAAATTCGGCAATCGAAATACCGGATTACATCTTGTAAATGAGTAAGATGTAATTTGGTTTGTCACTCTACTGTCATTTTTTGCACACTTTAGACTAATTAGAACTGGACATACAGCTGAAAGTGGATTCCGAACCACTCACAAACGTCCAGTCCACCGCCAGGATTCGAACTTGAAGCCTATTGTACCAATTGGCTATCAGGCAGCCTTCAAGTGAACAAGAATAATGAAATAATATAATTCCGATTTTTCACTGATATTTCATTGTTTCATGGCATTCAGGGAATTTCGATGTAAATTGATTTCTTATAAATATAAATTTTGAAATGACTAAGATTTATTGATCTTATTACGATTTATTGATGACTAAAATTTATTGATCTTATTACGATTTATTGATGACTAAAATTTATTGATCTTATTACGATTTATTGATGACTAAAATTTATTGCATTTAATATGCGCTAAAATGGACTTCTTTTGAAATTTCATTCACCTTTTATTATTAGCCTTACAATGTCGTAACGTATTTGAATTAGTTCTGTATGCTCGTTGAACTAGAAAATGTCGAATATTCCAATGATAAAAATTTGACTTTGTATCAGTATCGAAGTATCACAAAACAGATCTTAAAGCAAACACAATCTAGATTATTCAGAAAATAAACCGCTTTTAGAATGAGATGATTCCTTAAATTTGAAAAAAAAAAAAAAAAAATGTAAATCCTACGTTGAAAATCGATTACTATGCAGATTTAGAAAAGTTATTTCTGAAAAAGTTGATATTGAGCAGATTTTCAGTTAAAACTCAGAAAGTTAGAAATATCAAAAGACAGATCTTAATTCAATCAAAATGTAGGTTATTCAGAAAATATATCCCTATTAGAATGGGATGAGCCATTAAATATGGGAAAAAGTTAAATCATACCTCAGAAAGATAATAACTATGCAAATGTAGGTTTTCAGAACAAATTTTCACATTTTTCTGCTCTTCATGATTAGAATTATTTGAATTATTTAATGAATTTTAAATAATTCATTTGCATTTATAATTTTTAATCGTTACAAGAAATAATAAATAAATAAATTAATATAATCATTACAAGAAAACAGTATTTAGATTAAAAGAATTAATACCAGGTGAATCAAAAGTCACGAGTTAGGATTTTTTTGACACGGGGAAAAAAGAAGAAAAAAAAAAAAAAAAAACCAGCTCAAAATTTTGCCGACAGAAGATGCTACATTATCATTTTGGATCCCATTTAATATTGATAAAATCAGGTTGACATTTAATATCGATAGAAAAATTCTTTAGATGCCATTTAACGAAAGAAAGCTCGCATAAATGGTCAATAGTATAATGTGTTAACCAAAGCAAATAATCCCTTTCTGAATTCCATAATGGATTCCATTCTAAATCGGATATTCACTGATGCATGAGTTAGTGTACTAAAATGATGGATAGCATCTTTTCAATGAGCAAGAAGGATGAGCAGCTGGAGTACATTGGTGGCTACAAATAAACCCATATATAAATATTCACTGATGTATATTATATAATACAGCATGACCAACTAAAAAGTTGTTCAAGAGAAAAGGAAACTGCTTCATGGAGATTATAGAATGCAGTGGTATCATCTTGCATAAACATTACAGTTTCAAGGAGAATGAACAAAACATGGTACCACACCGAAATTGAACAGATTTTTCTTAGAGTTTTGTAATCTGAATATCTATGCTTTCAATGGCAGGCTATTGGAAAAAATAGGAACTATTTAAAAAAAATACGAATTCATTATATAGATTTTCGTAAAACAATTCATTTATTTTTGGGGAACTCTGATGACTTTTGATTCGTCCTTTATTTGTATTTCTTTGAATAATCTTACCCAGCGACGCAATGAGCAGCAGTCAGCACCCACGAATCGTCTATAAGAGCACCGCCGCAAATGTATTGATTCTGGGCATTTATAATTGCAACCTAAAATTAAGAAATGCAGAGGCAGTTTAGGATAATCAGTTTACATGGTATTTAACAATTCATAGCTTTGTCAATGTTAATATAATATGGAATTGTGTATTTCTCGTGAAAAAACAGGATTATTTTCTGATTTCTGAAAAACTAACGTGTCTTTTTTTGTACAGATATAACTATGACATTGGCAGAGAAGACAGACTAGAAACTGCCTTCTTAATAATTAAGTGCCTGGTTAACATTTTCAGCGATTGCATCATCAGCTGTGTTAGAATGTATCCTTTCTTATCAATAAGCAAGATGCGCGTTTTGCAAAAAATGAGAGAACCCCAAATATTAATGTACAAGGATGACCTGGGATTGATAAATTGAATAGATTTTATATTAAACTAACTCGAAGAAAAATATATATTTCTATTAGGTCTTTATTTCTTTAGGTATTATATTTCTATTAGGTCTTTTATAATATATTTCTTTCAGGTCTTAAAGAAATTGCAAAATGAATAGGTGCCTATTTTTAGCAATTCCGTGGTAAATTAGATGACTAGAAAATTTGGAAAGGGGGTAAGACAACAGAAATGATCCTAGACCTTGGCTTCCATGGTAACCCGTTTCTTCAAATCTGGGTTTCTTAAAAAAAATTTCAAGACCGAAAACTTTCAATCCAGTAAAGAGCTAATCGCTGTGCACAAAATATTCGAGACAGACTGTGTGTCAGTCATTGTGTCTACGAACCTGAATAAAGATTGACAATCGTAATTTGATCCAACCTTCTAATTAATCCCGAGTAAAACTTCTGCGTCATAAATTGGGTTTACTCTTTTGTTTCAATCATTCTTTACACAATTCCAAAGGGTCTCTTAATTTTGGAATACTCTAAGGATTCTGTAAGTTCTGATATTGAAAAGGGAATACTCTACTAATTTTACTAAGAATTCCAACAAAACACGCATGGAAAATTTTGCTAAATCGAAATTCATTCTGCTATAATGAGCAGCTTTTATTTGCACAGGAGTCATTCAGAGTTAATTTTTTAAAAAAAGTGCACACTATTTCCATTAGGAAAAGTATTCGACGAAGAGCCGAAAGAAGAAAAGTAGTTGCAGAAGTAATTTTCCTCGAATATCATTTTTTCACATTAAGAACTCTACTATTCTTCACTATGCTTCCTTTGTTTTGTCTTACTTCCCAATAATGAATATTTGGTTTATTACAAATTATTATGGAAAATATTTAAGTTAAATTACTCAAAATATTAATTTAAACGAGATTACATCTTTTTTTACCTTCAGTATAAAATGTGTAAAATAAATAGAAATATTGCAGAAGTATCTAATTTTTAAAATATTAAATCCTCTTCATATCCAAACATCCCTGATGTACAGGTGAAGGAAATGAAAAAGTGCAGATTTACCTGCCAGCACCATTCTCCAGGCAAGGACTCTCTGCCCCCCATCACACGGGCAAGATCTCGTCTCCCTTTGACACCACATCGATGCAGCACCTTGTCACGAGAAGCAGCTGGAAAAAGTTGCCCTTCATTAGAGCTAAGAAATCTCATCTTAAGAATAGTAGGATCTAACAATGGATAATAAGACCTACGTAGATGGCACTTTCTTTGGACATTTCACAGAGTAATTGATTTTGTAAAATATTTAGGATTGTAAGATTACTGGTATCCTTATACCCTTACTGATATGATATTTTTTGTACCAAAGGCTGTGAAGAACATTCTATTCGGTTCAATCCAAGTAATATATTAGCCCAGAATGGAAATCCCACTTCATGTCATTGTACCTCTTACGATAAAAAGCAAACATTTCTTGATGACAACAACTGCTGGAGAAAAATAGCAGTTTTTTAAATACTGAAAAAAACCAAGTGGATTAATTGAAAGCTATATTTAAACAGGATCAAATTTACCATTAGTATCAAAACGATTTCATTTTGTATTTAAAAATACTGATTCATTTCTGTATTTTATTTAAACAGTCAATTGATATAAAAGTATTAAAATATTTTTATTTTAAAAGATTTCGTTAAAATTTTAAGGAACATCTGAAATAATTTAATACTGAATTAGTATCGAAAAAAAAAAAAAAAAAAAAAATAATACAATAAATAACTCTCATAAAATTGCTAGTTTAATTCAAAATGATTTAAAAAATTTTACTCTTATACAAAATTTTTTTTAAATTATGTGTTTTTATTAACTTCAGTTATTAACTAAAAAAAATTCCAATTTAATTGAATGATAATTTCACGTCTAAGCACAATAACATAATGTATAAAGAGACAATAACGCCATTGAGCGAATGTTGGAAGAGTTTAAACACTGGTCAGAAATAAGATCAAATTAGAAAATGCAGAATTAGGGATAATACACAATATTTCGTTAAATCATTCATTTTTCATAAAGTACCAGTATGTCGTGTATAAACAGCTCTTTTCAATCGGATCGTTTTCCACAGAAACTTTTCCTTTCAGTTCTTCTTCATTGGTGTAACAGTCCCTCGGCGAGCCAAGACTACTGGCACATTTCGAGACAGGAGATGTGTTTCTTTTTATAGGGTAGGGTTGCCACCCAACGCCGAACAATCATATTAGACCGTGACCTACGGTTTAAAGTGGATTCCGAACAACTAAAAACATCCATGGCAATGCCGGGACTCGAACCCGAAATTTGTGGCACCGAGCGCCAAAATATAAATAAATCTATTGTTAATGTTAGGTTGAATATGTTCTATTTAAAAATATTACATAAAAGGGAGAAATGAAACGGGTCCTATTAAACAGTTCCTACATCAAGCACCAGAAAAGCATCCAATTCGATGTCCAAGCTGAACTTTGAGCAATGAAAAGAACGAGAGTTAATGAAATCGTAAGATTCCCAATCTCATTTGTTTAGATCAGAGAAAGACTCAAAAGTCCTCTGATAAATGAAAGATTGGCGCACCCTCTCTCTTCCATCGAATTCACATCAATAGTATCATGTACCATGGTAATAATAAGAAGTATTGAAGATGCGCTCCTTTTGATGAACAACGATTCATTTGATATTGAACCTTCCTAAATCAATCAATTGATTCTTTTCATTGGAGATAGAATTAGATTTTCATCTGGAGATGTGCTGTTTCTGAAAAAATGAAATGACGTCAGAAGAGACTTGGGATCGTTGGACGTGTTTTGTTGTAAATCCTTTACAATACTCAGGGTGGAAGGAGAGCCCAAGTACCATTGAAAAAATTGTTCGCTTCAATGGATACTATCACCCTTCTATTTTGTCAATGCAGTTTGCGGGTCGATAATGATAAGACATAAAAAATCGCCAGAGCGCTAGTCAATTGGGTATCAGGCTGCTCCGATAACACGGAGTAGACAGAATAACCTTCCGTTTAAAGTATTTAGATATAGGATTGAAGGGAAAATGAATTGCCAATGGCACTTTTAAAAAACAAAACTCGAATCACATAATAGAATCTCATGACTGTAATAATTTGTCTATTAAGCAAGTAATTGGATGACCAAAATGATCAAAAATTCGTCTGATTAGGTAGGATTATTTTCCATTGTGATCCTACATGTGTTTTATCTAACTAGGAAGAGTTATGATCGCTATGGGATTTCCTCTAATTAACGTGGGAAAATGAAATGACCTTGTAGAAATTGGTGAAGTAAAACATTATTTCACTCAGTGCGGTGAACTTATCGCAGTTTCAAACTATGAGAAAATATTAACAATAATGAGTTTAGTGATTACAGATGAAAAATGTACTGGCGAAGAAATGTATTCGGTACACCATTTTATTATTAAAAGAGTATTCTTGAGTTGTTTCTATTTAAAAGTACTGTTGCTACAGATAGAATAAAATCCGAGCAGTTTATTAATAATGATATTGCGATGTATTTTGATATTGATATTGGAGTTTCAATGTGAAAGTCTATTAATAGAGAAGTAGATTTCCTTTTTTATTGTCAAGTATATTAATTTTTGGCGAGTTATAAATGCCAATGTAGATATCAAGAAAATCAGTTTGATGGTTATTTGTCTTAATCTTTTTTAAAATAAGCTGTATTGAATAAATGTGATGAAAAGATTTTTTTTTTAATTTGGATGTTTGATCCAAATATGCCATTAGGTCATCCACATACCTAAAAACATATTTGTGAATTAGACACTATTTTTTTCTTAGTAGTGTAAGTAAAGATTAGTCAATATTGATGAGTATTGAGTTCCTTGTTTTACCTTGAGTTTGGATGTAATGATTCTCATTATTGTAGATGTAATTATTAAAGATGCAGAGATTACAGAGTTTATCCAGTAATCGAAGTTTACTTTGAGAATAGCGCGATCATCATCAGAGGCGCAACAGTCCCATAGTGGGCCAAGGCCGTCTGCCTCTTGTCAGATTCCGAAACATGAAATGTTTTCTTTTTACGAGGTAGGATTGTCAACCCTACGCCCAACGCTCTACAGTCCTATTAGGCGGGACCTACCGTTTAAAGTGCATTGCGAACCACTACACACATCCATGACATCACCGGGGCTCGAGCCCGAAATTTGTGACACCGAGCGCCAGAGCGCTAATCACTCGGCCATTGGGCCCCCAGATGATTAAAAGCTGTTCATAAAGCTTGTGGAAATTCAAACCAAAGTACCAAAAATTGTTACACGATTTTGCTGTCCGATATTGTTTGTAGGTTTGGATCAACATATGTTTGTGAAAAAATGTTTTCTATTATGAACAGAATAAAATCAAAATATCATTCAAGATTAACTGATATTTTCTAAAATACCTTATTTTATTAGCAAATACCTAATCTGAATATAGTAAAAAAACTATA
This sequence comes from Caerostris darwini, assembly GCA_021605075.1. Classification (NCBI taxonomy): domain Eukaryota; kingdom Metazoa; phylum Arthropoda; class Arachnida; order Araneae; family Araneidae; genus Caerostris; species Caerostris darwini. The sequence goes on from BPLQ01006342.1 coordinate 585,236, forward strand.
AATTCAAAAGCCATATTAATTAAGTACTGACTGTTTAATAATTATTCATAATTAAATGTTTCAAGGTTTTCATTTTTATTTTATACATAACCTAACTGACTGAACCATTAAAAATGTTAACAACAAAACCCAAGTTTGTACTTTTGCTTACTTATTATATCATTTTTTAAATCTCCACTACTCAGACTTCCATAAAAAAAAATGTACTATTTGCAAAATACCATAATCAGCCAAAAAAAAAAAAAAAAAAAAAAAAACCAATTTTTCTTTTTTTATATTTTTTAGTATGTTGGAAAAGTTGAAAATGGCACGCATTTTTTTTCCCTATAATGGCACTCTTCTCAAAAAGGTTGGTCCGTCTCACAGTTCATTGTTGATAGAGCGCAAATCAGACTCTCAGTTTCAAGTGAAAACTTGCTTTTTGGTTTCGTTTGGTGTGCTGTGACTACTGGATAATTATTTTAATATGTAATATTAATATTTCCATAGAATTTAATGTAATATTGAATTAAAGCACATTTTTGAAACATCCGAATCAAAAATAGATTTTTATAACACCTACGTCACAAAAGAGAAATTTTCCAATTTGAGAAATCTGGCACAAAAAGTTGTTAGCGCTTTTGGTTCAATTTACATCTACGAATCGTTTTTCGAAAATGAAATTGACCCAACACAAAAAAGCTCAAACATAACGGACGCTAACCTGCAATACCCATTACGATGTGCAAATTCCCAAATTGAAATCGATTTGTAAAAGCTCAGTGAAAGAGTGGAGAAACAAATATCGCACTAGTCAAATAAATATTTTTTAATTTCATTTTTTTTTATTTCATTTATATTTATATATTTTTTATATTTCATTTTTTGTGTTGTATAATTTTTTACAATGTGCGTTTAGTATCATTATTATTATATTATCAATGTTTACATGTAAGAATAATAGTAAACACAATAATAATAACTCCTTATACTTCAATTTTTCACATAAAAAATGTCTATAGTCGGTCTAAATTTAATATGGGGATATATATATTATATGCGGTTAGCAGAATTAGGATGCATTTCCAAAGTGGCCCGCAAGATCATTTGCGTTGGCGACCCCTGGTCTAGCAGCTTACAGATGAAAAAATAATTATTACAGGCTTTATGAATGGATGTAATAATATATTTGCCTTCGATACCTTTTATTGCCTATATTAATGAAGTGTAATTATACAAGATTAGAACTTGTTTTTAATGTTCCATTTTTATTCAATAAAAAAAATCTATCGGAATGGCGGCTGATGCTTCCATGCAGAATATATCTATGTTGCTTAGTACAGTTTTAAATTTTTTAAAACGAGTTTTAATACTCATTTTGTTTATTCTTCATTTTGTTTCATTAACAGAAATATCTCTCAGATTTAATTCATGAACAATTTTAATGTCGCCGGTGACAGTATGGCTAGAATCTGCATCAAAGAATGAAGAAGACTTTTTAAATTTGTAGATGCATGTAATATTTTTTCAGAAAGAAGATTTAAATTATAATTAAAAACTTTCCAATCACACGAGGTGTTATGTTTGAATGCCGGTGTTGGCTATAGAAAAGAGTTTCTTGCTATCGTTGAAAATGGTTTTAAAATAAATATTATTAAATAGACTGTACTGAAAGTCGAGAGCGAAATCAATTTATTCAGAGGGCTTAAATACTGATTTACCAATTCTTTGTTTGGCAAGATTCTAAATTAGTATTTTAAAATGAATAATTTTAAGGTCATAAGTTTTAATAAAGTTAAAAATAAATAATGCTAGAATTTTTCTAAAGGGAATTTATAATCTTGAATCGGTTTCCCAAGAGTGCTATTAAAAGAGTTTTCTAATGTCTGCAAATCTTTAAGGAAATTTTATAATGTTTAGTATTAGTTTTATCAGATCCTCTACAATGAGTATCGGTAGAGTCAATAGGTATTTGTTTAATATTGAAATGACCGTTAAGATTATATGGTAAGATTGTTTTAAATTTTAGCATATACATATTTTCTCTTACATATCTTTTTTATTATACACACAGTCAATGATGTAAATAGAGACATGATTCAAACAATGCGCGCTAAAATGATGGAATTCAGCATTGAAAATTCTAACTGGTGCAGGAAATACTTGTGTACCCTGCCAAACATCTTTCATGGAGTTCAGAGGTATATACATACATACATAAATACATATTTATATATATCCTAAACTAGGGGTGGCTAACCCAAATGATCTTGCATAGGAAATATAATAATAATGATACTAAACGTACACTGTAAAGAAATACATAACACTAAAAATGAAATATAAAATATATATAAATATAAACGAAATAAAAATAATATATTTGTTTCTCCACTCTTTCACTTAGCCTTTGCAAATTGATCCTATTTTGGGTATTTGCCTATCGTAATGGGCAGGTTAGCGTCCGTTATGTTTGAGCTTCTTTTGTGTTGGGACAATTTCATTTTCGACCAAAAAAAACAAAAACGCTTCGTTGTTGTAACGTAAGTTGAACCAAAAGCACTAACAATTTCAACTCAAAGTCTGGTTTGCCCTGCAATCAACTGTGTGTATCTAAGAATGGTCACTGCGTCACTGAGGTCACTTAAAGTGAAACATAGAACTTGTTATAGTATATATTCCAAGAAGCGGGCATCATGAGTTCACAGAATATAATTTACTCATTACTCATATATAATAACTCATAACTGTAAACTCAGAAATAAAACAGGCTATATCTGATCTATATTCGCAAGAATATTATTTTAAAATCAAAGTTCATTTCTTCTCATCATTTGGACAGTTCATTTTTGAATAGATGGATGCGCTCATAATGTATTTTTTTAATACATTGGTTTTCACTACTATGGCCATTATAAAATTACGATATTTTTTAAAAGTGTGATAAATCTCCCGGGTCGGAAAAATATTCAAAACGATCCGCGGGTTGGTCACCCCTGTCCTAAATGAAACTTTCAACTTAAATTTCAACCGAATTCTTCAATAAAATCTATTTTATTATTGACTTTCCACTTCCCATCATTCATTAAATCCCTTTTAAATCCATATTCAATGATAGCATGAATCTCTTTACACTTGTCAATATTGAAATCCAAAAAACCTTCAAATATTAGTTAAATTAAATGGAGGTAAATTAAAGATTGATTTTTTCAATGAATAGAACTAAAATATTTATTTAAAAAATTAAAAAATCTGCACCCCAACAGTTTTACTCTTACAAGACACACTTTAATTATCCTTCATAAAAAATCTACTTAACAAATTTATTGCTACACTTATTGATAATGACTCCAATAATTACACTTTCAAGCTACACAACTCGAATGTAATAGATGAAAAACTTGTATTTATAAATCTCACGTAACTCTTAATGTGGTCAGTAAAAAAGTCTCGTAGTCTATTACAAAGGTTTAATGAAAGGCCAAGATGTAAGAATGCAAAGAAAGAGCTGATGTTTGTGCGATAGACCCAAATTGCATCACTGTCCGCCCTTCTATATTTCTACAGCCTCTTTCATACCAAGCATGGTACCCGCCCTTATCTCAAGACACTTAGCAGAGAGAACTCACGGTGCCATTAGGATGTCTGTTTTTAATCGCATGACCAAGTAGTCTGGAGTGTTGTCCTGGCATCGCTTGGTGACTGATCGCCATTCGACTGGCATCGCATAGCGTTCAGCTTCATTTCAGTCTTAAAACAAATGACTATTAGATCCCTATGTGAAGGTGCCACCACCTTTTTCAGGGAGGACATTAACGTTGGTGCGATAGTGTGGGATGCTATTTCTTACTACTGTGTCCAAAAAGTAAGACCAATTTTCAATTTAAAATTCCCGGTGTTTATGGAATTTCACTTTTTTTAGGTGGCCTTGACATCTGCGTGAAATTTTACGTCAAAATATTCATTAGCGCTTGAGTTACACTGCGCTTTGGGAGACGCTAAAACTGATTCCAGCGATTTTTGAAATGACTGAATTAATTGAGCAAAGAACTTGCATTTAATTTTGTTTACGTATAAAAACGTATAGAATGTTGCAGAAGGCATTCAGTGAGCATTCCTATATCGTAAAGAAATGTTTACAAGGGGTATAAACAATTCAAAGAAGGCAGAGAACGCGTTGAAGACGAAGAGCGTTCTGGTCGACCTCAACTGACAAAGCTCACGTCCAAAAAAAATTAAAGATTTGGTGCTTGCAAACTGTCGATTTGCAATTAGAGACTTTGCTGATGATGTTGGAATTTCAAAAGGACCGGTCAATTCCATTTTGGGCCTTAAATGCGTCAAATCTCGATTGGTACCGAAAACACTGAATGCGCATGCTCACATTGCATTGATTCTTCGTGACTTTTTCACCAAAATGAAACCCTTATCGTTCCACAACCACCGTATTCACACCGGTGGACTTCTGGTTATTCCCTAAACTAAAAAGACCACTCCGAGGACACCGTTTTGAGTCGATTGAAGAGTTTGAACGTGAACCACCGCGCGCCCTGCCAATGACTTTTTAGCATACATTGAGGATTGAAAAAAAAAGTTGACATAAGTGTATTGTGTCCGAAAGGGATTACTTTGAAAGTGATGAAATAAATTTGGAAGAATAAATGAAGAGTTTTTGAACAAAAAAATATTTGGTCTTACTTTTTGGGCACAGTAGTACGATAGAAGATCGCCCCTAGTTATCCTATGTATAACTTTAACTGTTTAACAGTTTATTTTTTTTATTGATGACATCTTGCCGCCGTTTAAATTAGCCTTCATGGTATGGGATCCTGGATTCTTTTTCTAAGAAAAAAAATAAATTGTTAGGCTTCCTATCTCTGGACTGCTTTTATATAATTGATACTCTTCCTCGGCAAGCAAGATAATCAGACCTTTCACCAATTGAACATATTAGTCCATCAAATTAGGGTAAATATAAATGTCACAGATCTGGAGCAACGATTGAGGAGTGCCAGGCCAGGATATTTTATAGTTTTAAATTCGGAATCTTTATCATTCTTTGCATTTATGCATTCATATATGCGGCACAGTCAGGGTAGATTTCAACAACTAATGATTTGAATACGGAAGGTGCATTTCTAGCCATTGATGGATTTGCGATCTTTAATTTTTAAATATTTCATTGCTTGTGAATGAGCTTTAAGCATGTTTAATTTAATAAAAAATAATCAGTATATTCATTACTTCAGTATATATTAATAATCAATATATGCGTTTTTTTTTCTCTTTTCAAAACAATGTAACTTATCTAACAGTATTTTCTCTTAATGTTCTAGTGATCTTAAACATCATTTCGCCAACATGCCCCTTAATAGCATATAAGATACTTTAAACTCATTATACTATGACTATTATAATATTCTTCAAGTCTCTTGATTACTGACCAAAACTGTTTAATCTTGCATTCTCATTATAATATTTACAATAATGAAAGACTTTACATCCAAATTCAACTAATCTTTAATTATAATTCTTTGAAATAATTCATAGCCTAATTCATGTGCTTTTAGGTATGTAGATGGCCTAATTGCATTTAACATTCAATTTTTCGTATAAACTCTCATAATTATTTATCAAAGTTTTCATTAAAGTAGACTAATGCAATACAAGTACAATACTAATACAAGAGACTTAGAAGCAGATTTTCTAAATATCATTATTAATATGCATTCCTTGCCATAAAAATTAAGCATAAAGAAGGAATTCTCAGAACAAATTGAAGTTTTATATGTGTGTTTTAATGTTCGTATAAGTAATTGATTACGAAATAAAAGTAAATAGATTATTTATTGCAAAAACACTCACAAAAAAATACAGGATCTAGAACCTCGTTGAGCCACCTCTAGCCTAAATACATGATGCAATACAATATGGCAATGAGTAATACATTCTTATTGTGCCCTGCAACATCTCATTCATCAAATGCTCTAAGCGTGTCTATAGTTTGATTAAACTCCTACGTTGCACAACATGCCAACCCAAAATTTTCAATCGCTGCTAATCTGGGGAAGGGAGAGTAAAGCTGGCCAAGGAAGTGAATCAGTATTGTAGAAACAGTCTTGTATCATAACACCCTGTCTATGTGCTGCCCACCATGATAAGCAACGCGTGTGGCTGAAGGATATCACGAACATACAGCAAAGCTGTCAGGCAACTCATACATCATTTCAAAAGAGTGTCGTATACCAGGGGATACCATCACACCAGGTGAGGGTATAGGATGTATAGGATTCATCAGAACACAAATTGAATAGTAATTTGTTACTCAAGATGACCCTATATCATAATTCTATCCCGCCGAATGACATACTACCCCAAATGGATACGATGGTGAGCGCCTGTGAAGGTCATCACAGATAATAGACATCGCGATAGCAAATGATTGTCATTCGTGAGTCTTGTAAAGATACGAACAGATATTGGAGATCGCACGTAGCTTGTAGGACAATGAAGCAGTCAACTGTGTATGTGCTTGAAAGATGATGGGGCGATTTTTCTAATCGAGGAAGTCCTCAGAAAAACGCCGTGTGTGTGAGCTCCTCTCGTTTCCATCCCCTCCTTACAATATTGCCAGAAACACCTCTTTACATCAAGGCCAAGGTGGCGGGCTACAACGCTCATTGTAAAAAGTCTTTCTTTTTTTTTTACAATATCGTGGTTGTATGCTTAAAAGTTGCCAATGTTAATGATAACTTGATGAATTCTATTCTATTGGCAACACCAACGAAAGGAAATAAACTTTCCAATATTGTTTCCCTATTCTTCCCTTCACATAGTTTGATTTCTGCATTTATTCTGCATTGCTCTTCCTGCTTTTAATACTTCACTGTTAGAAATTTAAATAGATTCCTGAGTAATAACATTAATCGCAATTTTAATAACGGATGGTTGAATTTAACTTGTGCTTTATTTTCTTTCAATCCAAACTATGAATTTATTTCTCTGTATTACGTATTTATACTCTATATACCCTTTTTTCTAAATATATATGATTTGATAAAGATAACAATTATAGCTAATGATTTAAAAAAAATGTGCCCTTTTTCAAGCAATAGATAAAAAATATTAAAAAAAGCAAGATCTTAGCCGAATATACTTATTACTTTATGAAATTTCGCTATATTACTCACAAATAAAAATGGAAAAATAAATCTCATAGAAAAATCTCTTACACAAAGCACAGATCAACGAGGATCCATAACCATTTAAGATATTTACATTCGCCAAATTCCCTTTTCTCTGAAATTACTGAGAGGTGCAGCCAACTGTTTCATCCAGTTGATACACAAGTCATGACCTACATTTTGTATAAGTTTGAATAAAATTAATGACAGACTGCTCATGACCTCTGTTTGCAGGAGGCAATACGCAAAGGATTACATATACGATACAGAAGAATTGATGACAATGTATTTTAATGAATTATGTTTTCAGATTATATTTTAAAATCCTTTTAAATTTTACTTTATATTTTTTAAAAATAGCTTTTTAATTTAATCATTAATTCTATGATTGCTGCTTGTTATAGAGATAATGTATAATTAGCGCAAAATACAAATAAAGATGATAATTATAAATCTCTGAGCAAAATGAATTACTTTTTCTTGAGTTAAACTAATATGTTATCTCTATTTCATTTTCATTTGCAGGAAAATGTATTTTTATGAAACACAGTGCTGTTTGGTTTTCAATATTAAATTTTGCAACATAATTAATGTAAAACTGAACTCTTGGAATATAATTATAATAACTACCAACGGTACATTTTTTCATTGTTCAACTTAAAATAATTCTATTATTATTTTTTTCATATATCTCTGATATAAATATATATTTTAGGATAGGAAATCTTACACAATTCTGATATTAAACCTCTGCAAAACAAAAATAACAAAGAACTTCTTTTTGATATTTTTAAAAGTATAAAATTTGATTTTTTCATTTTTAAAAACCTTTTTGAAACAAATTTTTTGAGTCATTAGATATTTTTTCCCAGAAATCCCGGCCACAATGTGCGATAGTATAATATTCAAACCCTCTGCAATGAATATAATAAATATTTTTTTCGAACTGATAAAGCGTGTTTATGAAAGAAAAATTTTCTATGACTGATTAGTTCTACTTACGAGGGTCATTGAAATAAGGAGACAGGGACTTCAAATGTTCTTCATGATCTTCAATCACTCTGAGTCTAGCGCAACACACTGATTTTCCTGGACATATAAATCCATCATAGATTGCATATCCTTTGAAGCAAGTGAACCTGAGGAAATAAGACATACAAGAACCAGGACAGGGTGGTCTAGAAGATTTGTCCTCTTCCTTAACAGGAGTATTCGTTACTAATATCGAGACTTGATCGTCATTCGAAACTTTAACACTTTCCTTTTTGGAATTTTCTTTGGAATAGTCAACAAACTGATTAATGGGTTGTCGTTTCAGAGGGGTCTCAGAACTCTGGACAAAGGATGGCGCTGCATGGCGAGGAGTGAACTGTTGATACAGAGTTCCAGTCGAATCGGTGTAGATAATTATTTCACCGTCAAAGCGTGGATAAGCAGCGAGTCTCTTAAATTCCATTCTTATATGATCCTGTGGAGTTAAACGAGGAAGAGGGAATATTTGACCCGTCATATCCACTTTGTATACTGTTCCAGCTTCGTCAACTGCCAAGTGCTCTAAAATGTCGGAGGCATGAGAACCAGATATCAGAGGAGAGTTAGGAACCCTGTTTACAGAAGGAATCTGTGTATGGCTAGTAGTTAAAAACCGTCGCATGCAACAAATTGTACCACGCGAGCACGATGATCTAAATACAAGCTCATTGGGACGAAGGCAATATTGCTGCATGTGCGAAGGAAGACACTGTCCTGTACATTCCATAGTTACAGCTGTCGGAAATGCTCTTTCAGTAGATCGTTTTATGCAGCATTTCCCATTCAAAGGACAAGAAAAGCGAATCAAAACTTCTTCACAAAATTTGGTTTGCGAAGAGTGCACACAGGTGCCAGGGCAAGTGTCTTCAGATTGAGACTCTACAGATCGCTTCACAAGAGGACTGGAATGTTCTATTTTATATTTGTATTTATCAATCATCTTGCGCATATATTCTTTTGTTAAACAGCAAGAAGTTTCAGGGGAGCAGATAGCTTCTGAAAATGTATATTCACATTCTTTACGAGTATGAAGAGGGACACAAGTTCCAGGACACGCTCCAACATGACGTTGGTTTATACTATTTGTGGAGAGAGCTTTGGGTTGCAGCCGCAAAATATCAGTAATTACAAAATTCCAATCTGGGGATACTTTCACACAGCAGACGAGCCCATCAGTGCAGTTAGTACCCTTTAGGGCCTCTGTACATAAGTGTTCCTCTTTACAGAACTCCGAACACTGCAACGGCTCGGCAACTGAAAAGGAAAAGATTTAGCATATTGAAATTGAGATCAAGTTGAATTCATTTTAGTAGATTGTTTTTATAAAAATGACTTTTGATAATTCATAATTTGGCCGCAATCCTTTTGGGTCGCGGCCATGTAAAAAATTATATTTAATTGAATTTCAAAAGTTTTAAGCATTTTTGGATAATTTAATTCACAACATATGGAAAATTTATTTTAAAATTATAATTTCGGTTTAAAAATGAAATTAAAGGATATCAGTAACAAAAGGAATAAGTATTCAAAAATTAGAAAACATATTAATCTTATTTTGGATACTAACTAATTGCCCGACCATGAAGATTTAAATAAAGTGGCATGCGTATTAATTTTTTTATTAAGAATTTTAAGCAAAAAAGTTTCAAAAATTAGATATTTAGTCTTATTTTAGATGGGCCTGACAAACAACTTGTTTCACACTGAAGATTTAAGTTCAGTGATATGCAAACAGCGGAGTCTATGTCAGCGTACTAGTTAGGTAAATAATCAGCATATCTGGATAATCATATGAGCTTATAGAACTAAATAAATAGACAACAAGTCTGTGAAGCCGTCATTCGGAACTGTAAGAAGTTAACAGTTTTTGTGTTACTGCTTCTAAAGAACAAATAAGAATCACGTCTTTAAAATGCTGTTATAGAAATGCTGTTATAATCTTTAAAATGCTGACAGATGTATGAGATCTCTGAAAGGTTTCATTTTAGATTAACATACCGCTACTTGGTTCTTACATCTTATTGTGAAACAAATACAGCTTAATGCCACAGCTATCAGTATAACTTGGAGTTAGTGATCCCAGGAAAGAAAAGTAGGAATTTAGAGAAGGACCTCAAAGTGTCTGGACAGTCCCTTTCATATTTTAGCATGTTTATAATCCATGAGGAACAATATTTTGTACAGGAGTATGGGATTCCCCAATATCAGAAATTGACTTAAACTGATATGTCGCCCAAATGCCATCATAATCATCGAAAAAGTAAGCCATCATGAGCATTGAAGGATTACGGCCATCATTAATTTATTATGATTACATCATGTAAACTGTCCTAATAATGATGTCGCACTATAGTTTAGTGGCGTGCAGAATAGAATAATTTAGTTCTGTAACGAATTAAATCCCTATTCAAGTGATGATTAAAGTAATCAGTTAGGAATAGCCGATCGGTTATATAAAAGGATGTAGTGTTATTCGTGTTGCATTCAGAAAAAAAAGTAACCGAATAAGAATCGGCATTTCTGATGATGCGAGTATTTAATCGCATTCGTAAATTAATTTGATTTTAAATTTTAAGTTTGAATGGTTGAACAGGGCTGAAAAAATGTTCTTCTTTATTAACTTTATTTTTACCGAAAAATAAATAAAACTTTTCTTGCTTTTGCTGATCATTGGGCTCTGTAATTAATACACATCCATTTTAATAAAAAGGTAACTCTGTACACTTATTTACATTTTTATACAATTTATTTAATAATAATGTCAATACTGACTAATTATTTATTAAAAATTACTACTGTGCCCAAAAAGTAAGACCAATTATTTTTTTTTTCAAAAACTCTTTATTTATTCTTCCAAATTTATTTCATCGCCTTCAAAGTAATCCCCTCCGGACACAATGCACTTATGCCAACTTCTTTTCCAATACTCAATGCATGCTAAAAAGTCATCGGCAGGGATGGCCTGCAAAGCACGCGGTGGTTCACGTTCAAACTCTTCAATCAACTCAAAACGGTGTCCTCGGAGTGGTCTTTTGAGTTTAGGGAATAGCCAGAAGTCGCACGGTGTGAATACGGTGGTTGTGGAACGATATGGATTTCATTTTTGGCGGAAAAGTCACGAAGAATCAATGCAGTGTGAGCTGGCGCATTCAGTGTTTTCGGTGCCAATCGAGATTTGACGCATTTGAGACCCAAAATGGAATTGGCCGATCCTTTTGAAATTTCAACATCATCAGCCAGATCTCTAATTGTAAATCGACGGTTTGCAAGCACCAAATCTCTAATTTGTTGGACGTGAGCTTCGTCGGTTGAGGTTGAACGTTTCTTTCCGATATAGGAATGCACACCGAATGTCTTCTGAAACATTCTAAACATTTCCGCAAACAAAATTTAATGCAAGTTATTTGCTCAATTGATTCAGACATTTCAAAAATCGCCGGAATCACTTTTATCATCTCACAAAGCCAAGCGTAACTCAAGCACTAAAGAATATTTTGACGTCAAATTTCGCACATATGTCAAGGACAGTGCCAGAAACCTAAAAAAGAAAGAAAAAAAAAAAAATTGAAATTCCATAAGCCCCGGGAATTTTAAATTGAAAATTGGTCTTACTTTTGGATGCTGTTGTACTTTGCTATTTCTGAGTGAGAATAGATTTCTATTAAAAATTATATCAAATTTTATGAAACAAATTATCCTATATTTAAAGACAAATTATTTTATATGCAAATATTTATATTATATAATGAATAATAATATTATATAATAATTATAAATATTTATATTATAGTTTATAAACAAATTATGTAAATTATATAAAATTATATTAAACTAAAATACACTGATGTCCATAAATTAAGGATAATGAAGTTCAGGCAAAGAAAGAGACAGAAGCAAAACAAATTTGACTTATTTGTAAAGTCTATTTATTAAACAAAAGGTAAAGAGCAAAAAAGATGCTATATGTTTGACATAATTAATAAAAATTGCAATTTTTACTCCCTGGAGCAAATTTCAAAAAAGAACCTATTTACAAAAAACAGTGTAACATGGTTAGTATGATGGTTAATATGGAGTATGTCTCCCGGACGATACAGGCCTTACAACGCCTAGGCATGCTGAGTATCAAATTATCAATCTGATCTTGGGGAATATTACACCACTCATCAAGCAATGCCCTTCGAAGTTCCGGTTGACAGGTGGGAGGGGGGTTGACGGGCTGCAGTTCGTCGGCCAAGCATATCCCACATATGCTCTATTGGATTCAAGTCCGGTGAGTATGCTGGACAATCCATACGGGTGATATCCTCCAATTCAAGGCATTCGTCTACAATGTTTGCACGGTGAGGACGGGCGTTGTCATCCATAAACAGAAATTCAGCACCCATGGCGCCCCGAAACAAACGTACATGTTGTTCCAGAACGACATCCCGATAGATGTGGCCTGTCATCGTTACACTCTGAACATGCAGGTCAGTTCTGGAACCAAGAATAATTCCTCCCCAAACGAGCCATCCTGTACCACCGTAACGGTGTCGTTCAATGGTGTTCTCTTGGTGGTAACGGGTACCTGGCGCTCTCCATATGAAAGGTCGGCGAGAATCAGACTGCAAACTAAACCTGGACTCGTCGGAAAACATCACACAAGACCATTGTTGCGGTGTCCACAATGCAGGCTCTCTACTCCAGGTTAATCGCAGGCGACAGTGAGTTGCGGTAAGTGGAACACATCTGACAGGACTACGAGCATATAGACCAATGTGCCCTAAGCGTCTGTACACGGTCTGCCTTGAAACTGTCGTACCGGTAGCTGAAGAGAGCTGACGAGACAGGTCTGATGCTGTGCTCCGTCTGTCACTTTTGGCAGTAACTGCTAAATACCGGTCCTCATTCGGCGTTGTAACTCGGGGGCGACCTGTGCTGTAACATCTACTCACATTACCATCATGTTGGAATCGTTGCCAAAGCCTGGATATGACACTCTGGGCGATTCCAAGTTCCTCGGATACTTCCAGCTGGGTACGTCCACATTCCGGTCGTCCGATAATTCTACCACTTAAAAAATCATCCAAATGCTTCCTTTGTGCCATAACTATGCGGTTATTGCACTGAAAGGCTTTTAAAGCGCTTGTGAACAATTTTAATTCTTTGCTACCTTCCTTATATACCCCTCTCTTACACTCTCGTCATTGTGACGTACTATCCGCGCCATCTGGTGGTTTCCTGTAATTTGCATATTCTTCTTCAACATATGTGTGATAATTCTACAGGTGAAATTTTTAGTTTAGATTTCAATTTCTGTGTGATTCTGAATTATCCTTAATTTATGGACGTGAGTGTAGTTTGCTTACCGAATAGCTTCTGCAACATTCTGTACATTTCCGCACACGAATATTCATTCCTCAAACAAAATTTAATGCAAGTTCTTTGCCCAATTAATTCTGACATTTCAAAAATCGCCGAAATCACTTTTAGCGTCTCACAAAGCCAAGCGTAACTTAAACACTAATGAATATATTGACGTGAAATTTCACACAGGTGTCAAGGACAGTGCCAACAACCCAAAAAAGAAAAAAAAAAAAAAATTGAAATTCCATATGCCAGGGAAATTTAAATTGAAAATTGGTTTTACTTTTTGGGCACAGTAGTATGCTGCTTATTTTACTGTTTACAAATGTTTATGAAAAGGGACTCGTTTTCAATTATTTTAATTATGAAGTCCCTACTATCTGAAATGCGATAAATCATTTGCTATTTGTATGAACTATTTTCTATAAGTCCGACACATTTGTGAAACATATTTTTTCTTGAATCACATAAAATAAGGTTTAAAAGAATACAAAGTTGTGGATATCTCGAAGTTTTAGAAAATTAAGAAAGGTCTCTTCAAGAAATTCTACAACTATTAAATTTAGACCTTTAAAATAGAATTTCGAAATTCTTACATTATGTATAAATCTCGCGGGAGTGGCATATATATTTTTTGCCTTACCTGATATACCTTATAAAGAGGACTTACCTTGTATAAACATTTCATTGTTCACTTATTAATAAAAATAATTATTCTTCTAATTTTTTATAATTTCTATCAAATTTAATAAAATATTTTAACTCACCTTAATAATATACAAAATGAAGAGTAAAAATTGTTGTATTTTAAATTGGCAATTACATTATCTAAATTTATATGAATAGTAATATTAGCAAAAGTTTTCCTAATAAAACTACAGCAAATTACTTGTAGATATGCCAAACGGAACATATTTTACATTTTTATGAACTTTTTCTTAATCGAATTTCTGTTAGTTATGAAAAAAATACTTTTTTTCTGTCTTTTATTTTAATCTATGACACTATCACTATAAATATTTGTAAGTCATTTAAAGTTTGTTTAAATGAATTAATTTTTTTTTTTTTTGAAATTGCAGTTTAAAAAACATTAAAAACTATGAGTGAAACTATTATTAACTATGAGTCCATTACCATTCCTCTTTGAAATTTTGCGAATCGTCAAAGTAAAAAAGCAGAAAGTAGTTTTGTAAGTTTTTGTAGTTTTTAGTAAATTTTTCT